>CM063506.1:97535739-97555739 GCA_032207245.1 Pardosa pseudoannulata
AATCGATATAAGGCAAAGGAGTGCGCTTTTCTTTTATAACGAGCACTAGAAAGGTGAAAGTGCGACTTATGCTCAAGTGGGTCCTAGCAATTTTGAAGCAGGGACCACGCAGAAGATCCACAGGCTTAGTCTGCCATCCCAAGTGGTATGGATTGAGAACTTGGAGGATATTGTGACCACGAACATCTTTTACGTGTCTCAGCCAACTCTAACAAACATGGCTTATCTTAGGACTATCGGGATCCAAACCCACAATCATCCAGTTACGAGAGCGTTGCCATTGCCGACTGGACTACAGCAGCACAAATAACAAAGATTATGGAGTTTACAAATTATAGAACTCTCTGAAGATGGCACAGTTTTACTGCACGATGCAAACAGTATCCACGAATAATGAATAGATGAATTTTGTAAACAACTCATCTACTATCTCAGTGATGGAATTAAGATTTTCATATGGGAAGAAATTGAGGCTCAAAAAGTTCTTGGTTTTGATAAAAGCATTGCTTTGTAACCAAACCACCGTAAGCTAGAAGTGGCTGTAAATTACCGTTGTCCACATCTGATAGCATAATAATATGATAAAATAATTCATGTTTGCAGACAGAATATTCTCTTGACACCTTGATGTAGAACACAATCGGTCAAGTCTCGTTAATATGGGTATATATGTATGAAAAAACTTTCAAACTATTAGTGCAATCTTTTTAATGGGGGTAGGAGTAATTCATGTGAAATTGTTGCTTATGGGTTTAAAATCCCACACAGGTGAAAGCTTTTCAAATTTGAAACATCTACGTATATACAAATTACATTTTTGTGAATAATTTTGGTTCGAGAAGATCATCAACTATACACTTTGACTGAAGTATTTTAGCACTGCAATGGCAAGTGTTTGCTACAAGATCCAATAAGGGAATTTCAAAACATCACGTTTCCCCCTTTACGATGGTTATTAAGAAATCCCATTTTCCAAACCCGCAAATAACATTTTTTCTTGGAAAGTTTATTGCAAAAATACAGTGGAATAAATGTTTGCATTTCATTGTCTTGAAAATCAACCATTTGTGAATGGAGTTAGAGACATACAATTGTGTGTATGATTGCATATTTGATACCGCTCCATGTATTTCTTCAGGGTGATAGACGCTTACACTCATTTAGAGTAGTATCGAGATTACGATATCAGACATAACACAAGTGGTCGCCTCGCTGACTATTTTTCCTATCATTAGAAAAGGACAGATACAAAACACAAATCATTTGCTTCTTCTTGAGATTCAATCTTTTACTGTACTCAATTGACAATAGATTTCAATAGAGGGTAACTTCTGTAGATTCAAACATTGACGGAAGGGGGAGATAGGAGAGCTGACATCTTAGCAAACTAAAATAACACTAACATGAGAAATGAGTTAAAAACTGCTTAATATTCTAGTCTCACCCACCATCTACAAACTTGTTTCATTATTCTCCATGATTTTTTCAGACCTACCTTAAAGAGGTTAAAATTTTATATTTTCCGTGAACCTTATAACTATAAGAAAAATTATTATTTTCTTAAGTACATTCAATGCTTGTCCCTTTGTTTTCAAATAGCTCTGAGTGCATTCAAAGATATGCGCAATATGGATACAGAAATATAGTAATTACACCATATAATAAAGTAAAATATATTTAATACTATCATAGCCGTTGGTGTTATTTTGATTTCATACCGTTATACATTTTTATAAAGCAATCTATCGCTCTCTGTATATTCATGCATATATGTACTTAAGTATGTATAGACTCATTTGTATGTTTATAAATATATATATATATATATATATATATATATATATATATATATATATATATATATATATATATATATATATACAGATAAATTTATCTGTATATCCATCTCTCTCGATACATGATTCCTAGACATATAGTAAGTTTTAATAAATTATGTATTAATATTTTATTAGTTTTTTAATAATATCTATACATATATATATATATATATATATATATATATATATATATATATATATATATATATATATATATATATATATATATATATATATATATATATATATATATATATATATATATATATATTCAAAGTTCTTTTCAAGGCTCCGGGTGTTCTAGTGTAATTTGAAAAATAAATTACCATTAGTTGGTATGCTTACTATTCATTTTATATGGGAAGTCAATAAAACCCACGCTTTTCCGAAGAAACATTTACAGTAATGGAAAAAATAATTGATGTAAATTGGATTTTGGAAACAGATTTTATTTTTATTACTTCACATACAAACCATTTTTATACAATAATAATAGAACGGATGCGACTGGCCTCTTTTGCATTAGATGTTTATTTGTGTCGAAGAGCAGTGATCAATACCCTCTAAAATCACGGTTTATATTTAGCAGCGAAGGCTGCATTTTTCTTGGGGGTCGCAGATTATTCTAACCCCGTAATTAAAATATGACGTCGGTGTTTAAAATTCTTCAGGAACAGGTAATTATATCTCAGAAGGTTAGTTGTTAACTTTCGATAAGGCGAAGAAAAATGCTTCCAGAGCGTTAAGTGCTTGTAAAAATTTTTCCTCCCCTTCAGTAATTAGGAAATTTTTGACAAGTTATTTTGGGACAAAAATTTTTAACTATTAAATATCTCCCAAAAGATTAAAGAACGCATTAGTTTTAATGAGGTTAATGAGCAAATCCTAAAAATTTTATATAAATTTTGTGTAGGAGTTTGTAAAGACTTATGATCTTTAAAGACTGGGAATGTGTCACTTATAGCACATAATGTGTATATAAATGACCTTTTGTTAGTGTTAACAATGTATATTTTTCTAAGAAATGCATGTCATAATACTCGTGTATTAAAGAAATGGGGGAAAATTTATTATGCCTAACAACACTAAACTGTTTCTATTTAAATCATTCTGGTGCAAAATGTAAAGCATTATGAGTTATATATTTGTAAGTCATAGTTTGTAAGTCATAGTTTGTAAAAACTTATGATCTTTAAAGACAGAAAATGTGTCACTTATAGCACATAACATGTACATAAATGACCTTTTGTAAGTGTTAACAATGTATATTTTTTAAGAAATGCATACGTCATAATTCTTGTGTATTAAAGAAATCAGTGCAAAATTTATCATGCCTAATAACACTAAATTATTTCTATTTAAATCATTCTGGTGGAAGATATAAAGCATCATGAATCTTTATTTATGTAAAAGTTGTTATATCTAAAAAAAGTAATTCTTAAAGATATATATTATTTATTCTTGTAACATTATTTATATTCTTTGTTAAATATTCATAGTTTAAAATTTGTAGATCACGTTTAATTATGTACCACTTAATTAAATTAAGTTGTACATAAAAAGTTCTTTTAATTTTTAATGCTTGCAAATACCTTTAATTCCAGGAATTGGTATGGACTTGTAATCCTTAGAAAATTAATTTTATAACAGGATTTTCATGTGGATTTTATTTTACGTTTAATCTGTGATATTAATTTATTTGAAAAAAATTAATCTTAAAACTAAATTATATTTGACATTGTTATTACACACGCTCTCGGAAATATAACATGGAAATACGAAATTTAAATATTTAATTTTCTTCTAAAATTATTCGTAATATGTTTTTAACAGTTTCTATCAAATATTTTTTAAAAACAAGTATGTTAAAAACTAAACATATTTTATTAAACTGAGATTAAGTATGAGTTTTTTCTTCTATGAACACAAAACATGAAAGTTGTCTGTTATTTTAAAATATTTATATTTTTTAATTTGAATAATATACATATTTAAAATATTGAAAATTATTATGAAACCTTAATTGATGGTTATTAATGATAATTTGCTCTATGTCAGTAATTTTAACTGTCTTATGAAGCATATTTATATAAATTTATTTTAGAATCGGAAAGGTAGTTTAGGGGAAGATAAACTTTACTCATTTCGAATTTTGCTAATCCTAACTCATCATTAATCCAATACGGATGCATCTTTTCCTTCAGGTCCAATCGCTTCATAAAATCGAGGATAGACGGATAGTTACTTATTATATAAAGGATATTATTATATAACGGATAGGTTTAGAAATTAACATACTAGAAAATAAAGTGTTTACATCAACTAATATTAAACAAAGAGTGTGTGCTGTACTCCGTAAACGTAAAACTTTGAATGCATTTGTTATTTAACCTCCCCCCCACATACATACAAAAACTGAAAACAAATTGAAAGCAATAGAACGAATGTTTATAATTATTTTATCTATAATATAAAATTAGCATATAGCTGGTTTTTATATACTTAGGTTTCCAGATGGATGGTTGAATGGATGATTTGAGTTTATTGGCACTGGATCCCAAATGGAATATACTGTACCTAAACAAAGAGTGCCGTAGAAAGAAAAGACAATGTAAAAAGTGTAAATTGTAAAAAAATACATGATAGAATGATAAAAATTAGAACAGAAATCACTATGAAAAGTAATACTAAAAAAAGATGAACGAGTTAAAAACAGGGAAAATGACAAAAGACAAAGGTGTAGAAAATATCAGATATGATGGATAATCCCGATATCTCTCAAAAAGGATAAAGCATTATGACGAGGAGCAACACCAAGGAGATCTTTTAAATGAATGTCATTAGTATAAAAATAGCGATGTCTGTAACCTTTAAAATTTGGACACTCAACTAAGATGTGCTGCACTGACATAGCGGCATTGCAGATGTTATATATGCGGACAGGCTCACAGAGGAGAAGGTGCCCATGGGTAAAACGAGTGTGTCCACTTCGAAGTCGAGTCAAGATTACAGCGTTCTTACTAAAGGAAGGGTAGGCAAGCATTTGATGACATGCTTTAATAGCATGGACCTTATAGGAGCTTATAGGAGCAAAGTTTCCAGAATAAACAGATAATTAGTTAGTTCTTGATGTTAATTTTTAACACATAACATTTAGTTTCCTAATGTTAAAATAAACAGTATAATAATTTTATAGCATGTAAGTTTAAATATTAAATTTGTTTTATAATAATTAAGTATTTTTATTTTGTAAAGTTTTGGATGATTTTTAAATATCTGCTGAAGTATTGCACACACGTACCTGCTCAATGAAAAGGATCGTACTATGACCTACGTATCCGCACAGTGAAAACATTTGCTTAGATTCATCTAGATATCAAAACTAAATTTACAGATTTATGAAATTTAAATATCGAAAGTTATCCGATGAATAAAAATTATGTGATTTATTTATTTATATTTAAATGTATAGAAAGTTTTATTAAATCATTTATAAAATCAAACGTCTCCTAATGCAGTTCCTTTTGAATCTTCTTTTGTGGTTTTGTTTAACAAAGTACAGATTTATGCTTCCGCGAGGCATAATTAACAAATTTATCTTCCCATCGTGAAACTGCTCGAAGTTTTCTGCAAGTGTGTGTTTGCGATACCGATCGTATACATTAAACAGCTTATCTTACGTATGCCAATAGAGCTTTAAATTTGCATTAACATATTCCATTAGATAACGTTTCACTTGGTATAAGCTTTTGCCTCCCATTTAAGGTCGACTGAATACATAAATAATTACCTCATTCAGCGGTCTGCTAAATCATATAAATTCCATACGCACACACACACACGCATACACAGAGACTCGCTCGACATTATCTGAGTATTAACTTTAATGGTTTCATGAAGCTATGTCCAATTGAATCATTGTCAACTACAGAGCTTTGCCACAAATAGAGGGTATATACAGATACACACAAAATAATGGCTATTACTTCTGTAAAGGCATCGCGGGCCCTGCACAATCGATAGATTTAATTTAATGCCTTCTAAAATGATTATATGCATTCTGCACTCACGAAACTTTATGACTTTCGAGTTATGAATATTAAAATGACTAGTTCATGAATACCGCGCTTTGCACCATTCATCCTGTTTATCGCGGTACCTCCTTGATGTACGTTGTAACCGGGTTGTAATTTCGACCCAGTTATGGCTGGGGAAATGTCTAATTAAATCTAATTTTGAGAGTAGCTAAGGAAGACGAAATTTATGGAACGATTTCAGAGCTTCTTCGATCTAAGTTAGCAATGAAATTCGGTTCTTTTTTATTTTTTATTTTTGGATAAATTTGAGCACTCTAATTTACCCTATCCGGATAATTTTAGGATAAAACTGCAAGACATGGTTCTATGTATTCACGTAAACGGTTATAACGTCACGCATAAGTATAGACAATTGGTGCACTTTGAATGCACTCATTATATGTATGAATGTGCATAAATATATACATATGTAATGTGTATGAATGCATGAAAATAAACAGAACAATTTCAAAATAAAAATGTGGAGTTTATTAAGTAAATCATGTGTGACACTCACACTATCATGCTTTGTATTATGCGGGAGTGTGATTTACGTAAGATGTTATAATCACACGCGTATGTATAGATAATTAGTGCATTTTGAATGTACTTATTGTATGTATGAATATGTGTATGAATGTATGCATATGTAATGTGTATTGTAAATGTAGTATTGTGAAATGTATTCACGTAAACGGTTACATTCACAGTCACGCATAAATATAGACAATTGGT
This sequence comes from Pardosa pseudoannulata, assembly GCA_032207245.1. Classification (NCBI taxonomy): domain Eukaryota; kingdom Metazoa; phylum Arthropoda; class Arachnida; order Araneae; family Lycosidae; genus Pardosa; species Pardosa pseudoannulata. Next base: position 97,542,389 of record CM063506.1, read on the forward strand.
ACACTTTGAATGCACTCATTACATGTATGAATGTGCATGAATGTATACAAATGTAATGTGTATGAATGCATGAAAATAAACAGCACAATTTCAAAATAAAAATGTAGAGTTTATTAAGTAAATCATGTGTGACACTCACACTCCCAAGCTTTGTATTATGCGGGAGTGTGATTTACTTAAGATGTTATAATCACACGCGTATGTGTAAATAATTAGTGCATTTTGAATGTACCTATTGTATGAATGAATATGTATGAATGTATGCATATGCAATGTGTATTGTAAATGTAGTATTGTAAAATGAAGTATTGTAAATGTGTACTGTAAATGTAGTATTGTAAAATGAAATATTGTAAATGTGTACTGTAAATGTATGCATATGTATGTAGGGTTTATTAAGTAAATCATGTTTGACAGTCACACGCCCAAAATTTGTATTGTGTATGTGATTCACGTAAACTTATAATCACAGTCACGTATATGTATAGAAAATTAGTGCATATTGAATGTACCCATTGCATGTATGAATGTGTATGAATGTCTGCATTTGTAATGCGTATGAATGCATGAAAATAAACAGCAAAATTTGAAATTAAACATGTAGAGTTTATTAAGTAAATCATGTTTTACACACACACACACATCCAAGCATTGTATTATGAGTGAGTTTGATTCACTCAAGCGATTATAATCACACGCATATATGTAATGGGCCAGGAGGTCTAACCGGCCCCGAACTTACACTTGAAAACTCATTTTAAAATTGCCCCTATTATTTTCCTCAGCCCGGGCATGCTGGACTGCCAAGTGTTCCGCTAATCGTCTGATCGAAAGAAGCACATCAGTTGCCGTGGCCGAACATAACTTTTTTTTATCCGATCAAAATCGCACAGAATCTAGAGATGTCTAAACCGCACGATGTCAGAACGCTCTCTCTCTGTAATGCCAACCTTCTGCGAGAGACGACCAAAACCCGTGTGTGTTTTGCCATCTGCAAGATTGTGGCTTTCCAGATGATTATTATAGCTGATCATTACAGATTTTTCCTGGGAGAGTAATAATTTCCTAATTAAAAATGCCAGCTATATCACTTTCTGTTTTGGGAATCATAGAAAGATTTTAGGGGCTCGGCTGAAGGAATGAAAACATCCTCGTTTAAATTGGATGGGTGGGAAATATGGTTAATATAAAGAGAAGAAAGTAAGATCTAGAATAATGAATGGGGAAAAGGGATAATTTTGGATATATTTTAGGACTTAGATATTGATATCATTACATATATATATATATATATATATATATATATATATATATATATATATATATATATATATAATATATATATATATATAATATATATATATATATATATATATATATATATATATATATATATATATATATATATATATATATATATATAATATATATATATATATATATAAATATATAATATATATATATATTATTAATATATATATATATATATATATATATATATATATATATATATATATATATAAAGAGAGAGAGAGAGAGAGAGAGAGAGAGAGAGACAATAAGTGCTTTTTAAATATACCAATTGTATGTATGAATGTATGCATGTGTAATGTGTATGAATGCATAAAAATAAACAGAAAAATCTGAAAATGAAAAATGTAAAATTTAGTACGACATCATGTTTGACATTCACACACCCAAACTTTGTATTTTCTCTTACATAGTGCCATCGTAGTTTAAGAAAGCTAGCCAATAAGAAGGGTTAAGAGTATATCACAAAGGAGAGATAACAACTAAAATTACAATAGTATCATATAAGATTATTTGAACTAAGCATAAATCAACATTATGATTCCGTTGTTACTAAAATGCCACCTGATTTAAGAGAGAGACAAATACTTATACCAAAAGTATTTTTATGCATAACACCAGGAGAATATTTTTTTAACTATTAATATAATAAACTTAGTTTCGTAAAACTATTATTAAATACACGTGTACTTTCTCTAAGGTAGTTTAAGAACAAAAATTCTAGGTACAGTAATGGGTAGGGCTGTAAATCTTTTTACTGGTGGTACTTGCATAGAAAGTTGAAGATTTGATTTTACGTAAGTGAAAAATTGCTTCTTCAATATGATTTTTTTCTTTTTACGTTTTGTTAAAGGATACCAACATGTTGAAACCAGTTTATTTCGCTTTAAATATATTATGTGTATACTTAAATTGCACATGTTTCTTTGCTGGTTTACCTTTGAAATTTGACGTAAAATATCTCAGAAGTACCTACATGGAACTGATTGGCGCACAAATTTCTTTCCTTAAAATATTTTTCATTTTAATAAGGAATGTAAGAAAAAAAATCAAAAAATGACGTTAACACATATTAACAAACTTATAGTGAAAATTAAATATCCCAGTGTATATCAGAAATAAACATACGAGTGAAAAACAAATATATGAATAGAAATTTCGAAAAAAGTTATTTTCTTCTTCCTTTTCGGACTCATCAATGATTCTTAAATCCCTTAAACCTCTTGAGGACTAGCACATAAATTCTGTACGAGTCGCACGTTGTAAAATCCGTTGCCGTTTCAAGCCATCCAGTAACTAAATCTAGGATTTAAAAACGCAAATAAAATGCTCCGATTACCGATTACTTATACCGACGCTGGTCTCTCAATATAAACCGGAGCTCTTCTTGTGAGTCGACACTCGGATAATAAGAGTTTACGGGGGTCGGGAATGGGTTAAAATGATGCATTTTGGATAGTAGAATTAATACACAATTCAAGTATCAAATAGATTTCCAGCATTTACAAATTCAAATTGTAAAATTTTACTTGTATCCCTGTTTTGATATATCACATTAGTTGTATGACACAAAGATAGTAAATTTTGATATTTAAATGTAATAAATTTTGAGATTTAGGGAAAAACATTTATTATGTGATTGATAGATTTCAGAATTTTCTATTCTAGATCCTGTAATTCTAGGAATTTATAAGAGCTGGCATTATCTCACGATTTTTACCCTAATATTTGGTATTACCTTGATTTTAAAACTCATATAAAGGATAATATATTCAATATACTATTTAATTGATTTAACAAATTTGAAACAATCAAAACTTCTTGAGGACAAGCGCATAAATGCTGTATGAGTCGACCGTTGTAATAACCGTTGCCTTTAACGCCATCTATTAATTAAAAATGCAGTTAAAACGTTCCGATCTCCTGAATACGCATCTTCGACTCTGGTCTCTCAAAATCAACCGAAGCTCTTTGTCTCTAGTCAACACTAGGATAATAAGAGTGGACTGGGGTCACGAATAGGTTTAAAATGATACATTTCGGATAGTAGAATTAATACATAATTCAAGTATCTATATATTTCCAGCATTTACAAATTTTAATTGCAAAATTTTACTTGTATCCCTGTTTTAATATATAACATTAGTTGTATGATACAACGATAGTAAATTTTGATATTTAAATGTAATAAATTTCGAGATTTAGGGGAAAAAATTAATACGTGATTGACAGATTTCAGAATTTTCTATTCTAGATCCTGTATTTGTAGCAGTTTATAAGTGCTGGCATTTTTTCATAATTTTTACCCTAATATTGGGTATTACCTTGATTTTAAAACTCATATCAAGGATAATATATTCAATATACTATGTAAGTGATTTAACAAATTTGAAACAACCAAAACCTCTTGAGGACTAGCACATAAATACTGTCTTTGTCGAGGATGTAAAAACCGTTGCCGTTTAATGCCATCTAGTAATTAAATCTAGGATTTAAAAATGCAGTTAAAAGTTCCAATCTCCGATTACGCAAATTCGACTCTGGTCTTTCAAAATCAACCGAAGCTCTTCGTGTGGAGTCGACATTAGGCTAATAAGAGTGGACGGTGGTTACGAATGGGTTACAAATGATACATTTCGGATAGTAGAATTAATACACAATTCATGTATCAAATAGATTTCCAGCTCTTACACATTTTAATTTTAAAATTTTACTTGTATCCCTGTTTTGATATATGACATTAGTTGTATGATACAACGATAGTAAATTTTGATATTTAAATGTAATAAATTTCGAGATTTAGAGAAAACAATTTAATACGTGATTGACAGATTTCAGAATTTTCTATTCTAGATCCTGTATTTCTAGCAGCTTATAAGAGCTGGTATTTTCTCATAATTTTTACCCTAATACTGAGTATTACCTTGATTTTAAAACTCATATCAAGGATAATATATTCAATATACTATTTAATTGAATTAACAAAATTGAAACAACCAAAACCTCTTGAGGACTAGCACATAAATACTGTCAGATCGAGCATGTAAAAACCGTTGCCGTTTAACACTATCTAGTAATTAAATCTAGGATTTAAAAATGCAGTTAAAAAGTTTCAATCTCCGATTACGCAAATTTGACTCTGGTCTTTCAAAATCAACCGAAGCTCTTCGTGTGGAGTCGACATTAGGCTAATAAGAGTGGACGGTTGTTACGAATGGGTTACAAATGATACATTTCGGATAGTAGAATTGATACACAATTAATGTATTAAATGGGTTTTCAGCATTTATAAAATTTTAATGGTAAAATGTTATTTGTATCCCTGTGTTGATATATCACATTAGTTGTATGATGAAACGATAATAAATTTTAAAATTTAAATAAAATATCTTTTGAAATTTAAATAAAATAAATTTTGAGATTAAAAGAGAAAACAATCTAATACGTGATTCACGATTTTCTATTCTAGATCTTGTAGTTCTAGCAGTTTATAAGAATTGACATTTTCTCATAATTTTTACTCTAAAATTTGGGTATTACCCTTCATATTAAAACTCATATCAAGGATAATGTATTCAATATACTATTTGATTGATTTAACAAATTTGAAGAAACCAGATTGTAGATTTGCAGCGTGATTTCATATTAAGTTTTCTCTCATAACATTATTAAACTTTATGATTTAAACAAATATTTCCAATAATATATTCAATAAGCTATTGAAATATTCATTAAATGTTAGGTACAAGATTCTCTAAATGCACAAGTTTGTTAAATTTCCATTATCAAGCGAGAAATATCAAGTCTTTATGGGATACAAGTATAAATCAAATGATTAGATTAAAATCCATGCTTATGATGTTACATTCAATATGGTACTGATGAATTTGATAGGTTTGTAGTTACTAAATTTCATGTTGCAGCATCATTATGTAGTGTCTGTAGTTTACTTATATACCTAAATTAAGTGGAATTTGAAGTTGTAAAATAATATTATTGATATACTATTTAGTATCTTACTGATTGATTGAAAGAGCTTTTTAATAATAAACTATTTAGTATTATAACTAAATAGGTATTTATTATGTACTTCTTTCATAAAACTACATTAATTTTTAAAATGTAAAGCAATACTTTCTGAGAAATATAGATTGAATAATGGAATAGAGTTTCAAACTAACAAAAGATTACTTTGCATTATCATTTTATGATATACATTTCGTAGTTATCTGATGCAGCTACATTAAATTTTAGGAAATTTGGCCATCTTCAGGGCTATCAATTATATATTAATGAGTTAATATGTTTATACTAACTGAGATATTGCAAAAATGCAATATAACAAACCAAATAAAGGACATTTTATTTATTAGAAGTATTAGTTTATCGAGTTTTCTTCATTTAACGACCTACGACCTTTTATACTCAATGGAATATATGTTTTTTCATACTGCACATGAAAATGAAATAGATTATTGCAATCCCTGATCAAATTATTATATTAGGGTCTATTGCAAAAATACAATACAAGAAAACATTAAAGACTATTCTATTTATTAGAAGAATTAGTTTATTTAGTTTCCTGCATTTAATGACCTACTACATTTCATAATCATTGAACGGTAATAATTGTTTTTTATACTGCACATGAAAATGAAATATATTATTTCAGTAGATATTTTTCAAATGAATCCCAAAAACATGATCGTTTCTCTATAAATAATAATAAATGATTCTATTTAGATGAAATTCTCCAAGCTCTCCATGATCAAACCATTACATTGTCATCTATTGCAAAAATACAAGAAACAAATTAAAGAGTGTTTTTTATTAGAAGAATTGGTTTATTTAGTTCCCTGCCTTTAATAACCTACTACCTTCCATACTCATTGAACGAAAATAATTGATTTATATACTGCACATGAAAATGAAATAAATTATTGCAGTATATATTTTTTCAATTGAATCACAAAAACATATTAGTTTCTCTATAAATCCTAGCAAATGATTCTAGTCAGATAAAATTCTCCAAACTCTCATCGATCAAACTATTATATTATCATCTATTGCAAAAATACAATGAAGAAAGAAATTATAGTATGCTTTACTTATTAGAAGCATTATTTTATTTACTTTCTTCACTATTTTATACTAAATGAACGATAATCTGCTTTTGATATTGCACATGAAAATGGAAGTAAATTATTGCAGTAGATGTTTTTTTTTCAATTGAATCCCAAAAGCATGATCGTTTCTCTATAAATCATAACTAATGATCCTGGTCAGGTAAAATTCTCCAAACTCTCTTCGATCAAACTATTACATTATCATCTATTGCAAAAATACAATACAAGAAACAGATTAAAAACTGATTTATTTATTATAAGAATTAGTTTATTTAGTTTCCTTCTTTTAACGACCTACTACCTTCATAATTATTGAACGGTAATGATTGTTTTTTATACTGCACGTGAAAATGAAATAAGTTATTGCAGTAGATATTTTTTTTTTCAACTGAATCGCAAAAGCATGATCGTTTCTCTATAAATCATAACAAATGATTCTAGTCAGTAAAATTCTCCAAACTCTCCTCTTTCAAACTATTACATTATCATCTATTAAAAAAATACAATTCAGAAATAAATTATAGAATGTTTTATTTATTAGAAGCATTATTTTATTTAGTTTCTCCATTTTATGACCTGCTATCACTTATACTAAATTAAAGATAATCTGTTTTTGATACTGCACATGAAAATGAAAGTAAATTATTGCAGTAGATTTTTTTTCAATTGAATCCCAAAAGCATGATCATTTCTCTATAACCTCTATAACAAATGATTCTAATTAGATGAAAATCTTTAAATTCTTCTTGATCAAACTTTAATATTATCATCCATTGCAAAAATACAATACACGAAACAAATTAAAGATTGTTTCATTTATTAGAAACACTATTTTATATATTTTCCATTATTTAATGACCTACGTCTTTTTATACTCATTGAACGATAATCTGTTTTTGATACTGCACATGAAAATGAAAGCAAATTATTGCAGTAGATTTTTTTCAATTGAATCCCAAATGTATGATCATTGCTCTATAACTTATAACAAATGATTCTAATTAGATGAAAATCTTTAAATTCTCCTTGATCAAACTTTTATATTATCATCCACTTCAAAAATACAATATACGGAACAAATTAAAGACTGTTTTATTAATTAAAAAATTAGTTTATTTATTCTCCTTCATTTAACGACCCACGACTTTTTGTACTCATTGAACGATAATCTGTTTTTGATACTGCACATGAAAATGAAAGCAAATTATTGCAGTAGATTTTTTTCAATTGAATCCCAAATGTATGATCATTGCTCTATAAATCATAAATTATTCTAGTTACATGAAAGTTTCCAAACGACCCTCGATAAAAAAAATTATATTATCATCTATTGGAAAAATACATTGAAAAAAAGAAATTATTGAATGTTTATGTTTCAGAAGCATTATTTTACTTAGTTTCTTCATTTAATGTTCTGCTATATTGTATACTAAATGAACGATAATTTGTTTTTATACTGCATATGAAAATGAAATAAATTATTGCAGTAGATTTGTTTTCAATTGTATCCCAAAAGCATGATCATTTCTCTATAAATTATAACAAATGATTTTAATTAGATGAAATACTTTAAATCCTCCTCGATCAAACTTTTATATTACCATCATTGCAAAAATACAATATACGGAACAAATTAAAGACTGTTTTATTTATTAAAGAATTAGTTTATTTATTCTCCTTCATTTAACGACCTACGACTTTTTATACTCATTGAACGATAATCTGTTTTTGATTCTGCACATGAAAATGAAAGCAAATTATTTCAGTAGATTTTGTTTTCAATTGAAAAGTATGATCATTGCTCTATAAATCATAAATGATTCTAGCTAGTTGAAATTCTCCAAATTCTTCTCGATCAAAGTATTATGTAATCTAAAAAATGGATAAAAACAGTAACGAGTAAAACAAATTTCAGTATATTGTAATTACCTCAATTTTTATACTATTCAAAATGCTTAGTAATGTGAGTACTATCTCGAAATCATATGAAGAAATGTCTGCGTGATGATTTAATCCGGAACATATATTACCCATACTTACACAGACTTCTTAAGCATACAGAAGCAGTAATAACACTTTCCCATTCAACAAAAATGCGTAATTTATATTTCTGGTGATATTCCTCTTTAATGCGTTATTATCCTGAAAAAAAATAAAGCGAAGCAAAAATTTCGTGCTTTAAGAGATGCATTTCGGAATGATAATTTCAGTTTATTTAAATTATGAGAAAAATGCTCACATTATTTTTATCGTAAAGTGCTTCTCGTGTATTTCTAAAACATAAATTTCATTGCTAGAGCATTTTAACGGTTATATTTCCTAAGAAATACGAACTGATCTCTGTCATAAAAAATGCCTTCCAGCATTTAAGATCTACGAACAGAATTTTTCACTCCGGCATATCATCGTTAAGACCGATATATTTTTTTTCACTCTGCATTTATATGTTCCAGTGTTTAAAAGTTCTCGGTATTCTCGCTTTCTTGGCTGTTTTCTTCTAAATTTAGAATAACTGATTTATCCCCCCAGGCAAAAGAATGCATTTGACACCACACTTTGTTATAAAAAAAATTCCCTCAGACTTTCCATCTTAAACAAGCTAATTATGGTAATGCTGCATTTTAGAGGGAAGTTAGAAATTTTTATTTGAAGTCAGATTCAATTATCTTTTCCAAGCAGTTTTATTCTTTCCTGTAGAGGTGTACGCTTAGTTTGAAAAAGACTTTAAAGCGGGAAACTTATCATCAAAAGTTGTTGCTTTTGAAAAGACAAAGTATATTCCTTCTTCATTAAATGTTCAGAAAACTTAAGGTATAAACTTACAGGCTTTCAAACTTTTCACTGAAATAAGATTCATACTTCTTCAAAAAGCTTTTTTTCCCTCACGAAAACTTTAGAAACTTTTTGGGGGCTTTATATTATTTATTATACATGCTTTTAAGGTTAAAGCTATACGATAGCTCTTGTTACCAAAGTGCTTCATTTTATGTTCCTGCTATTGTAATATTTAAATACTGTACATACATGACCATTTATGTTACACACATGCAATGATAAAACAAGACTACCAACTTATATTATCATTTGTTCAATAAATTCGTACTTTAAAAGGCATTTTATTTTACAAAAAATTGAGAATGCTTTCTTTCCAGTTACGTCATTTCGGATTTACGATTTTAAAATAAAATATACAGAGCAACTTTTGAAACTTTTTAATTTTTTTTTCTGAGTTTCTATTTTTTCTTATGAAAATTTAGACATTATATATTGTCAATCATTTGAATTATATAATTGTAATATTATTGCATGATATTTTCAAGATATTTTTATTTGTTGAAAAATGTGTGTTTTTACATTTATGCTTTTTAGAAACTTAAAGAGTATCCGAGTAGTGAATGCGTAAATGGTCATCTAAATCGGGAACCCATTATAGGAATGACTAAATGGTATTTTACATAAATTGTGACTGTATACAGCCAAGTGTATTACAGTAACATTTTTTAATAGCGTGGAGGAACTTGTCTGATCAGCATTTATAAATAGACATCCGAGGATTTTGTTAACAATATTTTTTATATGGAGACATACATAGAAAGGTATCACAATTCCCACACAAACAAACTGGGTAACCATAATTCCGAAGCAGGAACGAAGCAGAGACATTTTAGTAACATGTGTATTGATATTACGAAAATGCATATTTTTACTTTTATTCTATAGACTTTTAAGAAAAGTTAACTTTTATTTATTTGTTTTTTAATATTTGAAAAACTATTTTTGATTTTATGATGTATAATATATTTGGTTTTAAAGTTAAAATTAAATGTAAACTTTGTCACTAAAATAATAGTTTTTTCTATTGCTCATTGAAAATATGTTAAATTAAGTTGCATGTATATACTTATCTTACAAATATATACGTTATTTATATTTTAAATATGATATTTTATTTTATTTACAACGGGCTCATATTTTAAGAAAATTCTTTTCCATCACAGCATTATCATTTTTTAAACTGATTATTATTGATTAATATTAAATATATTTGGTGATTTTTGTAACAATACGCGATAATAAAATTTTACATTATATATATATATATATATATATATATATATATATATATATATATATATATATATATATATATATATATATATATATATATATATATAATATATATATAAATATATATATATATATATATATATATAAATATATATATATATATATATATATATATATATATATATATATATATATATATATATATATATATATATATATATATATATATATATATATATATATATATATATATATATATATATATATATATATATATATATATATATATATATATATATATATATATATATATATATATATATATATATATATATATATATATCTATATATATATATATATATATATAATGCATTCAAATTAAAATACATGCATACATATTCCTTGTTTTAACGCTAACTTAAAGTATTTCATATTTTTAAATAACAACATTTGTGTATACCAATACATACAATATATTATTAAATTTTACACATCATGCATGTTTGTTAATTCCTTACTTAATATTTAAGCCTATGAATAGAGAAAAACATTATAAATATTATCAGCATTATCGCTAAACATTTAACTAAACATTAAACTAAATTATTCCAGGTTTAACCCTCCGAGTGGAACACATCGAGTAAAAAAAAAGTTTCCAAAATATACGCTAAAGGTTAACTGTGTCAGTATCCAAAGCGTTCTGTAATTTTTCCTTGAACATTTGTCGACTGGAATGGAATACGGGAAACCCACCCTCGTTATTGTCCCTTTATTTCAGGTTATAAATAGATATATAAATAGATATTATAGATTGCTAATTTTTAATAGCCATAAAGTTCATTGAGTTTCGAAGATCATCCCTTAAGAAATAATGGATTCTAAAAGTACAAAGGAAAATATTCTTTTAGAGACTTGTTTATATTTTTTACGAAAGTCATCCAATACATTTAAGTGGTGCAATTAGAGATACATCTGTTACCGCGAACGAAATACTTCAAAATAGAGATTTACAGAGCCATGAAAAGCTATCAACGTCTTTGTGTCTCAGGGGGTATGTGTGCATCCCTCAATAAATGTCAGTCATAGAGGGGTGCAGTTCCTAAACAGTCGACCTGACCCTATTGCCTCAAAACTCCATGATGAAAGGAACTAAATCAAAAATGTACATTACATCCATTTTTGGAGGTCGAAAATTGTACGTTTTTAAGACTTAATCGGTTTGACGGAAAGGTACGTGTGAACCGCTTAGAGGGTTAATTTTATTGTTGATATTTAGATTTAATTGACAAAACAATTTTTTATGAATTGCCATCTCTCAATTTTCCAAGCATATATGCCCCAGTTTAAGACATACATATGAGGGTAGTTAGCACCAAACCACTTAAAATGTTTAAATATAAGAAATATATGATACATATCTTTGCTTAAAGGTTTTCTGGTGTCATGCCGAGTCAATTAAAACTATTTTAAGTCATATCTTTACAGTCTAATCATATAATTTGATGTCTAATAATACATGATTAATTTACATACATGCATACAACCACATACACAAAAAGAGAGAAAGAGAAAAACAGACAAATATATAATGTCTAAACATGTTTTGTTTTCTTACGTTTTCAGTAATTTCACAAGCATAATAAAGAAATTTCAGTATATAGATATTAAGACCATGGTATTAAAATATCGATTTAGCATAATCAATTTTTTTTTTAATTTCTAAAATCGTATATCTCTAAAATCATTACAGCGAGACATTTTAATATTAATTATTATACCTGGTTAAATAAAAAAATTAATTAAATGGATAATGATTTTGATAATATTTTAGAACCTTAATATAGTGTATTTTTATAAGAGTATTAGAAATATATAAGGAAGTAATTAAAAATTTCTACCGTAAAATTTTCATCCAAATATATTATGCAGAGTTTTGTATGAATTTTAATTCATTACAATCAAGAAAATAAAATAAGTACAGTTACCAAAATTAATTATACTTTTCTTTCTACAATAGTTTCCAGAGTCATTAATAATCTCGGGAAAAATTCCTCGAAAATTAAGCTATTTTCTATTATCTTCCTGAGACAAATTTCAAAACATTAATAAATTGATGCGGAATATACTTCAAAATCAAATCTCTGAATAAAGGAAGAATATTAAGGAGGGAGCTTCAGTTTTACATCGGCGAGATCAAAAACAGTAATTTTTCACGGTGATAATTGCATTTTCAATTATCATTAAAATCTTAATTATCGCTAATGAAAACCCTGACTTCACTGAGTTTTGTTAATGGTACTAGATGAAATAATTCATATTCACTTTGATGGAGGCATAATTATATTTGTAATGAAACACACAGGCATGGATAATGACTTGTGACATTTAAAAAGGAGAGTCACCTTTGAATAAAAGGAAGAAAGTCATTTTAAAGAATTAATCCGATTTTATAATAAAATTTAGTGTTTTGAGTTCACTTAAAAACATACGTCCACGAATCTAATGAAAAGTAATTAAATTTGAAAAGTTATTTCAAACTTCTCCACGACTGTGGAAAGTGTAATTTCGAATCGGCTTTTTTTCAGTACTGATGTACGTTTGAAATTATAATACAAGGTGCACCCAAAAAGTAAGTTTCCCAATGTTTTTCCCTTTAAAGTAAACTTAATTAGCCTTATCAATTGTGCGTGCGTAACAGATCTATGACGTATTAATCATATGCTATCTCGACATGTCCGGATCTGTGAAAGTAGAGGGGTAGCGGTGGTCCGAAATAGAAACTCTAATTCATTCTCCCGCTTCCTGCAAGGTTCGGTTGGGGATCTTGAATGCACAAAGCATTCAA
>CM063506.1:97560739-97570739 GCA_032207245.1 Pardosa pseudoannulata
ATGGTATTATTCTCTAACTTGGATTGTACATATTGAATTAGTTAAGCTTAGTTATAATGACGGAATATGGAGTTTTGATAAATAAACTTTTATCAATTTAAAACAAACATCTATGCATATTATAATTATTCTTAAAAGCTGTTTTTATTTTTTATTTTTTAGAAAATATTTTCAATTTATTATATGAAATGTAGTATTTTAAAGAAGAACGAATGGCTGTAAAAAAATTGTTTTGGTAAACAATACATTGTAATAGAATTAAAAATTACTTAAAAAATACCAGTTTTGTTTTTGAGATAACAGTGACAACTTCTTTAGTTATGTTTAAAGGATATTTGCGTACATTTTCTAAATTTAGATACTGTACATATCTAATTAATTAAGCTTAGTTGACAACCTATGGAGTTTTAATGAATAAATTTAGTGCAATTTAAAACAAAAATCTATGCATATTCTTAAGGGCGGTTCTCATATTTTTCTTTTTTTTTAAAAATATTTTCAATTTATTATATGAAATGTAATTTTTTTACAGAAGATTGAATGGCTATAAATAAACTGTTTTGTTAAACAGTAAATTGTAATAGAATTAAAAATTATTTAAAAACACCGGTTTTGTTTTTGAGATAAAAGTGCCAACTTCTTTCGTTATTGCCAGAGGATACTTACGTACATTTCTCTAAATTTAGATATTGTACATATCTAATTAATTAAACTTAGTTTACGGACTATGAAGTTAAGAAAAATAAATTTAGTGCAAATTAAATCAAAAATCTATGCATAATATAATTATTCTTAAAATAGTTTCTTATTTTTTCTTTTTAAAAAAATATTTTTAATTTATTATATGGAAAGCAGTATTTTACTGAAGAATGAATGGTTATAAAGAAAACGTTTTGGTAAACAGTATACTGTAATAGAATTAAAAATTATTTAAAACAGTACCGGTTTTGTTTTTGAGATACAGTGCCAACGTCTTTCGTTATATTTAATGGATACTTGAGTATATTTCTCTAAATTTAGATATTACACAAATCTAATTAATTAATCTTACTTGACGGACTATGGAGTTTTGATAAATAAATTTAGTGCAATTTAAAATAAAACTCTATACATATTATAATTACTCTTAAAGATGGTTCTTATTTTTTCTTTTTTTAATATTTTCAATTTATTATATGAAGTGTAGTATTTGAAAAAAGAATGAATGATTGTAAAGAAATTGTTTTGTTAAACAGTACACTGTAATATAATTAAAAAATATTTTTAAAAATACTGGTTTTGTTTATGAGCTAAAACTGCAAATTTCTTTCGGTATGTTCAAATTATACTTGAGCACATTTTTCTAAATTGAGATATTGTACATATGTAATTAATTAAACTTCGTTGACGGACTATGGAGTTTCGATAAATAAACTTAGTGCAATATAAAACAAATATCTCTGCATCTTATAATTATTCATATAGGCGGTTCTTATTTTTTTTTCTTTTTTAAATATATTTTCAGTTTATTATATGAATAGAATTATAAATTATTTAAAATAATATTGGTTTATTTTAGAGATAAATGTGCCAACTTCTTTCGTTATGTTCAAAGGATACTTGCGTACATTTCTCTAAATTTAGATATTGCACATATCTAATTAATTAAGCTTAGTTGACGGACTATGGAGTTTTGATAAATAAATTTATTGCAATTTAAAAAAATCTATGCATATTATAATTATTCTTAAATGTGGTTCTTATTTTTTTCTGTTTTTCAATATATATATTTTCAATTTATTATATTGAATGTAGCATTTTACAGAAGAATGAATCGCTAAAAAGGAATTTTATTGTTAAATAATACACTGTAATAGAATTAAAAATTACTTAAAACAATACGGGTGTTATTTTTGAAATAAAAGTTCCAACATCTTTCGTTATGTACAAAGGATACTTGCCTATATGTCTCTAAATTTAGATATTGTACATGTCTAATTAATTAAGCTCAGTTGACGGGCTATGGAGTTTTAATAAATAAATTTAGTGCAATTTTAAACAAAAATCTATGCATATTATAATTATTCTTAAAGACGGTTCTTATTTTTGTTTCTTTTTAAAAATATTTTCAAATTATTATATGGAATTCAGTATTTTGCAGAAGAACGAATGTCTATAAAGGAATAGTTTTGGTAAACAGTACATTGTAATAGGATTAATAGAATAAAATAATTACTTAAAATATTACAGGTATTGTTCTTGAGATAAAGTGCCAACTTCTTTCGTTATATTTAAAGGATACTTGCGTACATTTCTCTAAATTTAGATATTGTTCATTCTAATTACTTAAGCTTAGTTAACGGACTATGGAGTTTTGATGAATAAATTTAGTGCAATTCAAAACAAAAATCTATGCATGATATAATTATTCTTAAATGCGGTTCTTAATTTCTTTTTTTTTTGACAAATATTTTCAATTTATTATATGGAAAGCAGTATTTTACAGAAGAATGGATGGCTATAAAGAATTTCTTTCTTAAACAGTATACTGTAATAGAATTATTAAAAATTATTTAAAACAATGCGGTTTTGTGTTTGAGATAAAGTGCCAATCTTTTTCGTTATGTTTATAGGATACTTGCATACATATCTCTAAATTTAGATATTGTATGTATCTAATAAATTAAGGTTAGTAAACGGACTATGGAGTTATGATAAATAAATTTAGTGCAATTTAAAACAAAAATCTATGCATATTATAATTATTCTTAAAGGCGGTTCTTATTTTTTATTTTTTTTAAAAATACTTTCAATTTATTATATGGAATGTAGTTTTTTACAGAAGATTGAATGGATATAAAGAAATTGTTTTGTTATACAGTACACTGTAATACAATTAAAAATTATTTAAAGCAATATGGGTTTTGTTTTTGAGATAAAGTGCTAACTTCTTTCGTTATGTTTAAAGCATACTTAAGTATATTTCTCTAAATTTAGATATTGTACATATCTAATTAATTAAGTTTAGTTGACGGACTATGGAGTTTTGATAAATAAATTTAGTGCAATTTAAAACAAAATTCTATGTCTATTATAATTATTCTTAAAGGCAGTTCTTCTTTTTTTCTTTTTTTTAAACATATTTTCAAATTATTATATGAAATTCAGTATTTTACAGAAAAAGAATGGCTATAAAGAAATTGTTTTGGTAAAAAGTACACTGTAATAGAATTAAAAAATATTTAAAACAATACCGGTTTTATGTTTGAGATAAAAGTGCAAACGTTTATCGTTATGTTCAAAGTTTACTTGGGTACATTTTTCTAAATTTATATATTTTACGTATCTAACTAATTAAGCTGACTTATTTTTATGGACTCTGAAATTTAAATGAATACTTTTAGTGCAATAAAAAAACATTAACTATATATTGCAAATATTAATTCAGCTGGTTTCGTATTTGTTCTATTGGAAAAATGTATATTTCTAAATTAATATTTGGAACGTACTATTTTGAAGTAGAATGAATATCTCCAAGTGAATTGATTAATAAAAAATGCACTGTAATAGAATTAAAAATTATCTAAATCTATACCTGTTTTATTTTTGAGATAAAACTGAGAATTCCTTATAGTGTATTCAAAGGATACTTGCATATTTAACGATAAACCATACTCAAGTTTAGAATGTCAAGGAAAGATAAATTTAAAGGATACTTACGTATTCAACGATAAATTATACCCGAGATTAGAATGTTAAGAAAAGATAAAATCAAAGACTCTGCAATTTTAGCTTGTTATACTATACTTGTTTTATTTTTGAGATAAAAATGCGAATTCCTTAGAGTGGATTCAAATCATACTTGCATATTCAACGTTAAACCTTACACGAGATTAGAATGTCCAGGAAAAATAAATTCAATGAATACTTGTGTATTTAATGATAAAGAAAACGAGATTATAATGTTGAGGAAAAATAAATTCAAACAATACTTCTGTATTCAACGATAAATTCTACGCGAGATTAGAATGTTAAGAAAAGATAAAATCAAAGCCTCTATTAATGGAGCTTGTAATACTATACCTGTTTTATTTTTGAGATAAAAATGAGAATTCGTTACAATGGATTCAATGCATACTTGTATATTCAACATTTTAATCTCATGTAAGTTTTAATACCTTACATGAGATTAAAATGTTGAGAAAAATTAAATTCAATGAAAACTTGTGTATTTGTGTATTTAATGATAAACAATACTCAAGATTATAATGTTGAGGAAAAATAAATTCAAAGGAAACTTGCGTATTCAACGATAAATCATACACGAGATTAGAATGTTAAGAAAAGATAAAATCAAAGCCTCTATTATTTAAGCTTGTTATACTATACCTGTTTTATTTTTGAGAGGAAAATGAGAATTCGTTATAGTGGATTCAATGCATACTTGTATATTCAACGTTAAACCTTACAGGAGATTAGGATGTTGAGAAAAAAATGAATACATGTGTATTTAATGATAAACAATACAGGAGATTATAATGTTGAGGAAAAATAAATTCAAAGGATATATTGCGTATTCAACGATACCTCATACACGAGATTAGAATGTTAAGAAAAGATAAAATCAAAACCTCTATTATTTGAGCTTGTTATACTATATCTGTTTTATTTTTGACAGAAAAATGAAAATTCGTTATAGTGGATTCAATGCATACTTGTATATTCAACGTTAATACATATACGAGATTAGAACTTTGAGAAAAAATAAATTCAATGTATACTTGTGTATTTAATGATAATGAATACGAGATTATAATGTTGAGGAAAAATTAATTCAAAGGATACTTGCGTATTCAACGATAAATCATACACGAGATTAGAATGTTAAGTAACGATAAAATCAAAGCCTCTATTATTTTAAGCTTGTTATACTTTACTGTTTTATTTTTGAGAGGATAATGAGTATTTCGTTATAGTGGATTCAATGCATACTTGTTTATGAACGTTAAATCTTACAGGAGATTAGGATGTTGAGAAAAAAAATGAATACATGTGTATTTAATGATAAACAATACAGTGAGATTATAATTGTTGAGGAAAAATAAATTCAAAGGATATATTGCGTATTCAACGATACCTCATACACGATATTAGAATGTTAAGAAAAGATAAAATCAAAACCTCTATTATTTGAGCTTGTTATACTATATCTGTTTTATTTTTGACAGAAAAATGAAAATTCGTTATAGTGGATTCAATGCATACTTGTATATTCAACGTTAATACTTATACGAGATTAGAACTTTGAGAAAAAATAAATTCAATGTATACTTGTGTATTTAATGATAATGAATACGAGATTATAATGTTGAGGAAAAATTAATTCAAAGGATACTTGCGTATTCAACGATAAATCATACACGAGATTAGAATGTTAAGTAACGATAAAATCAAAGCCTCTATTATTTGAGCTTGTTATACTATACCTATTTTATTTTTGAGAGAAAAATGAATGATAATGAAAACGAGATTATAATGTGGATTCAAATCATACTTGCATATTCAACGTTAAACCTTACACGAGATTAGAATTTTCCAGGAAAAAATAAATTCAAAGCCTACTTAATTATTTGAGCTTGAAAAAAACGAGATTATAGAATGTTGAGGAAAAATAAAGCCAATACTTAAGTCGAGATAAATACTATACGAGTTTTAGAATGTTAAGAAAAGATAGAATCAAAGACTCTGCATTCATGGAGCTTGAATATACTATACCTGTTTTATTTTTGAGATAAAAATGCGAATTCGTTACAGTGGATTCAATGCATACTTGTATATTCAAAATTTTAATCTCAACGTTTAAACCTTACACGAGATTAAAATGTTGAGGAAAAATAAATTCAATGAATACTTGTGTATTTAATGATAAAGAAAACGAGATTATAATGTTGAGGAAAAATAAATTCAAAGGAATACTTGCGTATTCAACGATAAATTCTACGCGAGATTAGAATGTTAAGAAAAGATAAAATCAAAGCCTCTATTAATGGAGCTTGTTATACTATACCTGTTTTATTTTTGAGATA
Source organism: Pardosa pseudoannulata (assembly GCA_032207245.1). Taxonomy (NCBI): domain Eukaryota; kingdom Metazoa; phylum Arthropoda; class Arachnida; order Araneae; family Lycosidae; genus Pardosa; species Pardosa pseudoannulata. Next base: position 97,566,805 of record CM063506.1, read on the forward strand.
AAAATGAGAATTCGTTATAGGGATTCAATGCATACTTGTATATTCAACATTTTAATCTCATGTAAGTTTTAATACCTTACATGAGATTAAAATGTTGAGAAAAAATTAAATTCAATGAAAACTTGTGTATTTGTGTATTTAATGATAAACAATACAGATTATAATGTTGAGGAAAAATAAATTCAAAGGAAACTTGCGTATTCAACGATAAATCATACACGAGATTAGAATGTTAAGTAACGATAAAATCAAAGCCTCTATTATTTGAGCTTGTTATACTATATCTATTTTATTTTTGAGAAAAATGAGAATTCGTTATAGTGGATTCAATGCATACTTGTATATTCAACGTTAAACTTACAGGAGATTAGGATGTTGAGAAAAAATAAATGTATACTTGTGTATTTAATGATAATGAATACGAGATTATAATGTTGAGGAAAAATTAATTCAAAGGATACTTGCGTATTCAACGATAAATCATACACGAGATTAGAATGTTAAGTAACGATAAAATCAAAGCCTCTATTATTTGAGCTTGTTATACTATACCTATTTTATTTTTGAGAGAAAAATGAAAATTCGTTATAGTGGATTCAATGCATACTTGTATATTCAACGTTAATACATATACGAGATTAGAACTTTGAGAAAAAATAAATTCAATGTATACTTGTGTATTTAATGATAAACAATTACCCCCCCCCCCCCCCCCCCCCCCCCCCCACCCCCCCCCCCCCCCCCCCCCCCCCCCAAATGCTGGCCCCCCCCCCCCCCCCCCCCCCCCCCCCCCCACCCCCCCCCCCCCCCCCTGGGGAGATTATAATGTTGTGGAAAAATAAATTCAAAGGATACATGCGTATTCAAGGATAAATCATACACGAGATTAGAATGTTAAGTAACGATAAAATCAAAGCCTCTATTATTTGAGCTTGTTATACTATACCTATTTTATTTTTGAGAGAAAAATGAATGATAATGAAAACGAGATTATAATGTTGACGAAAAATAAATTCAATGAATACTTGTGTATTTAATGGTAAACAATACAGGATATTATAATGTTGTGGAAAAATAAATTCAAAGGATACATGCGTATTCAAGGATAAATCACACAAGAGATTAGAGTGTTAAGAAAAGATAAAATCAAAGCCTCTATTATTTGAGCTTGTTATACTATACTTATTTTATTTTTGAGAGAAAAATGAATGATAATGAATACGAGATTATAATGTTGACGAAAATTAAATTCAATGAATACTTGTGTATTTAATGGTAAACAATACAGGATATTATAATGTTGTGGAAAAATAAATTCAAAGGATACATGCGTATTCAAGGATAAATCACACAAGAGTTTAGAGTGTTAAGAAAAGATAAAATCAAAGCCTCTGTTATTTGAGCTTGTTATACTATACCTATTTTATTTTTGAGAGAAAAATGAATGATAATGAATACGAGATTATAATGTTGACGAAAAATAAATTCAAACAATACTTCTGTATTCAACGATAAATCATACACGAGATTAGAATTTTAATAAAAGATAAAATCAAAGCCTCAATTATTTGAGCTTGAAAAATTAGTTGTATATGAATAGAAAGTCTAATAAAGCCAATTTAAGTCGAGATGTGAAATCAAAGACAATGTTTTAGTTACCTAAAGCAACAGTTATGAGTACAATTCAGAGAACTTGTTTAAGGTTCAAAATATCTTTCCATCAAATTCTTCTTTACCTCCAGGCCAATAACTGATTGCAGTTATAAAGACAGATAATTGCTCCAAAAGAAAAACAGAGCTACACCTTTGTAGAAAGAAGAACGAAAACCGATATTCATTACGAAGATAATTAATTATAATTACCTTATTTTATTATTCTCATTCACTCTTTAAAGACACTCAGTAAAGTCCGTGCTGCATTTTTCACACAGTGGCATTTTTTTTGTTTTTAATATTATTAATAATCAAGAGGTTTTTAAACATCGCCAGTATTTTTCTTTACTCTGTAATTAAGTGGTTCGCCTAAAATTGTTTATTAATTTAAAATATTTTTCAAAAAAGTGTTTTGAGAATTTTCTTTTAGTGGTAATTAAACCGTAATTACTCCTTCATTAAAAAGGTAATTTTCTACCCTTCGCTTTAATCATTGAATGACAGTAAAATAATACGATAAGACATCTCATGACTAGAATTCCCATTTTTTATAATGAAGTAATTTATTTTGGGATTCTACTTGGAAATGTTTTTTTTTTGTCATTTTATTTTATTTTTCTTATTTTCCACATCCAGAACCTGCTTCAGACATTAATAACCAAGTATTTGTATAGTATATTATGTATAATATAGAATATTTTATAATCATTCTACTCCATAAGAGCTTGTCGTCTATTTTTTGGAAAATACAAACGAATTAGTTAAAAATGCATTTGTAACTTGTAGTATACATATTAAACTGAAATGTATTTTACCTAATACGTTGTCCAGTCCTCATTATTATAGATTATGCAAGAATCCCTTTATCATTTGATTTTGACGTTGAGAGACGTTTACCCCGTTCCGGTACTTCGTCAACATCATATACCGTTTTATAATGTGCTACCCTCTTCTTGACGAACGACACCGACTTTCTCATGTAGCGGGCTGCAGCTGCACAAGACATTTTTGGTCCTTTTGGATGGTTACACAGAAACAGTGCCTCAAAACGGCTAGCATAAGCGGCACTCATTTCGGAATTGTTTATGTAAGCACAGCAAAACAAATCAAATAAGGAATATAACCATAAGGCATTCTTATCTAACGTTTGAAGAACACGTACAATTAAGCCGGTATCTGTGAGCTATATATTGACCAAGTTATGAGCGCCACGCTCTTATGGAACAGACTGCATGTGTATGTGTGTGCGTGTGTGTATGTATATAAATGTGAATTGGCTATTTTACACAACCAATTTTACACAACCAATTATTATTACCATTATTACCATTTTACACAACCAATATGAGAATGGATTTTAACTATTACATAATAAATATAAACCCTTAATAGATAAACCTTTTCCGCAATTTTGAAGGAATTTTTGTAAACAATTTTTTAACATAATTTAAAATAATTATTTTACGATTATTATATTAAAACTGTGCAATTTATTACTTTATTTTAATTACGATATTCTTTCCTTAATATACAATGTTAATTTTTTGCATGTCAAATTACACTTACTTTTCTTAAATTTCAAGATATAAAGTGGTATCCATAATATGTTTTCGTATTGATTTGGTCCATCAAAGTTCATTTGAATCTGAAAAAAAATAGAAAAATATATTTCATATATTCGAAAATATTTATTACATATATTAAGATTATATCTCCCATTACATTATAAATATATCTAAAATTGCAAAAGACTAAAATTTACACATATTATCTTTATGTACACACTATTTTTGCAAATATATCTACACGCACAATGACACTTACATATATTTATATATATAATTTTTCTGTCCTTGTGTTTGTAATAGAATTCCTCCGATACTCCGGATTGATTTTGATGAAATTTTGAGTAAGTAATTTAAGTTGATTCGAAAATGGTTTAGATTCACAAGATTATTATAATGAAGTTTGAAACCATTCACTGCCAACTTGTCGCTTGCACAGTGTTCAGCACAATTGACTGCCTTCGCAGAAGTGCCAGGATTGAATCCCCGTACAGACATGTGGGAATTTTAATTTAATATAATTACGTTTGGGATGACTGTACACGTGGTTGCTTCAAGTATATAATTTTTTCCTTACTTTTCTAACAAAACGTTCCAACTTATAATTTATTTAATTACATTTTGCAATTTTTGGATTTACGGCGTTAAAACAGGACAATGTCTGTCGGAAAGTCTAATATATTATGTGCATAGACACATACATACACATACATACAT
>CM063506.1:97573239-97590739 GCA_032207245.1 Pardosa pseudoannulata
ACAGTGAATTTACAAAGAATATGCATTTTTTTTTCTTGGGGAAATTTAAGATATCTAGGTATAACAATTGTTACAATTATTTAGATATAATTTGTAATAATTGTAATTTGTTTAATCATTAAATAATATGTTTCATATCATTTAATCTTTAGTAAAAATGTAAAAGCTTATTACTTATTTATATAAAATTGTTAACATTGTTTAATAATTTTTTTTTTCATTTTCAATTTGTTTTGAATTTAAGATAGTATTATTGAGAAAATTGTAGACAGTATATGTAAATATCTTTTTGTTTCTCTTTTTTATTGTTGAAATTATTAAACGGAAATATGTGTCACTTAACTGGAACAAGCTAGCTATAATATAAGAACTAAAGTTGCCCAAATTCCTCTTTCTCAAGAAAAAATATGTATGTTATTCAAAGGGAAAGAAATATGAATACGTATTTTTATATGGATGTCTGGACATTTTAGTTACTTTTTTTTTAAAAAAATGACATAATGAGATAGTCTTTTTTTCTATTGTAAGTATATTAAAAAACAAAAATTTTAAACGGGGGGGGGAGGCACTTATCATTTGCTTAGGCACTCAGCGTAGAATCTATCCACCTCCTTCTGTATCTTTCTTACTCCCTCTCTTTATCTATATAGCTTTTTATCCATCTATAAATATATATATACACTGTCTACCAATACGTATTTGGCAGGGTCTGGGTGTGGCATCTGAAGAACGTCTACTGACAGAATGCATTGTGTCAACAGTCATGTTCGGAGCAGTTGGATTTATGGTCTGGGGGTGTTTCTCCTGGTATGGACCTTGTAAACCCTTGGTAAGATCAACGCCGATTCCTGCTGCACTATTTTGGATGACAATGGGCTTCCTTTTTTGCCACAGTTTTAAGAGTTGGACATCTGTTGCTTTCAGGACGATAATGCCAGTTGTCAGGTTTCGAGGTTCTGTCCAGAGACCAGACCTGAACCCTATCGGGAACCTCTGGGACGAGTTGGATAACCGAATTAAGGGGTGCACTACCCGTCCAAAATCGGTGAGGGAACTACTTCTAGTCGAGTGGAAGACAATACCACTAGCTGTAATACAAAGACTTGTGGAAAGTATGCCCCGGAGGTTTCACTCTGTAATTGTCTCTGTAATTGACTATTGATTTTGAATAACGTTAGTTTTCTTTTCTATCACAGGTGTCCAAATGCTTATTGGTAGGCAGTATATATATATATATATATATATATATATATAATATATATATATATATATATATATATATATATAAATATATATATATATATATATATATATATATATATATATATAATATATATATATATATATATATATACATATATATATATATATATATGTATATATATATATGTATATATTATATGTATATATATATATGTATATATACATATGTATATATACATATATATATATATATTTATATATTTATATATATTTATAAATATATATATATATATATATGTAATATATATGTATATATATATATGTATATATAATTATATATATATATATATATATATATATATATATATATATATATATATATATAATATATATATATATATATATATATATATATATATATATGTATATATAGTTATGTAGTATTAGTTATTATTAATTATTCTACAGATGCCTATTTAAGCATTTTTTTAGTATCAGAAAATTTCATGAGACAGGTGGGTAATATTTAATGAATGTCTGGTATCTGTCTACAATACTTGTGCCTTTCTTTATATATTTCAAGATATTATGAAAAATCTGAATCTTTAAATATATATTATGGGAATAAAATTTTATACATTAATTGAAATGAAATTTTGTGTAAATATTAAATACTTTATATGATAAATTTAATAGTATAAAACCAGCTAACATTTTTATGACATAAAATTTTGAAATATTAATAAAATATTGAGTACGTGTTTTTCCATCAGTTTATAAATTTTATTTAGTGAATCATTATAACATGGAAATATAATATGAAAATATCGTTTCAATAAATGGAGAAAACAGTTCAATAAATTCTTTTACAATCTAGTATTTCGCAGTTAAGTTATTTATTTCATTTAAATATAATTATTAATTTATTATATTCCGTTTCATTTATTATTTATTTTTTCTTTAGTGTAGGAATTATTATAAATTAATTTTTAAGTATAATACTGAAAAATGGGTGCTTTCATATAATTACAGAATGATTATATGACACTGAACAAGTATTTAATCATAACATATTTATCCATTATATGTAACAACTAATTTCCTACCATTCCTACTCTATTTTTATTATTCTATATTTTTATTATCTATATTTATTATACTCTAATATCTATTTTTATTATCTATATTTATTATATTCCTACACTATTTTTATTGTATATTCTAAATTTAAATGAGTCAAATGTGTTCATTTTTATCAAACAGCATTATATATATACAAAAGTAATTGTTATAAAAGAAAACAAGTAGATGAAATAGGTCCCTAAATGAAATACATTCATAATTTCGTTTTATGTAAAAATATATCGAAAAAAATTAACCCTCAGTTTAAATTTCCGTTAATTAAACAAAATAATCCAATACGTGCGTATTTAATTTCACATTAATACTGTTTAGTAATTACAGCGCACATAATTTAAATTTAAATGCTAAGAAATGTGATAAAATACAACTACAATGTACTTTTTATTGAAACTCTATAAATACTGTTATGAATTTTATTTAATACATAAAATAGGTTTTTCGTTTAACATATCTAAGATTTTATATTGTATTCCTGTTTCAGATTTATGTATTTCACTAAATATTTGTAATGACATATTCTTGATGATTTCTTAGAACTGATCCATTTGTCAGAGACACATGGAGAAAGCAGTAAATGGAGAAAAAATTTGCATCTATTGCAGATAAAGCTTTATGTTTTGGTTTTGGAGTGCTACGGTCTACATTTTGAAACACGAGGACTAATGAGACCGGGGCCTACTGCTTAAAGCCGATTCCTAACGGCTACGAACATCCATGCCATAGTGGGATTCGAAGCCATGAACTCCAGTTCCGAAGGCTAGCACCCTAACCATTCGGCCATCGTTCGATAATGCTTTAGGAAATGTGTTGAAAAATTTTTGTTAGAAATGTGTTGAAAGTAGAGGCTGCTGCTTTATTAGCAATATTTTACAGCTGGGAAAATAGATTTAAAGGAATTAGAATGGGAGAGGAAAGATATTTCATGAAATATTAAAGTGTACCAATCTTGATATTTTACACGTATATAATTCATGGATGCAGAAAGATAATTGTGAGCCATCGGAATTCTGTACCTCATACACCTCTGTATATCTAACATATGACAGAAAAATATTCATATACTGATAAAAATATCAAGTACAAATATTTGCTTTTCTTCTTTAAATTTCGTTCCATCTTTAAATTGATATTTGTATATACTACTGAGATGGCAACACAGTATCACGTTTAAATATGTATCTCTTTGATGTATAGTGCTACAGATTGTTTACAAATATAAAAAAAAATATTTATTACCGATGTAGTAGATCACTCTGTTTGAACTGCCGGTACAAAAGCGGATGTTTTATAACTACAAGAGTAAACACTTCGTTAAATGGTCGAAATCATCTGCATGGCGATAGAAATGTGCAAAAGTTGAGTTCTATTAACTTTTATGTACTTTGAACCAATACGTCGTAATTTCTGTCGTAAAACGTGTGGAGATGGGATAAAACTGACTTGTAATAAAGAAAAGCAGTCTGGGGCATTTATATTTTGAAAGAAGGCTATAAAATATTTAAGGCCTTTGATCTTGATATAAAGCTCTGAATTTTTCAGCGAAAGGGTATTCTGGCTCGGGAATATATTTTCCCGGGAATAGAAAGAAAAAAAATATTCTTTTTGAAATTCACACGCTACCTATAACAGCAATTATAATGCACTTCAGGTGAGGGTAAATATTTTAAATCTTTGGCTTTCAAGTAAATAATTTTAGTGTCTTTTTATTATAGGTTTTATGAAATACGTAACATATTGCAGCTTAAAGTTACAATATTTATTACCCAAAATATGTGGGTGTTTTATCTTGTTTTTTATTCCTTGAAATTCACCAGTGGATAAAACCCGTTATAGTAAATATTAGAGAGCTATTAGATTATACGAATACAATATTTTATGAGACTATTGAGTATGACAGAAAGTTTTTAGCAAATGATTTTCATTATATATTGTTACGAACTTCAAAGCCCCTTTGACAGTTTCATTTTTTTTGTGAATTCTGTCAAAAAAATGTCACATTTTTTTATTGCATTTTTTTGTTCATTTTACAATTTTAAGTAAAGATATGTTATTAAAATTAATATTTCTAATATTTTTAAGCACTTATTACAACTTTTTTTTCTTTTTATGAAAGCATCATAGATCCGAAGTTTACCTTTAGTCTCGATCCAAGTTAAATTTTGGAATTCCAGTGAAAGCAAATCTAGGAGGCGGATCCGAAGGATTTTCACAATTATTTTCCAAAAATTGTCTTGCTTGACTGACTCGATCGGTACTATTATCAGAGTCACTATTATCCAGGTCATCTAGTAAACTTTCGCTACTATCATTTACAGATAATTCAGTTTCCGATTCCGAGTAACAGTTCGAATCGAGAGAAATTAGCTCCATAAGCTCTGAATTATCCATTATTTAAAAGTCAAAATATATTATTCAACTCTTACATCAATACAATTATTAGGCGGGTAGTAAAATATAACCAGAAAGCTATACAGTGAAAGATAACAATTCGTCTTCTGATACAAAACATGCGAAAAAACCCGCGCTTTTGAGCCAATAAGAGTAGAAAATACAATACACTAAATACTATCATTTACTGGACCGCCATCTATACGAATAATTTGTTGCTAAGTTTGGAAAAAATACGGCCGAAACAGTGCAAGTAAAATAAAAATCAGATTGCCCGTAAGCCGTAAGGGCAAATCAGTAAAGGCTCAAAAGCTGTGCCCGTACGGCGTAAGGGCAAAACTGGGAGGGGGTTAAATTGATTTTAAGAAAGGCATCACGAAAACAATAATTTATTGGCAATCAGTTGGAAAGTACAATGTCATAAAGGCATCAAGGATAAGGTACTGCAACCTCGTACCAAGCTTACAAAATCATCGCGAATCAACTCGAGCAGAATGCCAATAAAACGGAAGCACCGGTGAAACACAACAACAAAAAAAAAACGAGAAATCTACTTTACGACTCTCCTCGTTTGAGACTTTGCCTCTCTTATATAGACCCGAAGAAACTCATAGAACATTCCAGATTATACCATAAAACCGGAACCGGAAGTTGTAAATATCACCACAGTTGAGAACATTTTTCGACACTTGGCCATATTTGGAGACGAACTTGGCGACAAAAATAAGTTGTCAAAACTGTCGCCAACGAGCTCGAATCTCGCCAATTTGGCAAGATACACATAGAGTCCCATGTTAAATTTAAGGTTCACTAACAAATTCATAGAAATATGCATGAAATTTTAAGAAAATGACTTTTTTGTTCGATAACAACCAAAAAAGGGGATAACAAAGGATCACAAAAACTCACCAAAGATCCAACGAATAAAGTCCACTTGGATTTTCAATCCAAGTTGGCGACTTTAAAATAAGTAATTTGCTTGCAGAACGTGATTCTTCATAACATTATACATCATTTAATATAACATCATTTACATTATTACTTTTGCAGAAAAATAATTTTAGGGTTAAGTTTAAAATAAGTTGCGTTTTTGTTTTTAACTTTATAATTCGAGCATAATTTAAATATGAGTTTACTGTGGCCTAGGTATGATTTTGTATTGCATAAAGAGTAAAGAGACAGATTAATTATAAATTATTGAAAAATCAATTCAACACAAACATATTATTAAATATCCATTATTACACTTTTAGATGGAATATGGACACTACAATTAAATTGATAATTAATAATTTGAGATTTATTTAATAAAATGGGTCTTAAATGTGTAATAAAATACGTTATTGTCTTATATGTTTTTATTTTCGAACTGTAAATGTAAACAAATTTATTTGATTTAAATATACATTATTTGATAGTTAAGTGTTATGGATGCAATTATATAATAAATATATGAACTTCATTTACTTTCATTCAAATATGTCCCTCTTAAATGTTAGCCTAATGTTTATATGCAATCAGAAGCATTGACATTTAACTGAAGGAACACTTACTACCACATTAATTATATTTAGAGTGCTTTTAGATTATTATCCGGAACAATGTATTAAAAATAGATTAATTGATAAAATGGAAAAAAAGATTACTTTAAATAAACGCATTCAAACACCATACATTTCCGTTTGAATAATTAAAAAGGATTTCATATCACTAAAAATAATTTCTTGTAGTACAGTTATGATATTATTTTGCATGGGGTTTTATAAAAAATAAACTTAAAAAGAAATGTTTTATAAAGCAGTTTAAAAAGTCTTGAGTACAAGCATAACATAAGGAGCTTCTTGAAAATATTTGCACTTTTGCAGTGAATATAGGTGATCAACTACAACTAAATACGTTAAGAATTCTTTGCAGTTTATTTAGTGAAATACGTGTAAAGGTATAGTAAAATACATTACTACCTCATATGTTTTTATCTATGAATTGTCAAAATAGGCAATTTTATTTATATTAAAGATATCGTATTGAATATTTACAAGTTACGGATGAAGTTTTAAATGTTAAATAATACACTTTTCATTAATTCCGCCTGAAAAGTCCATATGAGATAAGAATTAAATTTCTATATAAAATTAGAAATATTGACCCAAAATTATTAGAATATTTTACACATTTTAATTAATATAGTATATTTATAGTGTTGATTTTAGGCTGCTTCTGTAAGAATATTTTTGAAAATTGGCTGAAGTTAAAGTCTAAAAAATATTTAGGTGATTACTCTCTTTCATTAAACGTTTTCAGACCTCATATGTTTCCATCTGAATAATTAAATATATCATTTCACGAAAATTAGGGTATTATAATTTAGTAATGGTGTAATTTATTTTTTACTTTGCACGTGTCAGTATAAAAAATAAACTGAGCAAGAAATATCGTCGTATTATAAATTGTCTCAAACACAGTTAAGCCGAAGTATAACATTGTGTTATTGGTTGATTTGGGTATAATGGTGCAAAATTCTCTGAAGACATACTGCGGTAAACAAGTTTTATAAATTGTATCATATTTAACAAACCAAAAGAACTTGAATTAAAAACAATTCGGATAACAAACGTCAAAATCACTTTTAAGAGAACATTCACAATTACTGAATATATACAAGATTGAGTTAAAAATTATTTACAAGATATTACAATTTATTTACAAGTTTGCAATGTATGATTAAAATGATTACTTTCATTTAATGAAAGTAATCATTCGTATGATCAAAGTTATTACGTTCATTAAACATTTTTAAAGCTCACATTTTTCTATCTGAATAATTAAATATATTCTTTCACGAAAATTAGTGTATTTTACTTTAGTTTTGGTGTGTCTATAATTATTTTGCACGTGTCAGTTTAAAAAATAAACTGAGTGAGAAATATCGTTTTATAAACTGTTTAAAATACAATTAAGTGGAAGCCCAACATTATGTTGTTTGATTGATTTGGGTATAATGGTGCAAAATCATCTAAAGACATACTGCGGTAAACAAGTTTCATAAATTGTAGCATATTTAACAAACCAAAAGAACTTGAAGTAAAAACAACTCGGATAACAAACATCACGAATATTTTTAAAGGAAATTCAAATTAATGTATATATACAAGATTGAGTTAAAAATTATTTACAAGATATATTTGTAATGTATGATTAAAATGCTTCAAATGATTACTTTCATTACACGTTTTTAAAGGTCATACGTTTCCATCTGAATAATTAAATATATCCTTTCTTGAAAATTAGTGTATTGTAGTTTAGTTAAAGTGCAATTTACTTTTGTTTTGCCCGTGAGAGTATAAAAATTAAACTGACTGAGAAATATCGTTTTGTAAATTGTTTCAAACACAGTTAAGCCGAAGTATAGAATTATGTTTGTAGTTTGATTTAGGTATAATGGTGCAAAATCCTTTGAAGACATACTGCGGTAAACAAGTTTCATAACGTGTAGCATATTTAATAAACAAAAAGAGCTTGAAGTAAAGACAATTCGGATAACACACATCAGAAATAACTTCAAAAGGAAATTCAAATTAATGTATAAATAGAAGATTGAGTTAAAAATTATTTACAAGATATATTTGTAATGTATTATAAAAATGATTGAAATTATTTAGTAATCATTCGTCTGATTAAAATGATTACTTCAATTAAACGTTTCTAAAGATTATATTTTTAAATGTGAATAATTAAATATATCTTTTCGTGAAAATTAGTGTATTGTAGTTCAGTTATGGTGTAGTTTATCATTATTTTGAACTTGTCAGTTTAAAAAATAAACTGAGTGAGAAATATCGTATTATAATTTGTTTTCAAACACAGATAAGCCGAAGTATAGCATTATGTTGGTAGGTTTATTTGGGTATAATGGTGCAAAAGCATCTGATGACATACTGCGGTAAACAAGTTTCATAAATCGTAAGCACATTTAGCAAACAAAAAGAACTTGAAGTAAAAACAATTGGGTTAACAAACATCACAAATACTTTTAAAAGGACATTCAAAATTAATGTAAAAATACAAGATTGAGTTAAAAAAATTTTACAAGATATATCTGTAATGTATGATTAAAAACATTGAATATAATTTTAAAAATAAAAATTGGAGATTGAAAAAGTAAAAAAGAAAAAGTAAAAGTAAAAGTAACATAAGATAGAAATCATGCAATTCTGAATTGATAGTAAAAGCCAGTACAGTGAAGAAAGGGATGTTATAATCCTAATATGCATTATACATATAATAAACATTATATGTATAATGCATATTAATTTTTTGCACATAATTAGGCATCTGCATGGAATATAGACAGTTAACTGAAAGATAATATATTATTAAGTAGATAATATAGTATTCCTGATTTATTTAAAAGTATTAAATGTTTGATTAAAAGTATAAAGTAAATTTGTTGTCTTTGGTATGTGTTTTTATTTACGAACTGTTCAAAAAGAAGCTATTTGTGTGAAACAAATATATTCTTTAATGTTCGAGTGTTTTCATTTAGGTTTCAAATGGTAAAAAATATAATTTCAGAACTTTTTCTCTAAAACGTCTGTAAGAAATGGGAGTCAAATACCTATATGAAGTTACAAGAAGTAATCCTAAATTTTTGAACGGTTTTCCATCCCTGGTATGCAAGATTTAAACTCATGGTTTGACGTTATTATCAATTAATATATTATTGGAAATAGTTTAATATTAAGGTTGTAAACATATTTAGATGATAGCTTTAAATAAACAGTTTTAAAACACATAAGTTTGCATTCGAATAATTAAAGATATCCTACAGCTAAAACAACTCTTTTGAGAAATACAACAGCTAATGACTTTAATGGATGACTTTGAACTGTCATTTATTGTCTTATATACTCTTCTAGAATATAAGAATAATCAAAGAACTTTAAGAAGAGAAATGTCTTAATTGCCTCCTAGAGTCATAGGTCTTATAGGAAAACTGGTGTTTTGATGCCCTTCTCAGAGAAGCCAATTCGTCACAAGTAAAAAAACAGGCTAAACGAGCAAATAAGACTAATGACGAAGGGTAAATTTACACACAGAAAATGGCTATTCAATGATCAGCACACTGAAATCGGGTACTCGATAAATCTAGCGTATTTGTTACTTGACTACTGTGAAAATTATAAAGCTATTTAATAATATACACTTCTGATTTCGGTAGCCATATTAGATATCCAATTCCCCTTTCACATGACTAAAAATAACATTGTAAAGTGGATTAAACATAAGTTCATTTGATATATTAGATTTTTACACAAAATTGAACAAAAATCATTTTAGAAAATAATTTTTAAAATTTAATTGCATACAAAATAAGCCTTGTGCCTTATGTATACATATCAAAACTATTCTGAAAGCAAAATGATAATAGAATTTTAGTTAAAAGCGAAAAATAATTTTATTTTTATTTTTATCTTATTACTAAACAGAAATATGTTTTCACTTAATATCGATGAACAATAAAACTAACTATAAAATCACGGAAGACAATCATGTTGTGAATGTCTAGAATATATTATATTTTTAGTTGAGACTCTGAATAATTCCAGAAACAAATTATATAAAGCTAATAAATAAATAACCATTTCCTCTGTAAATATTAAAAAAACATGAAAATTCGAAGATTTTTTTTGTATATATTATCAAACTTTTTCTAATATCAGCAATAGTCTAAAACACTAAAAAAATGACATAATTTACGATAAGATTTTGTTTGTCACAATTATGAATAATTATGATTAACGTATAATTTTGATAAAAAAATACTTTAATTCAAAGGTTTAAACTATACAAAACATAACATACAGTAAAGGAATGCTTTACGCATGGTCTATTAATTTAAACTTACAGGAAGAGCCGGTTAGGGGAACTTGTTATATTTGTAAGAAACACGTGATGCAATGCCTAAATGCTGCTAATTTGTTAGCAACATTTATAAACAACATTATACATATTTCTAATGAGGGTATTAAAATGCAGTATTATTATTAAATTTGTGCATTTAGAGAAAGCTTCCTTTCAGATAATTTTAACAAATTAATAACTAAAAGAACAAAAGAGATTGAATAAAACGATTCTTTTTGATTCGTTTTTATTGTATGTGAGTTATGTATGTGTTTATCGTATTATGGTTTTATACGACCGCTGAATTAAAAAAAATACCCAACTATATTTAAAATTTTCTGCAATAAAGAATCATTTTAAAATCTTTTCACTGAAATAAAGAATTATTTCATTGTGTTTCCAACTATATATCTAGATCAGTCTGTTTTCTAGTTTTTTTATACTAGATATTTAACAATGTTACGGTTATTGTTGAAATAATGTTGGAACCTAGATTATGGAATAAAGAAAATGGCAAACATGTTAAAATGTTCCACATTGGCGAAGAAAAAATTTAACTTGCGTAGCTTGCATTCACATACTTTTTATGAACAATTTATTGTTACTTTCATTGGTACATATAATCATTATATAAGTGCTTATACCGTGTTCAAAGAAGCATATAAAATAAACCTTTACATTTAGATTTATTTAGATATATTTAGATATATTTAGATTTATTTAGATATTCCTCGGAGAATCAATAAAATATTATATTAATTTAGCAATACGAAAGTATTATTGAATTAATTAGAAAATAATGGATGGTTTTTACAACATACGTTATAGTTTCTGAACATGTAGCAAGTATCCAAGAATTAGTAAGTTTTTAATAACAATGTAAAGGCACTCTCAAGTAAAATATTCATCTGAATTAAATCTAGAAAAATACACTTTTGACAGCATAATTTAATAATTTAAAGTAAAAAAATACAAAAAAAAATTTAACGTGTGAAACATCACCATAAAACGATTAGTAAAAAAGTTATGTAAGTTTAACATCTAAAGCAAATGTAATACCAACTTGAAAGCATTTAGCTTCTAATAAAATGATAGGAAGTTATATTGAGTGCTATTAGACAATTAATTTCAGGAAAATGTTGAATAAAATATGCAAAAATTTATTTATGAAAATTAATAAATATTCAATAACTGTAAATTCATTTTCCAATATATTTCTTTTACCTAATTAAACACCTTCATACATACATGTAATAGCTTTGTGCGAAAAAGGATTCATAAACAGTTGTAAATTTAATAATTTGATATATAGTCTCATAAATACGCCTATGTTTTGCACTGAAAATGCATTAAATTTTATCAAAAAAACAATAAAACATTTTGTTACAAATATACGATTTTTCAGTAAAATGTTTCAAGAACTATTAAACATGGAGGATAATTTGAACAGAAAAACAATTTCGTTTACAAGGAAATAAATTTATATTTTTTTCCTTCTATTTAAGAGAACAAAAAATATCTTTGAAACTCTTGATCTATTCTAAAACCAATTTAACTTTATTTTTATCTGAATACAAGTTCGAAAAATTAATCTTCTCATAAAAACTTATCCCGTGATATCCTTTAAATCATTGTTCAGATTCTTTTCCTTTATATGTAATTTTTTTTCCGCTGCTGGAAATTATTACGGAAAGCAATTTATAACGTAAACTATTAACTATCGATTCCCTTTTTCCCTGGCACGAGTCATTTACCCCGTAAATAATGAATGAGAATTCGATCACATGCTTCACACCTGGCAAACAGGACAGAATATAATTTCCGTAAAATTTGAAATTATTTGTCGCCATTTTTTTTTCACACTTTACTTTTAAATGAAGCCTGAAGTAGATAAAAAACTAAATTCAGAATTTTTTTTTCATTTGAAAGATCGAAATGGAACTGTGAAAAAAAATAAAAGATTATTCATAAAAAGTCTTTGATAAGAAATATTGTAATAAAATGTGCAAAAACACATTTTGATGCAAAGAAATTAGCAATTATTCCCCATACGTAAATGGCTGTTATTCTTTTACATCTACAGACACTGATGCTTTCGGTGTTTTATTATAATATATATATACTATAATATATATATATAATATATATATATATATATATATATATATATATATATATATATATATATAATTATTTATGTAATATATTAATATATATATATATAATATATATATATATATATATATATTATTATATTATATATTATATGTATATATTAAATATATATATATATATTATAAAATATATAAAATATATATATATTTGTATATATTAATATATATTATATATATAAATATTAATATATATATATATTATATATATATATATATATATATATATCTATAATATATATATTATATAATATATTATATATAGATATATATATATATATATATATATATATATATCCTACGTTGGAATTACGATGCTACAAGTTTTGAAATATTTAAAACATTATATAAGCAAAATTATTTTCATACGGGAATAGGATATTCAAAATTTTCTGGCATTTTTCTTTTTTATTATATTATTCTTATCTTAATAATATTGTTATTTTCCCCATATTACATTTCCGTACAAATTTTGGAAAAGGAAATAAAGTTATTGTCCCATCATGAAAGGTATGAATTTTGTAAGGAAAATATGAAAGAACTAAAGAGGGTAAGTTAGTGACACCTATCAGTTAAACTTTAGAAGTTGAAAGCATAAAATCATATGTCACGTTGATTGTGTGTGACATATTTCCACTGTAGCCGATAAGCGTAAGGCTCTTAGTAATGTCATACTTTCCCACAGTTGCTAAATTCATGCTATATTTCTTCGTGAACTAGTTTACTATTAGTGAACTTATTAGTAATTACTATCAACTAGTATTACGATTAGTAATACTAGTTGATAGTATTAACTAATCGTATTACTATCGATAGTATTACTATTCATGTTGATTAGGCTGTAGAATTGTGACAGGTGATAATGAAATCAGCATTGTAGAGATATATCATTGATTTATTAATATTATGTGCCGATAATATTTTATAAATATACTTCCCTATAAATTCATATCTTTCTCTAACTAGTTTACTATAATTTATTGTAAATTCATATTCTTCGTGAACTAGTTGATAGTATTACTAATCGTAACTGTGTGGATTAGGCTGTAGAACTGTGACAGGTGATAGTGAACTCAGCATAGTAAAAATAATATATGCCTTGGTCAAAGAGTTGTGAATTTGAGTAATGTATATGTACGAAACGGAACAAAGAAGAATTGCACTAATACATGTGAAGAACAACCGACATAACCGTAACAGTGTTAAAATATATTCTTTGTGAAAAATGTGCTTTTTCTAAGAGGTATCTCCTGTGATGGCATCCACTGCAGCCGATAAGCTTAAGGCTCTTAATCATGTTATACTTTCCCTTTGTTCCTAAATTCATGATATCTTTCTTCTTGAACTAGTTGATAGTATTACTAATCGTAACTGTGCTGATTAGGCTGTAGAACTGTGACAGGTGATAGTAAACTCAGCATAGTAGAAAGAATATATGCCTTGGTCAAAGAGTTGTGATTTTGAGTAATGTATATGTACAAAACGGAACGAAGAAGAATTGCACTAATACATGTGAAGAACAACCAACATAACCGTAACAGTGATAAAAATTATTCTTTGTGAAAAATGTGCTTTTTCTAAGAGGTATCTCCTGTGATGGCATCCACTGCAGCCGATAAGCTTTATGCTCTTAATCATGTTATAATTTCCCCTTGTTCCTAAATTCATGATATCTTTCTTCTTGAACTAGTTGATAGTATTACTAATCGTAACTGTGTTGATTAGGCTGTAGAACTGTGACAGGTGATAGTAAACTCAGCATTGTAGAGTGGATATATGCCTTGGTCAAAGAGTTGTGATTTTGAGTAATGTATATGTACGAAACGGAACGAAGAAGAATTGCACCAATACATGTGAAGAACAACCAACATAACTGTAACAGTGATAAAAATTATTCTTTGTGAAAAATATGCTTTTTCTAAGAGGTATATCTTGTGATGGCATGCAGTGGCTCACATGTATAGTGAGAAATCTCTCTATTTGTAATTTTGGAACCTGCGTTTACTTCTCTTTTCCACTTCATAAATTTTACGGTTTCATCCTCATGTCATACCAGCTATTGAATAAGGTATAGCACAGAAACAGCATAGTCTTACAATATTACAGTTTTATGCATGTGTACTTTGAGATACTCCAAAGGAATGTTTTGAACCAGTGTCTATCGCTAGAATAGCACAACTTAGGGTTGAATATTAAATCCCCTAACGAGACTATTGCTGTTTTCTAAGTAAGATTGAAGGAAGCAAAAGTAAGGTTAGAATCAGTAAGGAAACAGGCGACAATGATTATGCTCACCAGACGATAATAAAGATTCCTATAGTATACTGTAATAAAACTCCATAACTGTATCTACGCATATTCACGGATTGTGAGGTATCGGGGGCGTAGTATGGTGGTATTATAACATATTTTACATCATAAATATTTTGTAGACAATTGGATATTCGCAAAAGCATCAAGTTACTATTTGCTGAAGTCCGGACAATTCCGGATTTGAAATCTTCCCTCTAACAATATGTATTCTAATTCTCATGAGTTTAATTTGAATATCTTGTTTTCAAATACAAATTTAAATGGATCCTATGCTCTTTTATAGCAATGTTACAGTACTATTGAAATTTCAAAATATGTAATATTTAATTATATAATCATGTAGTGAGATATTTTAATTATTATATTATTATAATAATAAACTTACGTATATTTTAATGAATAACTTTCTATCTGTGAACTATGCATTATTAGATCAAATTAATATGAATACGTATCATATTTATAAACAATGGTAACTGTTTACCTAATTTTAAACATTTCAGAATATCATTTAGTTGTATACAAAAACAGGTTATTTTCATACATAGGATGTTTATAATATTTTATGTGTGTATACATGCTTGTATGATTTGTATAGATAAAATTATTATTTTACACAATTAGATTAATTAGACTAATTTTACGATTTCAAATATTAAGCATCAATATACATGTTGATCAGAGTAACGAAATGTATGCTTTGTGCTTTAATAACATAAAAAATCGAAGATTATAATAATCTAAAATTTTATTAAATGAATACGTAATAGACTTTTATATCAAAAATTATTATTAAAAGAATTACTTATTAAAATCTAATATATATAAAAATACGCTATGATATTTTTTGTCACATAAAAACTAATATCTTAATAAAATGATAAATTAAGATGTTCTACAGAATATACCAATCGTCAATGCTTTACAATACATAAAGTAAAGAGTAATTTCAGTATAAAAAAGTAATAAAGGCGAGCTATGTGCACATAAACTGACTATATAATTACCTATTAATAATTTTATTTAATTAAAGTGAAGTATTCTTTTGTTATTTATCAAAATGTAATCTTTTCTATTTAAAAAATTACATATCGCTATCAATTTTTGTCACCCCCACGATATAACTAATTACCTTAATTTTCCCTAAAAGTAAAAAAGAAATTTCTACAGTATATTCTAATCTTGTCAATGCTGTTTCATAGCATAAAGTGAAGAGTAATTTCAGTATAAAAAAGTAATTAAGGTGAGATATGTGCGCATAAACTGACTATATCATGATAAATTAATAATTTTATTTATTTATTTAAAGTGAAGTATTCTTTTGTTATTTATCAAAATCTAATCTTTTCTATTTAAAAAATACATATCGCTATGAATTTTTGTCGTCCCGAAGATATAACTAATTACCTTAATTTTAAATAAAAGTATAAAATAAGAAATTTTCTACAGTATATTCTAATCTTGGCAATACTCCTTCATAGCATAAAATAAAAAGTAATTTCAGCATAGAAAAGTAATTAATGCGAGATATGTGCACATAAACGGACTATATAATTATACATTAATAACTTTATTTATTCATTTAAGGTGAAAATTTATTTTGTTATTTTTTAAAATCTAATTTTTTCTACTTAAAAAATAAAAATCACTATGATTTGTATCACCACCACGATTTAACACATTATTTTAATTTTTCCTAAAAGTATAAATTAAGAAATGTTCTACAGTATATTTCAATCTTTTCAATGCTGTTACATAGCATACATTGAGGAGTAATTTCAGCATGAAAAAGTAAATAAGGCGAGATATGTGCACATAAACTGACTATATAATTACATATTAATAATTTATGTATTTATTTAAACAAAATAATTGTTTAGTTATTTATTAAAATCTAATCTTTTCTAATTAAAAAATAAAAATCGTTATGATTTTTATCACTTCCACGATATACACTCATTACGTAATTTTCTCTAAAAGCATAAATTAAGGTATATTCTACAGTATATTACAATCTTGTCAATGCTGCTTCATAGCATAAAGTGAAGAGTAATTTCAGTATAAAAATAATTAAGGCGAAAATAAATAAAAAAATAATATGTGTACATAAACTAACTATATAATTATATATTATTAAATTTATTTATTTATATAAAATGAAGAATTGTTTTGTGATTTAATTAATATAATCTTTCCTATTTAAAAAATATAATTCGCTATGATTTTTATCACCAAGATATAGCACATTACCTTAATTTTCCCTAAAAGTATAAATTAAGGGATATTCAACAGTATATTCCAATTTTGGCCATGCTCTTTCATACCATACAGTGAAAAGTAATTTTATTATAGAAATGTAATTAAGTCGTTTTAAGTACACA
>CM063506.1:97595739-97603239 GCA_032207245.1 Pardosa pseudoannulata
AATTTTGAGTTATAAGTACAAGTCAGAATTTGCAGATTATACCATGAAATATTTTTGTAAATATAAAGTTTTAAAAAGACATTATGAATTTGTTTCTGTACTTTAATAAGTGTTACATTTATTTTTAACATAAATAATTATTTTTTTCTTCTACGCACATTTTTTTGAATTAATAATTTTGAAGCAAAATTTTTATTTTATGTCAAACAGTTTATTTTTATCCTAAGATCTAAGTATTATGCTAAAACTGAAAATAGCATTCTTAAGTTCCAAATAAATGAGTATATAAGTATTTCAATAAAGATGTCTTAGATAATTAATAATTAATAAATTTTAGAGTGGATAAAATTTTATATTAACAAGGAGAAAATTTCAAATGCTTTCTCATCAGTATTAATTTAAAAATTTTATGTAAATTTTATTAAATTTTCATGAAAATTGATTAAAAACTAATTAAAATAGTTTTGAAAGTTAACTCTTCTATTAAATAACATTAAAAAAAGTCGAAAAACCAAAATCCATATAAAAACATATCTCACGTCCTAATTAATTAAGGATTTTAAATATTTAAAGAAGAAAATAAAATTCAGCAATAGAGAAGGTTGTTAAAAGGTTTTAAAAGTAGAAAATGTAAATCTTAAATTACTGTCAAATTTAATTATTCTTCTTTGAAAATAAATAAAATCTATAATTGCTTGTGAAATTGATATTATAAGAAATAAAATATTTTCTTACAGCCGACATATTTTACACACTCTACAATAAATTTCACTTTTCCCTATAAAAAATTCTTGAGTTAACGACACACTATAAATATAATTAAAAATATAATAAAATACTAAAACTAAAAATAGTTTCAGTTATTATGTATTAGTAAAAATATACAGAATATAGACAAAATTATGGAAACTTCTACCATAAAAAAACAAACTCTTGCACATATTTGTAATATTTAATATAATATTTGTTATATTCAATATAATTCAATATTTGTTGTATTCAATACTTTTGAAATTAGATTCATTTAATTTATTCAGTTTAAAGTAATATTGCTTAATTATTCCTTATATGAGAAAAGCTAAGAATTGCCCGTACTTAACTTAGGCCACCAGTGCATCGTATACCGATATGTATCATTCTAAGTATACTAGAATTTGCACACTCACATACATCCAACATCTGACCACCTGTAGCAGCACCTGTTCTGTTGATAGTTCGAATGGACCGGTCTATTGACTCAAGAATATCTTAAACAGTTCTGTAGTGAATACCACGAAGTGGTTTCTTCATCTTAGAGATTAACACCAATCCTCAAGGGCTTAGATCATGGGGTATTATGTTGGATGGTAAAGTATTTCCCAGCCTCATCGATCAAACAAATCATTCAGTCACAGTTTGCACTGTATGTGGCCGAGCATTGTCATGCAGAATGATAGGGGCATTCTGCAGAAAGTGAAGACTTTCTCTCATGGTCAGGCGTTTCTTCAGAATGCAGAGTCATGCTCAAATCCTGCCTTTCGGATCAGCTCACGGATAGTTTTGCATCGATCACTGTCCATTAGTGCGGCAGCATGTCACTTCCGCAACTTCTGCACTAGGATTGACCTGGCCGATGTATGTCTGCTATATTTGGGAGTCCTTCATTGAAGGCTTTTTTACATATCTTGCTACAGTTTTGTAAGCAATGCAGCATCCCTGAAAGCCTCTTGAAGCCCTAGATGATATTGTCTTGATATAAGACCTCTGACTTATTGAATTTTTTATGCATTTTTTGTTATCCTTGTTCTGAAAACATCTTAACAACACTTACTTTAGACTGCAAGCTAATACAAGGATCAGTTCTTCGCTTCACTCTCGCTTCGTATCACGTATGAAGGACGAGTCTTTTTGCTGAGAGGTAAAGAAGATATGTGGCTTACGAGTGGTATACGCAAAATTCTTTGGTTTTCTTGCATAGCATTTTTACAACCACGATTAAAGTTCAAACCCTAGTATTTTTAGATTATGAATAAACGTTGCAGACTAAAATCACATTAGCGTATTTACTTTTAATTTAAGTTAAAGCACAATAAAAACAATAAATATAATGAATTGGAATATCACAAAATGTTAGGTACATGATAATTTTGAGCTTGATTTTTAATAAATTTAATTTATTTTTAATCCTTCTTATCCTTCTAGATCGGTCTATTATAAATGTTTCCTCATCCATAAAACTACTTGGATTCTAACCTTGTCTTTTTAGGTGTGTGGTTGTGTGTGAATTCTTGTAAAGGATTTCCCACACGATCAGATATTTCATGCTTTTTTATGTATTTTTAATAAATTAGTCTTCTGATTTAAGACCATAAATTACAATTTTTTCTATTTATTACTTTTCTTTCTTAAACATTTTCTTAAAACTATAACACCCCATGGTTTATATATAACACTATATTTTTTGTCAATGTCTACAATGAGAAAAAAACTTCTTTAATCTCGTAATGGACCTGTCTTTATATTTCAGACTTGATAAAAAATCATAAATAACACATTAATGCATAACACTCAACGAAAAACATTTATATATCTTTTTATATTAAAACGACTGTATATTTTAATAATCAAAATGGGTCAAAGCTTGGGAATGCTAAAGATTAATGTTTTATTCATATTTTAACAGAACTCCAAATTCTAAGGATGTTAAAAATATTGAGAATGGATGTGACAACATTTCCAAAATTTTAAATTTCAATCTAACTTTTTATTCAACCAATATAAAATAGTGTCATATTTGAGTATAGATGATTGAATAAAAAATTTAAATATACATATACTTCAAATTAAATGTCTGATTTTGTTTTATTATAATTTTCCTTTAGATTAGTTTTTTATAAATGCTCTTTTCAGGATTTTATTATTTTTAGTAATACATTTTAAAATTATATATATATATATATAATATATATATATATATATATACTTGTAGACATACAAGTTATTGAAATATTCACCAGTTTATTTTTTTCTTTTTCGTAGACATTTTTCGTGGAATATTTTGACGAAAATTATTTTTAGTCAGTACATAGCAAAATCGAAGCAGAAGTCTAAAGATTTCATTATTATAGGTTATTTTAGCGTACGAAAAAGATATTAAACAGCTAAAGAACTTGGTTCATATTAATATTTAAAATAGGGAAAATTTTAATTTATTAAACTATCAATAGAGATACTTTATTATAATGTTGATATTAATGTAAAATTATAAAATGTTGACCATTAATTGAGATAATAGATTTATGTAAATGAAGATTTCACAATGTTTTATCCTTTATTACATTATTTGAAATTATTTTATTATAGCCCATTTTTAATGATATTTGAATTCTAAACTATAAAACCAATTTTATCTAATACATTAAGCATAAAACATTAAATTAAAGAATAAATATAATAAAGTTATTTTTTCTTCAAATTTAGAAAAAAAGTATTTAACATTTCAAATCATTAATTAATCTGGATTTGTAAATTATATCCTTACGTAACTGAGCAACATTAAATGAGGAAAATGAACCTTCAAAGATTGTATTATGGTGTTTTTTAATGCAACCCTAAGTAACAAAACGAATGTTTGTCAATTTAAATCACAGATCTAGTTCATTTCTGTTATCAAATAATAATATATTTTGTGAGAAATATAAGTGATGGACTGTTTACATAAGTTCCACGCTAAATTAGGCATACAACCCAACACGCGAGAGTGGCTTATTTTTAGATCTCTAATGTACACAACATACACTTTTTTCAGTCCAGTTTCGGTTTAAAAATCTGTGTACGATATATTCCTTCAACAAAAAAGGAGGAATGGAATTATTAACGCAAAACTTTAATTGTGTTTGCACTGACATTTCCAAGAGAGAGTGGTTTTGTAGAGTAAAAAGAGAGAAAAAAATAAATAAAACGCTATTGTTTATACATAGACACATAATCAAGTTGCTAAGCAACAGATAACAGCCATTGTTCTGGTATGTCACGTTTGTTATTGATGAATGTTTTTGTCTTTGCGGGTAGATATAACAAGGTGAGTTTTTATTTATCCGGCATTTTATCGATTCCCTTTTGCTGTAATAAATGTATTTCATGAGCAATAAAGCTTCTTTTACCGCTGACTTCTTGTATGAAGAATGTTTCTCTCTGTCAGTATTTTTTGGTGTTTTTTTGTTTGGCTGTATTTACAAGGGGATGCAGGAATAATGGACAGACTATGGTTGTCGTGAACATAGATTATGTTGTTCCGTGAAGGAAATGATTAACGTAAAAATGGTTAAAACTTGTTCAGTATCACTCGATACCATGAGAGAATGTTTTGATTTGGACAATGTACAGGAGTAATATTAAACTTTTGAGATTCATGTTTAGTTCACTGAAAATGGATTGCATAATTCCCAAATGTTTTGCGGCAAGTAATGTTTGTAAAAAATTTAAAATGTAAATGATTAACATAATCAGTTAATTTTTCCTTATGTGTGGCTTATATATCTATTTATTCTAAATCCCATAAAACTTTAAAGCACATTTGTATCCAGTTTGCAAAACATGTATTTTCACTAATGAGTATTTATTCGGATTATAGAAATTTCATTGTAAATAAAATAACAAAAGTATTAAAAAATTAATGTCAAATATTCATTTACTTTCAAAATAATGTACATTTAAAAATATTACATGTACAAATAT
Source organism: Pardosa pseudoannulata (assembly GCA_032207245.1). NCBI lineage: Eukaryota > Metazoa > Arthropoda > Arachnida > Araneae > Lycosidae > Pardosa > Pardosa pseudoannulata. The sequence continues at coordinate 97,600,456 of CM063506.1, forward strand.
TAACAATAAATTAAAATAACTACAAAGTGATCAAATTTGTGATGTGCGCAAACTCTTCAAAAATACATTTTGCGCCACATTTGTCACTCAGCAACTAGATAAAAATTAAACCTTTTCACATGTTGAATTGCTTCACTCTGTAAATTGACATTGTTGAGAATGAAATGATTGTTGAAGTGAAATGAAGTGATGCTGCTCAGGAGTAAAATAAAATGACCTTGCTAACAGAGGAGGGCAGCTGTTAACCAGATTGTAACTGATTTTGTTGAAATAAAGAATTTTTGTTACTTGGCGCCTGAAAGCGTGGATGATCCTTGTGCGGGAATTTCTTACAATTTTTTACAGATATTATTTCAGCGGTGAATTTTTCTCTATAAATTTTTTAACCCTCTCTCTGCGCATCTCGCGATTACCACGGGCAGCATAGAAATAGTAAAATTTGCGCAACTAATAATATATCTCCATACATTTAAAAAATAAATGTACCTATAGAGTATATATCAAATATGATACAAAATATGAAATTTGAAACACAAAAATGTATGAAATTGAATAAAATATATTTGATCAAAAGGTATGTTTTAATATATAAGAAATTATAACACAATTCAAAACTATTGACTACATTAGAATTATGCATGCTCTTCTAAATATTTTAAAAACAAATATTAATAATATTTCCTTTTAAAATTTACAATTTATAATTTTACTCTTTACTTTATACTCTTTACTTTAAAATAAATGTACCTATAGCGTTTATATCAAAAATGATACAAAATATGAAATTTGAAAAACAAAAGTATGAAATTGAATAAAATATAGTTGATCAAAAGGTATGTTTTAATATATAAGAAATTACAACACAATTCAAAACTATTGACACCATTAGAATTATGCATGCTCTTCTAAACGTTTTAAAAACAAATATTAAACAATATTTTCCGTTTAAAATTTACAATTAATAATTTTACTCTTTACTTTATACTCTTTACTTTAAAATAAATGTACCTATAGCGTTTATATCAAAAATGATACAAAATATGAAATTTGAAAAACAAAAGTATGAAATTGAATAAAATATAGTTGATCAAAAGGTATGTTTTAATATATAAGAAATTACAACACAATTCAAAACTATTGACACCATTAGAATTATGCATGCTCTTCTAAACGTTTTAAAAACAAATATTAATAATATTTCCTTTTAAAATTTACAATTTATAATTTTACTCTTTACTTTATACAAAAATATATTTTAATATATGAGAAATAACAACCCAATTCCGAACTATTGACTAGATTTTAATAGTGCATGCTCTTTGAAATTGTATAAAAAAAATATTAATAATATTTCCGTTTAAAAGGTATAATCTACTTTTTTACTCATAATATATGAAATATATTAAAAAAACCTTAAACAAGAAGAAAAAGTACATAAGGTTAATAAGGAAAACTTATTTTTCCAAAATTAATACATAATTAATAAAAGAACTATTATCATTATAAATTTTTATAACTTAACTTTAATCCTAAACTTAACTTTATCAATCCAAATGTTCTTATTTTATTTATTTATATCGTTTCACAAAGAATCATTATGTATATTTGAATATACATCGCTATTATATTAAATATTATTAAAAAATAAATTTGACGTCAAAAGGAACCCTACTGGTTATTTTAAATAAAATATAAAGTTAGCTTTGAAAAACATTTATTTGTAATTGCTTTCCAAAATCTTAAAAAAATATTTATAGTTACTTTCATTATGAATCGTTTATATTTTAAGATTTTCTATTATATAAAGTTAGATGGAAGCATAACTACGTAAAGGCATCGACATTATAAAAGTATTTTCAACAATAATTTTCAAAACTAAAACTCCATAGTAGCACACTTTGGAAGATTTTAAATCTTATTTTTAAATAAGTATATTTTTCTTAAAATATGAATATATATTTGTTCCATTAAAATTTGATATACAAATTGATTGGAAAGAGTAGTTCAAAATGTATATATACATTTTTTGACATAAAAAGAAAGGAAACAGTAAGTTCTATTTAGTTTCTAAATTAAGTGATTTTCAAAAGAATTCATTCGAGTACTATTATTGATTTTTAGGGTTTAGTGCGCAATTAGTTTCTTTGGAGTCGGATTTTTATTCTTTTGGAACACTTAGTGGTTCAGAGCTTACTAGTGTATTATGTTTACATATGTACAAACATATTAACTATACTTTTAGACAGTAGTGAATGCTAAAAATATCACAAAATCTTATATTTCTACGCATGAACGCACGCACGCACACATACACACACTAGAATACCCGACAGACGTTGTCCTATTCAATACTGAACATTCTAAATTTCTAAAATGTTTTTAAATAAATTAAGAATTGTACCATTTGGATGGAAAAGTAAGGAATAAAACTATTTTAAAAACACTTGATACTAAGACACTTACAGACACAAACGTAATTCGATTAAGTTAAAATTCTCACATCGCCTGTATGGGAATTCAATCCTGGAACTTATCGCTCTCAGCCCGGTGCGCTGACAACTGAGCCACATATAAGCTAGCGTTGATGCTTTCAATCGGCATTGTAATAATCTCAATAAGCACGCAATTCTGTATTTTTAATAAAAAACATTTGCTTTTGAATCAAATTGTGAATCTAAACCATTCTTGAATCAACTTAATAGCATACATAAAATTTCATGAAAATAAGTCCAGCCGTTTAGGAGGAATTCTATTACAAACACACACACAGAAGAATTTTATATA
>CM063506.1:97608239-97623239 GCA_032207245.1 Pardosa pseudoannulata
AATATATTATATTTGTTGAATAAATATAGGACATAATATAATGACACTGTCATCGAAAGATTCTTTAACTTATAATTTATATAAAAAAATTTAAATTTAAGTTATTTTTAAGGTTTGGAATTATTTATTACATTCAAACATATTTCATGTCTAAAAGGTAAAAGAGAAGTATTTTAAAATAAGGATTTGAAATAAGAATGTTTTTTGTTTGGGTTATACTTAACAATTTATTAAATAAAATTGTATTTCGAGGTATTAAAAAATATAACTATACAATATTACCAAAATATATAGTTATGAAAGGAATTATCTGAAATGTTTAGAATTATTTTTACAATTATTTTTATTTTAGATTTTGTTTAAATAAAACACACTAGACTATAATTCCATCTACTTTTCATAAAAATGGGGCTTATAACGTGGAAAATTTATCCAAAAAAATAAATCATTGTACCGAAACATGACATGAAAGTTGTACAGTTTTATAAACAAATTAAATATATATAAATGCATTATATATATATGTGTCTTTATACATAATAAACATATGATAAAATTAAAATAGATTCACTGTCAATTGATTTAATTTACATTGAATCCAATACTGCACTGTGATTGGTGTACATTTCAAAATTTTTAAAGTGAGATTCTTGAAAAATTTAAGTTTTATTATGATGTCCTATTATAGGAAGTAATGCTTACGAGAGATATGTACTTAGACATGTATAACAGACAATTGTTATATATTTCGAATTTGTTATACATTAAAAAGAATATACAAAATAATATTTGAATGTAATTATTTTATAAAATTCCCCGAATACTTTTCTATAATATGTGTTTTATTTCTGTTATATTTTACCTTAATCCCTTGACATACAATGATGTCTGGGAGATGTCAGTCATTTGTGCCAAAGTAGAATTTGACGTCTCCGAGATGTCAATAGCTCTCTTCGACAGATGTAGTTCAGCATTATATTAAATCATAATTTAATGCTGTTACTTATTTGTTGTTCGTTAGTATCATATATAAATTTCATTAAATGTTATATAGCAATGCAGATTTCTAATTAAAAAGTCCTTTTTCTCAACTTGGACAAAATTGTTCAGATATAAACGGTATTGATCCAGAAATGAACATAGTATATTTCGTATTGTATTTTATTCGTATTGTATGAAGTATTTTTCGGACACAAAAGATTCCGTTTTAATTGTATGTCAAGGGGTTAAGGACATGCAGTTGTTTAGTTTTAGTACAGATGAGTCAACAGGAGATTTAAAAAAATCAGTATTAAATATCCTCAAATAATTTAAATATCAAAATATTGCTTAGCTTCTACAAATATATGTTTTGAAATATGATGTCTCGAATGTATAACGATGGAACTATTTTCATAAAACATAATCTCTTTGAATATGGACTGTAGCATGGGAGAAATTTAGTATCATTTGTCTGACGATTATTAAACATGTAATGCCCTAAAATAGAAATAATCTAAGTAACCTTTCATGCAAGGTAATTTATATTTGCAATGTGATATTTGAGTATTTGTGTAATTTTTTTTCCCTTTTAAAAACCATATTAACTTTTTAATTAGAGTAAATCACGACAAAGGCAAAGCAAATACTCCTTGAAAGATTTTGCAATACCGACTAAATATTAGTTTCAAGATGTATTGATTGATTTAAACTTACTTAAAATGTTTATAAAAACATTATAAAGATATATAATATTGTTTAAAATTTTTAAATAAACTTTGTAGCATGTCCATTATGGCACATATACAGAATGTTTCAATTTGTAATAAATGTGCATTGCGTGAAGTACGTATCCTACATAGTTGTGCCAAAATGATGCATAAAACTACGCAACTAACAGGACCTCTAAACTAAATAAGTTTAAATAATATTGTGATTATTCCATCTAATGGTTTGGGTGTTTGACGTGTTCAGGATCCCACCAGTGGCTCCTACTTGGATATCCCATTGTGGGAGTGTATTACTATTCATTTACCGTTGGATGTCCAATAATGTTTATATATTATACGAAGTTTACACCTAGATAATAGGACAGTATCACAAAATCGTAAATTCTTTATATTCTTTAATATATTCTCGACTTAATTTTAGAGAAATTTTAATTAAAGCTGAAATTAAAAATATAAAACACATAGAACTTATGAACTCCAGTTCAATTTCAAAATCACATGATTTCTGTACATTAACTGTTATTTGTAACAGTTTTGTATTCAGTTCCATTTCTATTGCAAATAGCTATTAACGATTCAATTTAGTGGTAAACATCACAAACTATCATATGGTAAATAACAGTATCCAAAAACACTAGAGTTTTCTGCAACTAAATCTGATGAATATTTAATACTTTACAAGATAGCTCAGCAGTATGTGCAGATATATAAAAAACTTCCATTCCATGAATATCTAACTCTAGGAATTTTTATGAGACGATTGTTTTTTGAAAAACAGTGTTAACATTTAGAATTAGTTTTCAGCAATGGAAATTATTTTTTATATCAATGAAAAATCAGGAGAAAGGAGATAGAATAATAGGAAAGGAGATAGAATATCAGGATTGGTTACCCAGAGATAAATTTAAATATTGTAAGAAATTTAAATCTAGTATTTTTCTGTAGATTAATTTTTTTTTCAACAATGGTGGTATCACTGCAATCAAAAACAAATTATTAGTACTAAAGTCTTTGCAGTTTCGTTTCAACACAATCAATCGGATCTTATGGTTCATAAAAAAGTTTGTCTCTTATAAATACCTCCTCGTGCAAGTATATAAGCGTAAATCAACTTATTTTTTTTAAAGATTAATCCTTTCCTTCAGATTCTTCTACAAGTTATTATCCAGAAAGACAAAATTTTCGAAAGTTGGAAAGAAAAAGGTTGCTACTGATCTCATTTATTGCCACACAGTCATTTTTGAATTCATTTTATACCATGAACAATCTAGCTAATGTTCTGATATGCCATCACCACATTTTCTTGATATTGTTATCATATTTTGTATGAAACAACGATTAATACTATGAGGACCATAGAGCTACCAAAAAGGATGCAACGATTCCAGATACTTTTTATATGGATATAAACACATCCTTTTGTTTCCAAAGTGTTATGAGAAGCAAGGAATCTACGTCAAAATAGTATTTGATAAAGTTAAATAAATGCGTATATTGTAATAAATATTTTATTCTTGCGAATCAACCATAAATTCAGTAGTATTACTCTATGATCATGTTTTGTTTAAATTCCAAAATGACAAAACATTTTTAAAGTACTTTAAGGAATATCTGTAACTGGCATCCAGTATAAAATACCTCTCTAAAGAACATGGCTATTCCATTAAAAATTTTTCTCTACAATTTTTATGAAAAGTTTTATAAAGGAAAAATAGAAGCGACAAGAAGTTTTAAAGGAAAAATAAATACACTAATATTTGTACAAGGACGAAACAAAATGTGAAATTTCGGTGGTTAATGAAGTCATTTGGACAAGACATGTTATTTGGTAGCTTGTTCTAGATAAATGTATAAACTAGTGTTTTGTGTTAACAAAGTTGCTAAGCGACAACTGTCTATCCATTTATAAAGTTTCTGGCCACTCAAATGATGCCAGTATTTGACTTTAGAGAAATGCATTTTGATTTACAAGAAGTTAGTTTTATTTTGACATGCAATGTGTTGTGGGTAAAAACAAAATCTAATTCACTGTTTCATTAACATAGTTTGTTTAACGAAACGAATTTGCATTTATTTAATAAGTAACTATGGAAAGGTGACATTACTTATTATTCATAACAAACAAAAGCATTTTATTAGGGTTATCATATTTGTTTATTCCTTACAAAGTTAAATCACAAGCAAATTAAAACTGATTTAATTTTTCACAGAAAATTGTAACATAATATATAAAATATCTTTTTTTTTTTAAATTTCACCAGCTAATATTGTTTATATTTTATTTATTATTATTATTTTATTTTTTGCATATTGGAAAATTTTTTAATGTGCATTGTTTGAAACTTACTAGTGAATATATTTAATAGTTAAATCTTAATTTTGCAAAATAAAATATTGAACAAAAAATTGAACAATTATTAAGAACGAGTATAAACATAAATAAATACTAATTTAAAATATTTACCAGATTTATATTTTAATAATAAAACTTTATTTATAATACATTTTTATAAATAAAGTGTTATTATTAAAATAAATATTTATTAATAATAACATTATTAATAAAAATTTATAATAAATAATATATTCATATATATATATATATATAACAATAAATAAATAATAATATAAAATATACTATATATTTATTTTACAGTATTGTGTTTAAAATAGTCAAAAAATTATTTCAATAGATATTTGCTATACCTAATTTAAAAATTAATATGGATTTTAAGATATTATTTTTGAAATTAATAAAATACTAGTACTAAGTTTAAGATGTGCATTCCTTGTAATTTGAATTTCACAGCTGTATAATGGTAGATGAAATTAATTCAATAGCATTGAGTATAAGCTAGAAATGAATCAGAAATATTAAATGTTAAATAAATTGTAAAAAAAAAGTTGCCTGTCTTGACTATTTTTATTACAACCAAGTGATTTAATATAATAAATTGATAAAAAATAATCAATTTCACTCTCATTATCTGTACAATAATAATGCTTATGTACTTGTTCGAAATGTACAAAATAGTTATATGTATCTCTATTAAATATCTAACTATCTATATAGGTATACCTTCGAATATACCTAGTCTAATATTAATAAACTACAAATGTACGTTTTCAGGATAATGAAAGAGAAGAATTCTAATTCAGAAATAAGTAATTATATAAATATTGTAACTATAAATATATAAGTATTATATAGATAAAAATATAAAAAAAAATCAGTTTCATTATGTGTACAATAATAATCGTTGCAAAATTGTACAAATGTAAGAAATAATTGTATGTATTTCTACTAACTATCTACCTATCTATACAGCAATATCTATAAATACATGTACTCTAATGTTAATAAAAAACTAGAAAAGTGTGGTTGAAGGCTGTAGAAAGAGAAGTATTTTACATCAGACATAAGTAATTATATTGATAAAAAGATTTTAAAAAATCAGTTTCATTATCTGTACAATAAAAATCGTTATATAATTGTTCAAATGTAAGAAATAATTGTATGTATTTATACTAACTATCTACCTATCTATACAGATATATCTATAAATACATGTACTCTAATGTTAATAAAAATCTAGAAAAGTGTGGTTGCAGGCTTTAGGAAGAGAATAATTTGACATCAGAAATAAGTAATTATATAAGTATTGTAACGGTAAATATGTACGTTTTATATTGAAATTTTCAGTACAATAAAATTATCTATACAATAAAAATCGTTATATAATTGTTTACATGTCAGAAATAATTGTAGGTATTTCTACTAGCTACCTACCTATCTATACAGACATATCTCCAAATATACGTACTCTAATGTTAATATAAAACTAGAAAAATATGGTTGCAGGCTACAGAAAGAAAAGTATTCTACATCGAAATAAGTAATTATATAAATGTTGTATAACTTATAAGTATAAATATATAAGCATTGTGTTGATAAAAATATAAAAAAAATTATCTGTACAATAATAATCGTTTTATAATTGCTCAAGTGTAAAAAATAATTGTATGAATTTCTACTAAATATCTACCTATCTATATAGCTATATATATAAATATATGTACTCTAATGTTAATAAAAAAACTAGAAAAGTATGGTTGCAGGCTTTAGCAAGAGAAGTATTTTACATCAGACATAAGTAATTATATCGATAAAATGATTTTAAAAAATTAGTTTCATTATCTGTACAATAAAAATAGTTATATAATTGTTCAAATGAAAGAAATAATTGTATGTATTTCTACAAACTATCTACCTATCTATACAGCTATATATATATATATAAATACATGTACTCTAATGATAATAAAAAACTAGAAAATTGTGGTTTGCAGGTTATAGAAAGAGAAGTATTTTACATCAGACATAAGTAATTATATTGATAAAATGATTTTAAAAAATCAGTTTTATTATCTGTATAATAAAAATAGTTATATAATTATTCAAATGTAAGAAATAATTGTATGTATTTCTACTAACTATCTACCTATCGATACAGCTATATCTATAAATACATGTACTCTAATGTTAATAAAAAACTATAAAAGTGTGGTTGCAGGCTTTAGGAAGAGAATAATTTGACATCAGAAATAAGTAATTATATAAGTATTGTAATGGTAAATATGTACGTATTATATTGATAAAAAGATGAAAAATTTTACTTTCATTATCTGTATAATAATAATTGTTATATAATTGTTCAGTTGAAAAGAAATAATTGTATGTATTTCTACTAACTATCTACATATCTATACAGCTATATCTATAAATACATGTACTCTAACGATGAAAAAAAAACTAGGAAAGTATGTTGCAAGCTATAGAAAGAGAAGAATTCTACATCAGAAATACTAAGTAATTATATAAATATTGCAACTATAAATATATAAGTATTATATTGATGAAAAGATGAAAAAAAATTGCAGTTTCATTATTCGTACAATAATAATCTTTATATAATTGATCAAATGTAATAAATAATTGTATGTGTTCTTACTAATTATCTACCTATCTATATAGTTATATCTCCAAATATATCTACTCTAATATTAATAAAATCTACAAATGTACAGTTTCAGGCGATAGGAAGAGGATAATTTGACATCAGAAATAAGTAGTTATATAAATATTGTAATGGTAAATATGTACGTATTATATTGATAAAAATATGTAAAACTTTAGTTTCATTATCTGTACAATAATAATCGTTATATAATTACTCAAATGTAAGAAAAAATTGTATATATTCCTATTATCTACCTTTCTATACAGCTATATCTATAAATACATGTACTCTAATGTTAATAAAAAAACTAGAAAAGTATGGTTGCAGGCTATAGAAAGAGAAGAATTCTACATCAGAAATAAGTAAATATCCCGCGTAGAGTCTCTAAAAACACATAAAAAAATCCCTTCACGAACTTAGTCGCCATTTTTTTCTTCTTCTTCCTTTTGCTTCTCCAACTCCATTTCAAATACATTCTAGCATTCCTACGCACAGAAAGTGCTTTTAGTCGCTTTTTATATCCTCCAGGATTGTAAGAAATAAAGCCCACTTTTTACTTTACGCGAGGAAAATATCTCTCTTCGTGTTATTTTTGTACGAAAAAGTCTCATAAATGTGTAAAAAGTCGCCACGAAACATGCATTTCTACCCTTTTTAACAATCTTCGGAGAAATGCATCGACATACTTTATTTACGCCTACTCTCATTTACATTCAAGTTCATATAGGAGACTTCGAGGCGCTATGTATCAAGTGGGATTATTTTGTTCCGCAGTGAGAAATAGGGGAGTCCTGCCCTAAGCACTTTATTTCTGAATGTAACTGCACGACTACAGGTTACACATTCAGACTTCCGCCAAACTTGAGGTTTCGATTTGTGCAAAAGATTTCTTACTAATCTGAATTGTTCTTAATCTAGAAATATTTAGTAAGATTCTATCATTTTATGATTTAGGAATTTTATATATTTGAAATTAACTTGATTTTTTTCAAATTATATATATTATTTAAAAAAAATAAAGTGTGTTTTAGATGAAATCATTTACCTTTTATGTATAGTTAAAAAATCTTATTTAAAGACTGGTAATATAATAAACAAATAGTTGTAAATCTAACTGTAGAATGTAATACAACATACATAAATTGATTCTAAAATATGGTGATCCCATGAATGATTTTCTACTTGTGTAGAAATGAAGTTATTGCACTTTATTTGTTGGTTAGAATAACATATTATGTTATTAATTTATTTCATAAACTAATATAAGCACCCATAAGCTAATATTAAAGATTTCTTTAATCTCTAAATTGTATCATTAAATACTGTTTCTTAATTAATAATATTTAATTCTTAACACGGTTTTTATATAATTACCAAAATTACTCTGCTATGAAAATTATTATTTTACTTATTAGGTATGTATGTATTTTAATTAATATCATATTTATAACACTATTAATCACAAATTCTGGGATAAGTTAATAAAAAAGTGTAATTGTATTTCAATCAAATTTTAAAAAAGTCACTAAGAAAGAATTTTTTTTAAATTCAAACAGCAATTAATTACATATAAAGACATCTAAAAATATGCATAAAAAACATCTATTGTTATCCACATTCTTGGAAAATTTTGCATGAATCAACGATAATTTCTTGATTTAATCTCTAAATTACTTAATTTAATAATATTTCTTATTAAATAATATAGATATGCAATTCTTAACTTGGTTTCATATAATTACCAAAATGTTATTTAACGTTTATTTTAACACGATATAGGTTTACTAACTGTTAAAATATAAATATGTAAATAAATATATAAGTTTTTGTGCTTGTATAGAGCTATCAGAATTATTCTTTTACTTATTTGATATGTATGTACTTTACAAAATATCATACTTATAACACTCTTAATTACAAATTCTGGGATAAGTTAATAAAAATGTAATTGTATTTCAATCAAATTTAAAAAACTTCACCAAGAAAGAAAATTTTTTAAATTCAAACAGCTACTAAATGCATCTAAAGACATCTAAAAATATGCATAAAACAGCTATTGTTATCCACATTTTTGGAGAATTTTGCATGATTCAACGAAAACTTCTGGATTTAATCTCTAAGTTGCATAATTAAATAACATTTCTTATTAAATCATACAGATAAACAATTCTTAACTTGGTTTTAAATAATTACCAAAATGCTATTAAACGTTTATTTAACACGATATAGGTTTACTAACTGTTAAAATATAAATATATAAATTTATGTGCTTGTATATAGCAATCGGAATTATTACTTTACTTATTAGATATATATGTACTTTACAAAACATTATACTTATATCACTCTTAATCACAAATCCTAGGATATGCTAATAAAAAAGTTTAATTGTATATCCAATCAAAATAAAATAATCACTAAGAAAGAAAATGTTTTTAAATAGAAACGGCAATTAACTGCATCTAAAGACATCTGAAAATATGCATAAAAATATCTATTGTTATCCACATTCTCGGAGAATTTTGCATGATTCATCGACAGTTTCTGGATTTAATATCTAATTAAAAATTATTTCTTATTTAATAATATAGATATGCAATTCTTAACTTGGTTTCATATAATTACCAAAATGTTATTTAATGTTTATTTTAACACGATATAGGTTTACTAACTGTTAAAATATAAATATGTAAATAAATATATAAGTTTTTGTGCTTGTATATAGCTATCAGAATTATTCTTTTACTTATTTGATATGTATGTACTTTACAAAATATCATACTTATAACACTCTTAATTACAAATTCTGGGATAAGTTAATAAAAAAGTTTAATTGTATTTCCAATCAAATTTAAAAAATCACTAAGAAAGAAAATTTTTAAATTCAAATGGCAATTAATTGCATCTAAAGACATCTAAAAACATTCATAAAAACAGCTATTGTTATCCACAGTCTTGGAGAATCTCGCATGATTCAACGACAATTTCTCAAAATAAAACCAATTGTGTTTCCACTTCCATAAATTAAATGATTGACATTTGATTAAAATTCTCGTTTTCTTTAACTTGTAAAACATTGCCATTTTAAACCAAGTTTTAAAAATTTAATTACAAGTTACGCTATTTCTTTAGAAAAAGAATTAAAACCGTTTTCCCGTTTTAAATGAGAAGCTTACCATATGGTACCTCTAGGATGTGCGTGCTAAAATTCCAGTTTTCGTGATTTAAAATGCGGGAATAAACTGCTATATTTTCTAGCATTTAAATAAATGTGATAAAAAAATTTAACTAGACAAAGACAGATTTCAGTTTTTTTTTTCTGTAATAATCCCAAGAGGATTCTAAAATTAATTTAAAAACAAAATTCTGGTATGATAATTCTTAACAAATTTTAATTACTTTCATGATTGTGAATAAATACATTTTTTTCGATTGCTCAGTAATTTAAATATTACAAGGAAAAAAACTTATTATTTTGTAATCGTAAGAAATGAATTACAGAAAATTATCCAGTTATACATTGGATGGAAAAGATTAATTTTAAGAATTTTAGAGGACAATACACGTTTGAGATAGTAAGAATGAAATAAAACAAATAAATATGTGTTACAGGCTGATATACTCTGTAAGGTTTTGAAATAATAAAATACTTAACGTGTCCATTGGAATGCATATATACGGCCCATGGGTCAAATTTGACAAGACACAAATTAAAATAAATAAATAAATTTAAAAAATTAAATAAAAAATAAATTTATATATATATATATATATATTATTTTTGCGAGGGTGATATTTTAAACTATATACAGCATATGAATAAAAATACTAAAATATTTAACTACCGAAAGGCCTATAAGATTTTCTCTTATAATAATCGTGAACCATGCTATAATTATTTTTTAACAAAACTTTGCTATAAAAAATGTATAATGTATTTTAATTTGTGAGTAGGTACGACTTAATTAAACTGTCTTGTAAATTAGAATTAATAAGAAAATGAACTTATTAATTTGTAAATTGTGAGAAATTAATTAAAGAAAATTATCCATTCATAAAGTGGGATAAAAAGATTACTTTTAAGAATTCCAGAGACAACATACATTTAAGATGGTAGATTTAAAAAACATGACTGCTTGCTGCTTATATACTGTATATAAACAATCAACAGTGTTCTCATAGTAAAATAGACAACAAGCCTACGGGATTGTTTGGACTAGGAATGGGTAAACTACAGATCACGAGTCATATCAAGATTGCTGCATATTATAAAAATATAATTATTTATTCTACTTATAAACACAATAAGGAAATTCTTATCTGCAATATATAGCATTTTATTAAAATACTAAAAAATTTAACAAGTCATACCCATATGAAATATTTGTCTACAATAATCTCAAAACTTTCTAAAATTTATTTGGATAAACTTTTATGATAATGTTGATAACTTTTATGATATGAAATGCATAACAGATTTTAATTAGTTTATAAACTTAATTGATAGTCAATGCTGTTTTTCTTGTTGTATCTTAAATCGGAAATTACAAGAATATAAATCACCCATCATCGCAGAAAATTACTTGTCTATAAAATACATTGAGAGTATTCATTTTTCATTTTCAGAATTTTAAAATAAATACATGTCTTCAATGTTGTAGAATTTAAGAAATAGTGCGGATTTCTGTTGCCTACTCATATATTATATATTTTGCCCCCCTCCTTAAAAAAAACTACAGTATATTATTGACCAGGGGTAGATAACTTTGAATTTATTGTCAGTTCCGTTCTAAAAACATATTATAGTTATAATTAATTAATCAGACATATAAATGTCAATTGAATAAAATAAAAGTGGAAAACAAAAAAAGGTGGAAGAAAATTATTCCAAACACATAATGTGCAAATTAATGTAAAGATTATTAAATAAAATGTTTTATTTTAGGAAATGAACCCTGAAGTAAAATAAATTTCAGAAGTATTTGACAAAAGACTATGTATATCTCTTTTTAAATAATTTAGTATTTTGTCTAGATATAGAATGTAGAATAGAAAAAAAAACAGTGAATAGATTTGTTAAAAAAGTATAAACAATATAATTATTGTTTTGTATAAACTATATCAGAATGCAAAATAATTTGACACCCATTCTTTATTAGTGTAGATACTAAAATAATAAAGAAATAAAAAATAATAAATTAGTATGAGGTTACAGAATGTAAATTGATTGTACAGGAAGCGTGTGAATTTCTTTCTTTTTTTTAAATTATAAATAATTATTTTGCTATTGATTTCCCTTAAAGACATAACTCGTATACTAGCATTATTATCATTTATTTAATTTGGAATAATATTTAAATACCTTATACAGATCGAAATTTCTTAAATTCAGTTATATATAATCTCTCATTTACTTTATGACGAGATTGAGAATCTTTTAAATCTAACATTTTTTATTTTCAAATTTAAACTATATTTTTTATTGAAACTTCTACAATTTTACTTTTTGAAAAGGTCCAAGTCTACTTTTGAGTAAAATATTGATAAATGTGATTTTTCAAATAAACGAAACATAACAGTAGCTTTAATGAAACATTTTGAATGAAATACCTTTATAGCATTTCTGATTGAGATATCGCAGACAGCAAATATAAGGCAAGATCATCATCGCATATACTTCCTAGAACTATTTCAGATGATAATAAAACAACAATGGAATTTCCAGAAATCCCGATTCCGAAATCTCCAGACTGTATTCTGAGAAAAGCTGAATTTTGTAAGTTTGCTACATTATTGAGATCCAAATTGTATCAATATAATCAGTGACAGAATGAGAGGTCCAGGAAATAACAATACAGTTTCAAGTATTCTCAAATATTGCTCTACAAGTTTATAAGCTCTATTTTCAGTCTCTTTATCTGGGAACAATTAATATGACTGATTATTAAGATAAACAGCACAATTGTTTATTATGTTCCGTGTACAATTGAAAAATCTTTATAAGAATTTACAGACAACAATTGGGAATTTGTTCCTGGGATACACAGGAATACTGTCTATCATAGGCTTAATTTGAGTTCTGATTAAATTGAGATATATATAATCGCTCATTTACTTTATGACGAGATTGAGAATCTTTTAAATCTAACTTTTTTATTTCAGAAGTATTTGACAAAAGACTATGTATATCTCTTTTTAAATAATTTAGTATTTTGTCTAGATATAGAATGTAGAATAGAAAAAAAACAATGAATAGATTTGTTTAAAAAGTATAAACCATATAATTATTGTTTTGTATTCTCAGAAAAGCTGAATTTTTTGAATATGCTACATTACTAAGATACAAATTGTATCAATATAATCAGTGACAGAATGAGAGGTCCAGGAAATAACAATACAGTTTCAAGTATTCTCAAATATTGCTCTACAAGTTTATAAGCTCTATTTTCAGTCTCTTTATCTAGGAACAATTAATATGACTGATTATTAAGATTAAAAAGCACAATTGTTTATTATGTTCCGTGTACAATTGAAAAATCTTTATAAGAATTTACAGACAACAATTGGGAATTTGTTCCTGGGATACACAGGAATACTGTCTATCATAGGCTTAAATTGAGTCCTGATTAAATTGAGTTATATATAATCTCTCATTTACTTTATGACGAGATTGAGAATCTTTTAAATCTAACTTTTTTATTTTCAAATTTAAACTGCATTTTTATTGAAACTTCTACAATTCTACTTCTTGAAAAGGTCCATACTTACTTTTGAGTAAAATATTTGATAAATGAGTTTTTTTAATAAGCGAAACATTACAGTAGCTTTAATGAAACATATTGAAAGTGATACTTTCATAGAATTTCTAATTGAGATATCGCAGATAGCAAATATAATGCAGGATCATCCTCGCTTAGACTTCTAAGAAATAGTTCAGATGTTGATAAAACAACAATGGAATTTCCAGAAATTCCGATTCCGAAATCTCCAGACTGTACTCTGAGAAAAGCTGAATTTTGTGAATTTGCTACATTATTGAGATCCAAATTGTATCAATATAATTAGTGACAGAATTAGAAGTTCAGGAAATAACAATACAGTTTCAAATATTCTCAGATATTGCTCTAAAGGTTTTTGAGCTCCATTTTCAGTCTCTTTATCTGGGAACAATTAATATGACTGATTATTAAGGTAAGCAATATAAATATTTATTATATTCCGTATACAATTGAAAAGTCTTTATATGAGTTTACATACAACAATTGGGAAATTGTTCCTGGGATAGACCTGTCTATCCCAGGCTTAAATTGAGTCCTGCTAAAACTGAGTTATATATAATTTCTCATTTACTTTATGACGAGATTGAGAATATTTTAAATCTAACTTTTTTAGTTTCAAATTTAAACTGCATTTTTTATTGAAATTTCTACAATTTTACTTATTGAAAAGGTCCATGCCTAATTTTGAGAAAAATATTGCTAAATGAGTTTTTTTAATAAGCGAAACATTATAGTAACTTTAACGAAACATATTGAATGAAATACCTTTATAGCATTTCTGATTGAGATATCGCAGACAGCAAATATAATACAGGATCGTCATCGCATATACTTCCTAGAAATATTTGAGATGATGATAAAACAACAATGGAATTTCCAGAAATTCCAGATTTCAAAATCTTCAGACTATATTCTGAGAACAGCTGAATTTTGTGAATATGCTATATTACTGAGATCCAAAGTGTATCAATATAATCAGTGACAGAATGTGAGGTCCAGGAAATAACAATACAGTTTCAAGTATTCTCAGATATTGATCTAAAAGTTTATGATCTCTATTTTCAGTCTCTTTATCTGGGAACAATTAATATAACTGATTATTAAGATAAACGGCATAACTGTTTATCATGTTCCGTGTACGATTCAAAAATCTTTATAAGAATTTATAGACAAAAATTGGGAATTTGTTCCTGGGATAGGCAGGAATACTGTCTATCCCCGGCTTAAATTGAGTTATATATAATCTCTTATTTACTTTATGACGAGATTGAGAATCTTTTAAATCTAACTTTTTTATTTTCAAATTTAAACTGCATTTTTTATTGAAACTTCTACAATTTTACTTCTTGAAACGGTCCATGCCTACTAGAGTAAAATATTGCTAAATGAGTTTTTTTAATAAGCGAAACATTACAGCAACTCTAAAGAAACATATTGAATGAAATACCTTTATAGCATTTCTGATTGAGAGATATCGCAGACAGCAAGTAT
>CM063506.1:97630739-97670739 GCA_032207245.1 Pardosa pseudoannulata
AAACTTCCGTAATAGAGTACCGTCCATGAAAATCAAGTCCTATCCAAACTTGAGTGAGGATTAAAATGCTGATAAAAAGAAATTTTTAAATATACAGAACGTTTTAGGCATTTCTCACATTACTAGATTTTCTTTAAAGTAGTGGGTAGCCTTTTTTTAACATTACTAAATATAAACATTTCAAGTACTGTAAATAAAAAATTGGATCTAATTAAACTGTAATACAATACACCTTTACACATATACCTATATATAATGTAAAATTATCTCTAAAAATTGTGCTTAATTAGACATATTTATTAATAATTTTACATACTAGTTAGAAATCCTAGCAAAATAATAAAACAAAAGATATTCCCTCTAATTATTTCACAATAACGAAACCCTTCCTTTATCTCAATAAAACAATCACCTCTCCAAAAACCTAATAAAACTAATTCAATTATATTTGTTATCCTCTTAAAGTCTAGAGGGTAGTCTTTTTTAACATTACTAAATTTAAACATTTCAAGTTCTGTAAATAAAAAAATTGGATCTAATTAAACTGTAATACAAGACACCTTTACACATATATAATGTGAAATTTTCTTTAAAGTTTATGCTTAATTATACATATTTATTAATAATTTTACATACTAGTAAGTAATCCTTTCACAATAATAAAACAAAAGTTATCCCCTCTAATTATTTGACAATAACCAAACCCTTCCTTTATCTCAATAAAACATTAATTGCCTCTCCAGAAAACTAATAAAACTGTATTCATTTATATTTTTTATCCTCTTAAAGACTAGTGGGTAGTCATTTTTATCATTACTAAATTTAAACATTTCAAGTTCTGTAAATAAAAAATTGGATCTAATTAAATTGTAATACAAGACACCTTTACACATATATAATGTGAAATTTTCTTTAAAATTTATGCTTAATTAGACATATTTATTAATAATTTTACATACTAGTAAGTAATCCTATCAAAATAATAAAACAAAAGTTATCCCCTCTAATTATTTGACAATAACCAAACCCTTCCGTTATCTCAATAAAACATTAAGCGTCTCTCCAAAAACCTAATAAAACTGTATTCATTTATATTTTTTATCTTCTTTCAACGAATGATTCTTCATAACATACATGTAGCTTTGTTCTATACATAAGTTACCAAACAAATAATCCTAATTTTTTTTAATAATTTTACATACTAGTAACAAATCCTATCAAAATAATAAAACAAAAGTTACTTTTGTTTACTTTAGAAACCAGGTTTTTTTCTCAAAAAACATTAAGCGTCTCTCCAACGTAACAATAAAAATGTTGCGGTGCTGTTTTCCATTCATGTATGAAACATCGAGAATTGTAGAGTAGAAAAAGTAAATTCATGTCCATTAGGATTTTCTACTGTTCAAGTAATATTTTAATTTTGAAAGAGCAAACCAATACTTTTGTTTACTTTAGAAACCAGGTTTTTTTGCTAAACAAAAGGAAATCAATTTCAACGTAACAATAAAAATGTTGCGGTGCTGTTTTCCATTCATGTATGAAACATCGAGAATTGTAGAGTAGAAAAAGTAAATTCATGTCCATTAGGATTTTCTACTTAAGTAATAATATTTTGAGTGCGTAAATAGAAGATAAATATTTAGTCTACTCTGTTGAATAATTATACATTCAATGTTTTCCAAGGTGACATTGATTAGTACACAGAAAAATTATTATAGCTAGCAAAAGCTACTTATTTTTAAAGAAAATTATATATTTATACAGTATATTTATATATATATATATATAGAATTATATATATATATATATATATATATATATATATATATATACAATATTTTTTCTTTTATAAACGTATATGTTTCTGAAAATTAATAACTTATTTATTTTTTTCTCTTTTTAATCCAATTGAAAATGTAGAATATTTTATTTTTCTTCGAAGTTCCAAGCATACAAATTGAATCTTTAAAAGTGTATTTTTACATTTTAGTATGAAATTAAATACACAAATAAATTTCAAAGTTATTTAATTATTTAAAAATTAGGTCACTGATAAATTTTGCAATTTATTAGTAGTAAATTATATGGAAAACTTTATAAATAAATAAATAAATAATTTTATAAATGAATAAATAAATAAGTAAATACTTTTATAAATGAATAAATAAATAAGTAAATAATTTTATAAGTAAATAAATAAATAAGTAAATAATTTTATAAATAAATAAATAAATAATAATTAAATGAATAAAACAATTTTTCAAATAAAGAAATGTACAGTTCTATATTTCAGTAAAAGATTACTTATGCAATCACATTTAAAAATCTATTTCATAATCAATTTTAATACTTATGACTACTGTTAATAATTAGAGAGCATTATTAGTGAGTAAAATACATGGAGTATTTTAATAAATAAATAATACTGATACGTAATTTCTGAATGTTAATTTTTTCAGTAATAATCACATATATATATTTTCAAAATCAGTAAAATATATTTGAGATTACTTTCATAATTTTTTTTATAATTGAGATTACTAAATATGTAAAAGAAATTTAAATTACTTGAAGAAAACTAATAATTCAAGCTGACAAATCTATTCAGTTTACAATCATTTCGAAAGATTCATTTTATTCTTAAACTAAAAATATTAGATTTGTAAAATTATGTTTTATATTATGTAACTAAAATAAATTGATTTTAAATAATTATATAAGTTTTCCAAAAACTTATGTAACAATTCACGTTGGTAAATTTATTAATCAATTTAGTCTAAGTTATTTCTTTAAAACTGCATTTACTAATAACATTAAATGAAAACATATTAAATTTATTAAATATAATATTTATAAAATTATGTTTTATATTATATAAATAAAAAATTGATTTCAAATAATTATACAAATTTTAAAATAACTTATGTAATATTTCATGTTGTAAATTTATTGAATCAATTGAGTTTAAGTTATTTCTTAAACACCGTATTTACTAATAACATCAAATCAAGTAAAAATATCTTAATAAAATGATAAAAGTAATTTTTAAAAAATATTTTTTATCGTTTCTTTTTATGTTGCTATATTTATTTACTAGATTCGTAGCTAAAATTTCATTTTATGATAAATGCATCAATATGTTAAAATTATGAATTATTTTAAGTAGTATTAAATTTTATTTAATATAAATCCTTAATATTAACTAATATTCGCCAACTTGTAATTTATGATATAACCTTAGTTTTGAAATGTCTGAATATTTTACAGATTCAATTACAATTCAACGCTTTTAAAACCAAGTAAGAAATTCATATTATTACAACATTTCCAAATTATTATTCTTAGCAGAGCATTAAATCCCAATTAATTGATTTCATATGAATTTTAAAACACTAATGCCCATTTAATGCAAATATAAGGAAAATTAAAGTGATTTGAAACGATTTTTGAAATTTACATTTACGCAGCCTAAAATCCTGTTTAATGAGGGTGTACAAGAAAATAAATTGGTTTCAAATGACGTTTGAAAGGTAAAATCCACACATAACAAATGTCTACTTAAAGGTAAATTAAATGCAGAAACAATCTAAGTGTTCAACATTTACATTACCCTCATTTGATGGTGTTTCAGAAAAAATTGAAGCCTAATCTAATTTTAAAGGGAGATTTTTCACTTATACATAGTTTAATCTTTTATTTGATGCACGCTTATTCTAAAAAATTGGATTTTCTAAAGATATTTTTTAATTTTATTTTTAAATAGCCTAATTTCTTATTTAATTCCGCCTCATTTGTTTGTATTATTCTTATTTATTTTATTCTTATTTATATACATCTGAAAAGGGTATTTTCATGAGCTATAAAACCTAAATTGACAAATAAAATAATTGGCCTGATTATAAATAAGACAAAATATGCAATATATCTAGTTAATATTTTTATTTATGAAGTTTTACGATAAATTCTTTTACGAAACAAATTCTGTTTTGTCAGATAAGTTAAATAATTTTAAAAAGGCTTTCTTGACTTAATTTTCAAGATGAAACTGCAGGTATATTAAAATCAAAATAGTTTTTAAAAATAGCACTTACACATAGAAAATAGTGAGGTAAAAAGCCGATAGTCAACCAATAAAGTCCCATTTGAGTTTATGGCTTTGTTTTATAACACATAAATGCCTATAAACTTTCGTTTAAATTACCAATTAAATCAGTAACACTGCAAATTAATATTTTAAAGCGCTTGGAATTCTAGAAAAAACAAACAAAAAAAAACAAAGCTTTATCTCTTAATGGGACAACAACCCTTTAAATATTTATTATATTGGACATAAAGGAATTATTCAGTCAGTCCTAGATTACATAATAATTAATTAATATCATTTTGGTATTATTAATTATATGAGAAATTCTCCCTTTCGGTATCCGTGAGAGCATAACGTGTGTAAATATACGCATGATATATTTAATTTCTTTTATAAAAAATTTTTTCTAACTGATATAAAGTGTAAAAATTTCTATTCAGATTCTATTATACAAAAATCTTGAAAAAGAGTGATATTTTTGGATGAATAAATTCAAAAATATAAAACTATTCACCTCGTCAAATCTAAAGCTAAGTAAAACTTTTAGATTTGAGTAATTCTTTTACCTCTGATTTGTTAATTTAAGGTCTGTTATCTAAGACGTTAATTTGTTACGATTCATTGTTAAAAAAATGTTTACTTCTCTTTCAAAATTTTGCAGTTTAAACACTTTTACCAAAAATTCTTTCATTAACTTCGACATTGGTTAATATAATTTAGCCAGTTTTTCTGGCTGGTTAACATTTGAAATTATTGCGTATTATTCTTTGATACTGTATACAATAGAGCCAAATTACTATAATTTTATTAATACTTTGTCTACTCTTATGTTTTGACTAAATTATAACTAACTGAAAATGAACTTAATAACATATTTTCTTAATGTATGAAAAGCATAAAATCCATATAAATTTATTATTGTGTAATGCATTCATTTTGTGGAAAACTTTTTAAAGTTTAAGTTTCTATAAATTAACTATAAAGTACCTAATTAGGTTTAAATAATAAAAAAATAACCACAATAACAGTATTAGCATTGGTAATAAGACATTATAAAGTTTATCTTTACATTCATATTTAAAGTTACATATTTGTTTTAAAGCTATTCTCTTCCGAATGAATAACTTTTATCAAAAACTTAAGAGGAAATGTTTAGATTTCTTTACATTAAAAATGAATATTTTGAATATGATATTTCTAAATTTAATATTTTCCCCGACTTCTTTTTCCAACAACTAGGGTTTTCCTTGTGGTTTTCAGTGTACTATATAAGCAATTGTGTATATTATGTGTAAAAGGTCTGCTCATGGAACATTTATAATAATCGTATTTTAATAATTAGAAACATTAAAAATAATTCAAATTCCAAATCCCTACTATAAACTATGCTACGTTAATTTATTCTTAATAACATATTAAAAGGATAATAAAAATTGGTTAGTAACTAATTATTGATTGTATATTCGCACTTCATAAAAGCGTCTGAAGAGGAATTTTGGAAGTTTTTCTTTTCCTAGTTTGTCACGAAATTAGTTCGATGAATGTGAACATAACATTTAAGAGGTGCTAATACAATCTTAAAATATTTCAATAAAGAATAGAGTATTTTGGTAAGCTTTTGTTTAAATTTAAGGGAATCTATGAGTATTGCATATCACCGAGGACATATCTATAAGTTAAGACTTAACATTCAATACTCTGAAATCATATTCAATTACTTCCAATTCAAAATCTTAGCACTTGATTAGGCGTTCTGATATCTGAGATGCACACGTGTCAGTATGTTCGGGTTATGCCTTTAAAACTACTTAATGTGACCTTGACCAACACATTTCAGCCTTATCTAGTCACCTGCTCATTTGTAATGTTGCAATTATAATTACAGTTTAGAAATATTTCCTGTTTTTTAGTTTATTTATTTTTTTTATTTCTGAGATATGAACTCCCGATGTTTGCCTTTATAGCTTCATGACAGTATTATAATTTCCTATAATTGTACGAAATGTATTTGACTCATGATAATATATAAATGCCTTTTAGGTTAACGTAAAACAAAATCCGAAAAGTAATGTATATTCGTCTATTTCGGAGAGAAAAAAATAAAAGATTTGCAAAAGCGATTTCAAACCATGTACTAAAAATAAATCAAAAAGATGCCTAAATACAAAACCAAAAAGAAATGTAGATTGATACAATATTCCAATATAAAATGAGCTAAATATCGAACTAAATATGAGCTATGTGAAATATGCAGTTCTGAAGTGCCAGAAATGTACCTCTGGAATGATATACTTTGTTATCTTATGTATTGTAAATATGTTATATTACATATTTTGTGTGAAACTGTGTCTTTTTTATGTTTAACTGTATTATTGCTTCATTATATGTTTTTAAAACTAGATTTTATATATCAGTGACATTGTCAGTAAGTAATAAAATGATTTTAATAAAGAAATGTCCGACTGTAATATATTTGACTTGAAAAAAATAAAATTTTGAAGCAATACAGATCAACAGCAATCATTTTAAGCAAAAATGTTTCTTTGAGAGTGTTCAACAAATATTATTGAATACCTAAAAAAGGAGTAACATAGAAACTAGAGCAGAAATTGACTAGAAATCTAGCTTATTTCAAATATACTTAAATTTACTAAGCGTAACCAAATTGGAACTAGAAAAGCTTTTCTTTTATATTCCCTCAAGGAGTTTTAAAAAGGAACATACGAAGCAATACAAATTAACAAAAGTAAATCAAAAAACAGGATTGCTTCTTTGAGATCCAGCGTGCAACGAAATGTTAATAAACACTGAACAAAGGTATAACAAAGAAATTAGACAAAAGAAATTGGTTAGAAACTAAGCTTATTTCAAATATGCTTAGATTTTCTAAAAGCAACCGAAGCGGAAATAAGGTCGGGTTTCATTTATACCTTATCACGAAATTAAAAAAAAAAATGAACATAACATCGGAAGAAATACAAATTAACAGAAATCATACAACAAACAGAAGTGTTCCTCTGAGATACAGCTAGTCCATAGAAAGGTTAATATTTACTGAACAAAACTGCAACAAAGAAATTGATTAGAAACTCAGCTTATTTCAAATATTAGATTTCCTGAAAGCAACCAAAATTGAACCAAGGACAGGATTATTTTATATCTGATTGGGAAATTTTAAAAAATGAACATCTGAAGCAATACAAATTAACAGAAATCCTGCAATTAATATAAGTGTTTCTTTGAGATACAGCATGTAACGAAATGTTAATAAATACTGAACAAATGTATAACAAAGAAATTAGAGAAGAAATTGATTAGAAACTGAGCTTATTTCAAATATGCTTATAATTTCTAAAAGCAACCAAAGTGAAACTAAAGACGTGTTTCTTTTATATCTAGTCACGAAATTTAAAAAAATGAGCATCCGAAACAACACAAATTAACAGAAATCATACAAAACACAGAAGTGTTTCAATGAGATACAGCGAATACAGAGCTTTCAACGAATCTTATAAATACTAAATAAATTAGTAACAAAGAAATTAGAAAAGAAATTTATTAGAAATTGAGGTTCTTTGAAATATTCTTAGATTTTCTAAAAGCAACCAAACTGAAAGTTAAAACTAGTTTCTTTGTATCTGATCACGAAATAAAAAAAATGAACATATAAACCAATACAAAAAAATGAAATCATACAAAAAACGAAAGTGTTTCTTCGAGATACAGTGCGTCCAACGAAATGTTAATAAATACTGAACAAAGGTGTAACAAAGAAATTAGAAAAGAAATTGATTATAAACTGAGCTTATTCCAAATATGCTTATATTTTCTAAAATGGAACTAAGGACGGGTTTCTTTTATATCTGGTCACGAAATTTTGTCGGACGAGCGCTAACGCAACATTCACGGGGTGCTGCGGAAAACACCTAATAAAACGATTTCTAACGCACCGACATGCCTTTGCATTCTGTCCGAAGACTGGATCCTTGCCAAAAAGTATCTCTCTCTTTCTCTCACTCCCTACGTCTGTTTCAATCGAGGTCAAGGAAGTTCAATTAGGAATGATTCATTGGAAGGCGACTGCGCATGCGTAAGCCTTCTCGCAACGCAACGAAACTCCCCTCCTCTTTTCTCCTTATTAACAATAGAGTCTGTTGTTTAGGAGATAACAAAAGATGATCGTGATTTGGAATGATTGAAGTCAGACCTAGATCTCGGGGATTTTCGGCGTTCGCCGGCATGTAATTTATTGTCTATTAAAGACCGAATTAACATTTTAATTATGATTCGCCCAGCCGGATAGTCTATTAGGTACTAGTTAATATTCTGCAATTAAATTCCTCCGTTTTAATTAGTGTGCACGGTATCCAGGATTAGGAATAAGTACAAATCGATGAAGTTCATAATACCTGAAATTGTATTGATGTAAGATCTTTCAGCAGATTAAAATTGCAGGATAAAAGGCAAGAATTACTAACAATGTGTTTTAACCAAGATCGTAATCTTAAAAACATATGCAAATATTGTATATATCTACCTAATTTTCTATCTCTCTCTCTCTCTCTCTCTCTCTCTCTCTGTATATATATATATATATATATATATATATATATATATATATATATATATATATATATATATACATATATATATATATATATATATATATATATATATATATATATATATATATATATATATATATATATATATATTAAGATTCCCATTGATTCCTGTCAAGATATAATTTTACCTACAACGTAAAGACATACACACATACTAGTTTACTGTATGTACTGCAAATACACATATTCTATTAGTCCCAAATATACTATTTATAAACACATTATATTTTACTGTGTGTTCTGTACGTGCACACATATCTCCATTAGTCCAAAAACGACGTATATATCTGTTTAATTACAAACATATCTAAGTTATATAACTATCAATTTATGCATCTATATTTCTATCTCTACGTATATATACTCTTAGACAAAAAAAATAAGCACCAAGGAGATAACTGAATGGTCCGAAAAGTGGTAGATGTGATGCACATGTACAGAATAACAAAAGAATACAATTTGAGAAAAATGGAATGATTAATTCAAGTGATAGAGCTTTACAAAGTAAAAAAAAAAAAAAAAAAAAAAAACTCAACACGTTTGTCTATATTTGGCCCTTATGCAAACAGTTATTCGGCTGAGCTTTGTTTGATAGGGTTGGCTGCTGCACTCCTGAGGTACATTGACTTATATCCTGTCCAACTGGCTCGTTTAACCGTGAGATTCCCGATATGGTTTGAGGACCTTCCAATAATGCTTCAAAGGTTTTTAATCGGAAATATATCCCGTGAACTTGTTGGTCAAAGTATCTTCCGGTAAGCCCGGAGACAAGCAGTAGAAAAACATGCACTGTGTGGCCAAGCACTATATTGCTACAATGTCAGCCCATAATGGGGTGACAGGAAGGACTAGATAATGAAGCACAGCTCGTTAACGTACAGCTGTGCTGTAAAGAAACCACTTATGACTACCAAAGAGGTCCTACTATGAAATAAAATAGTACACCAGATATTCACTTCTAATTGTCGGTCTGTGTAAGGGAAAACAGTCAGGTTGGTGTCCCAACGCTGTCCGGGGAATCTGTAAACATGACCTGAAATCGAAATTTTTCCTCTTAAATATCCTGCCATTTAATTTGATTTTGAACCTTCCTCTGAATCCCCTTTGCATATAAATTTACACTTTCTTCTCACTTCGTGGTGTGTAGTTTATATATATATATATATATATATATATATATATATATATATATATATATATATATATATATATATATATATATATATATATATATATATATATATATATATATATATATATATATATATATATATATATATATATATATATATTGGAATACCTGAGTCATGCTTACTTTAATTTGCATATATGCTGCAGCGGATATTTTAATAAAGGGGTACATTTCTTGTACAAAGCAACTGTTTCAAATCTTATCTAGATGTTGATTCTATGTCGTGAAAAATTACGCTATGATATTAAAAAATAAATGTCATAAAAATTTTATAAACAAAATATGGATTATTCTTGAAAGGATATATATCATAAACAGATATTACTCGCACAACATATTCTAAAGATATTCAGGAACAAAAGAAACAGACTGTTTAAGACCTTAAAAGTAAATTTATGAACATAGATACAGAAATTCGAAAATATATTGGACAATGAATTAAAATTAACGGAGTACTAATATTTTCTATGTGTGTTTAATATAACAGATTTAACATTTTCCATGTCTAAAATTTTCTACTCATTATCCACTTCCGATATTCAAAACTTTATGAAATGCCTACTAATTAAAAAGCTCTTTATTATTATTTTTAATAATTTTACAAAAAAAAGGGCGTTTAATTTCCCTAAATAAGTTTCTTTTACTATAGACTACATTGAGAGCGACATGATTTCTTTGAACAATTTCCAAAAATAATTGACACTGAAGCTCGTTTCAAATCCGATGATTAGAACAATGTAATTGTCGAGTTTGATTTACTTTAATTTCACTTCTGATAAATACAAAGAATTTAGCGAAATTCCCGTAAGCAATATTTTCTCTATTATTTCTTCTCAAGAATTTACTTTGACAGCATATTCCATTAACATATTCCATTGAATCCCTGTCTGTGGACGTCTTCTGGGCAGTCTGTGGGAGAACAGGATGCACAATGGATGATGTGGGTATTTAAAGGCAGTAGAATTGTCTTACACACTTGTCACTCTTTATAAGCAGCTGCCCTATTTCTACAAGTTAACGGTTTAATCATTTCATTCATGAATTCTGGGTATTTTAAGTGTCTCCTAAAATATCCAAGTTCTACCTCTAAATGTGATGGTCCTAATGTAGTACTCTTAATCATGTAGTACTGTTTTAACCATTATTCTTCAACTTTTCAGAGCCAGAGCTCCATGAACGCCTATTGTTGGAAAGCAGCATATGAAAGAAATCTTAGATGTTATTCGCATTTTACGTTCTTAGAATCACATTGGGAAAACAAGATAATATTTGATGCTTACTATACCTCAATCATTTTTATAATTAAATAATCACTAGCATTCCGTATAAGTAACTGATTATCCCAAATATAGAGAATAATTATTTCTAAAATGTGTATAACTTTTTAAGTGTATATACATACCCAGTAATTTGGACAATACTGATGTCAACAATGAAGCTCAAATGGCAATATCAACAATTAACTGTTGTTAATTACGCTAATTATTATTGACGTTAACACAATGACGGAAGAGCAAATTGATTAAGATATATTTTTGTAAGTTTTCCTCACTATCCAAAAATTGTAACTCAACATTAAATAAAAGAATTTCTTTAAGGATTTTTGCAACATCACCAAACTATTTTAGTCCCAACTGAGTAAATAGGAAAATCAATTATAGTTGACATAAAAGCTCAAAGTCTCCATACAGTTCATTCCTAACTGCATAATTTTGGCAAACACTTAACATGAGATCCATATATAACTTTTTAAATACATCGGTAGGAGTTTCTAACAAGACCCAGCGCTAAATTATTGCAGCAGGAAAGATGTTGAGTGCATAAAAATGAAAATCTTAAGATACAAAATTATAGATATAGCAAATAACTTTTCACCA
Source organism: Pardosa pseudoannulata (assembly GCA_032207245.1). Taxonomy (NCBI): domain Eukaryota; kingdom Metazoa; phylum Arthropoda; class Arachnida; order Araneae; family Lycosidae; genus Pardosa; species Pardosa pseudoannulata. The sequence goes on from CM063506.1 coordinate 97,642,518, forward strand.
TTATTAATCTTAATTAGTTATTATACGAAAAAATCATTAAACAGTAATCATATAATACCTCATATGAAACAAAATTGCATTTTTTGATTAAATCTGGAAAATCCCATTTAAATACAACTTGAAATCTTTATAATTAGACTAAAAGCATTAATATTTAAATCCATATATGCAACATGATTACACAATCAATGTTAATGTAGAATTACGTTTCTTTATGCAAGAGAAAATTAGGTAAAACACGAGAAAGGTGATTTATAATCAGATTTATTTTGTATGTGCAACAAATTACTTAACTTTTAAATTACATTTAATGAAAATATTTTTATAAACACCTACAATGGCTGGACATTCCAGAATTTCGTTGCCAACATGAAATATATATAATAAAATACTAATACAAATACTGAATTTCTATGAAAATATATTTGTTGCTTTCCTATATTTTTCAGAAAAAATACCCTCCATAAAACTATGAATGCTCGCAATCATAAATTATATTTCACTGATTTCTTTGCGTTATTTGAATTCAATATGTTTTATTTTGGGAGATTTTTGGAATATATGTATGATATTTAAAATACTGCCAACTTGTGCCTTTCAAACTAGCCATATCTTATTCATAAATACGACAAAAATAAACGTTGAAATCCAGAATCAAAATGTACATTTTATATTCTTGGAATATATTTTAGAGTAGAAAAAGCATCAACTAGGGCACAAGATGTGTTCTCTCCGAAAGAGGAAAAAAAATATACATATAAAAATCTAACAGAATATTATACGAAGAGAAATGCCGAAAATATTTTTCAGTCGACATTCGGTCATATATCATTTTAAAGATGTCATATAGACGTATGAGCATAGATATGACGCTATACACATCATTTGTAAATTATAAACCAGCGATATTGCAGATATAAAACGGGTTTACTGATGATACAGAATTTCTTGTTGACTGACACATATTTTGAAACATTTCGATCAAAATAGGATAAACATAAATTTGTCATATTATGTGCCTATCTACCAGATTCGATAAATATATTATCTTTATAAAATATGAATTTTTATTAGAAAAATATCATTTTCTTCATTGTTTCTTATATTTCCAGCCATTCTGTTTCTAAAAAGCAAAGTCCTCATTGTGTGCCCCATATTATTCAACCTTGTTGTTTAAACCTTAATTTGGCTAAGTCCGCTAAACCGGACATGTATATTTATAACTGATATATAACACAATTGTCAGTGTTCGCCACGGCGGACATTAATTATCTCAAAAATGGAAAATGACATTTTTTTGTTTATTTTACAGATAGTAATGTTTATACATGGGAAAAAACTAGAAAATTAAAAAATATTTGAAAAAAACATCTTGTCAATTTAAAGGCTAATTGACTGTTACCTCTTGTTTTTCATATAGTTTCGGTTTCAGTATTTATAAAAATAACTCTATTAACCCTTAGTGGGCCGTCTAATTTTTTCTTGTAGATTTTATATCTTTATATCAATTAACCTTTTAAGGACGGGCTTATCATATATTCAAAACCTTTAACCCCGTCCGGTATGATTTAATATTGAAAAACTGTGCATGAAATAACCATTTAATTTTTATTTAAAAAACTTCTTTCATTTTACAATGCTTACATATTCTTAATTAAAATCCACTTTTTACATAGTGTTAAATAGAAACAGTAAAATTAAGAAAATATCAAAGCAAAACATTAATAAGGTATACAGATAATAGTCTTCAAGCTAGTGGTACTTTTCAAATTAAAGTGCAAAGGAATTCTTAATTGTTTACACCGCCAAGTAGTCTCACTTTTAATTTGATTCTTGTAACACGCATGGCATTTCTTAGTAGGTTTTCTTTTATTCTGACTCATTAATTTAGCAATGACTTGTACCAAGAAATTCTTAGTAAACAATAGTGACTTGTGATTTTCACAAGTGATAAAAGTTTTGCCAAATTCAGTACACTAGAAATTTTAAAATAAATTATCATATTTAACAGTAACTCTAATCGCATGACGAGTTTATCTCATCATTGTGCGGTATGGAATGAAAAACTAATGACGAGCTAGACTCGTCATTTTACCGGAAGGGGTTAAAATTGATTTAGCCAATTTTGTAGTATTGACAAAATCCTCAATATATATAGGTTTATAATCTGAAAATAAGAAATTTTAATTGAATTTCCTACTTAATGTACCATATATGATTAACCCGTCCGTAACTCTGAGTCAAATTAAAAGACAATGCATATTGTCATACCCGTCCTCAAAAAGTTAAATAATAGTATCTAAGGAAATATAATATATTTTGCTGAATTTTATGCTTCTATTGAAAGTCTAGTGGTGAAAAGTATATTTGCACTTAAATCACTTACGGTCGTTGAGAAGATTTAATTTAACTCTAGATTTACCAGCAATTTAAATATACATTGAATTGCAATTTCAAAACCAGTCAGTTTGACTGGTTTGGTAAATCTTGTGTTAATGACAATTATTTGTCGAGGTAAGATGAAAAACAGGTTTCAATGCTGATATTACATCATATTACGTACAAATGAGGTAAACTATCTTTACCTGGGCCTCGTCTTCATTTTTTGTCATCATCTGCATTTGCACCTGAACTTTGACAAATGATTTCTTTTAGTGGCTGAGATCATATCATTCTAAACCAAACACTTCTTTGTTTCGAAATTAGCAGGACGGATTTTAATTTTTCTTGAGGAATATCTGACGAGATAATAGTGCTCTGGATGTTAGCTGGTCTTTAAAATGACTTTTGTGCTTCCCACATGTGTATTTCACATTATGTAGGAGGGAACTAATCTGCTTCATAAATTCGATGACAGACTTACTGATAAATTAAGCTATATTTATATAGGGCATAATTCATACTAATAAATTAATTGGAATAATTTCATATTTTTATCATATTAGGCAAGCCTTAAATATCTGCGATTTTTTTAGAAGTAAGTTTTTAAAATCATGGTACCCCAAAACATACTTTCGTTATTCACTGATTAATTTTAGATATGAGAATCTTTAATGTATGTGTACTACATTTGGTATATGCACAATACACCATAAAAGCATTTTCTCACTCAAAAATTCTTGAACGTTTACATTTAAGGAAATATCGAAAATCATTTTGTTTTATTATTACAATATTTCCTCTGTGTATATTTTATACACGAAAGAGGAAAATGTCAACAAAAACACCAGCCGAGTATTGATGTTATTTTAAACTTTTACAACTCATAACATGTTGTCGTGCCGAATGGTATGACTACATGTATTTGTTTATTGTATTCCCAATACGTGGAGACCTTCGAGAGAATATCTGACGTCCATACTACTAAATATTGGTTCTTGTCGCTTACGTGGGTCACAGTTGACATGCAATTGGAAAACTGCAACAGAACATCCTGCGAGATTTGAAAAATCGGAATAATGTAAACAACACGATCCGCGATCTGTTTTCTTTTCCCGGTTAGAGTTGGTATTAAAAATGTTTTTGCTGAAAAGAATATTTTATAAATGCTATGTACTAGCTGATTTGCACCCAACTTTCGATCTGGGTAAATTAGGTTTACTTGAATAAATGATTATTTTTAACTCAATTTTTATTCCCCTATAGAATATTGCCTAAATTATCTGTCCGCCTGTCTTCGAATTTAAGAAGCGTTTGGACCTGGAATGGATAAAGGCATGCATATTTGATTCTTGATGAGTTAGGGTTAACAAAATTCGGAACAGGTCTATAAAAAACAAACATACAAACGAACAAACTTCCTTATTTTCAAAGGTATATAAGTTAAATGATAGTTTTTTTTTATTCTGTGAAATAGTCTCCTAGATTTTCATGAAATAATTTATTGTTCATAACGGTGATAAAATATTTATTGCCGCAAAAAATAATTTATGATTAAATTATTTACGTAATATCATATAACGTTCAGTGATAAAACGTATGAAAATAACGCAGACGATATTTAAATAATATGAAATAAGGAAAGATAGAATGAGATGGTTAAATAAATGACGTTATAAAGCTAGAAAAAAATGTTATTTTCATCTACTTCTATAGGGATAAATTGATGAATTTAATTGTGTCCTCTGAACCAGGGAAAATAGGACTTGCAATAGTGGCATCAAACTCTCAAAAAAGTGAAAGGGGGGATTTCGAACGTTTTAAAGACGACAGTATTTTTTGCTGTGATATGAAGCATATTTATACCAATTTATTTTAGAATAGGATGGATAGTTTAGGAGAAGATAAACTTTATTCGTTTTGAATTTTGCTAACCCTAACTCATCAAGAATCAAATATGGAGAACCTGTATCCACTCCAGGTCCAACGGCTTCATAAATTCGAGGACATACTGACAGATAACTTTGACTATTACTATATAGGGATAATTCATTCTAATGAATTAAATGGTATAAATTCATATTTTTAAACATGCTAAGCAAGTCTTGAATATCTGTCAATTTTTTTATAATTAAGTATTTAAAAACATGTTACCTTCCAAACATACTTTCAGCATTCACTAATAAATATTACATATGAGACTCTGTAAGGCATATGTACATTTGTATATGCACACTACACCATAAAAGCATTTTTCGTACTCAAAAATACTTGAGCGTTTACATTTAAGGAAATATCGAAAATCATTTTGTTTTATTATTACAATATTTCCTCTGTGTATATTTTATACACGAAAGAGGAAATGTCAACAAAAACACCAGCCGAGTATTGATGTTATTTTAAACTTTTACAACTCATAACATCTTGTCGCACCGAATGGTATGACTACATGTATTTGTTTACTGTATTCCCAATACGTGGAGACCTTCGAGAGAATATCTAAAGTCCATACCTCTAAATATTGGTTCTTGTCGCTTACGTGGATCACAGTTGACATGCAATTGGAAAACTGCAACAGAACATCCTGCGAGATTTGAAAAATCGGAATAATTTAAACAACACGACTCTGATCTGCTTTCTTTTCACAGATACAGTTGATGTTAAAACTGTTTTTGCTGAAAAGGATATTTCATAAATGCTATGTACTAGCTGCTTCTATTGATGATTGCTATCAGATACCTCTATTCATTCCAGGTCCATCCCCTTCATAAATTCGAGGACAGACAGACAGATAACTTAGTTTATTATTATATTGTGGATACTTCATTCTAATAAATTAAGTGGAACAAAATCATATTTTTTAATATATTAAGCAAGTCGTGAATATCTGTGAGTTTTTATAATTAAGTTTTTAAAAACATGTTACCTCGAAACATAATTTAAACATTCGCTGATTAATATTAGATATTAGCGTAGAGCCCGTCATATAACAGATAACTTAGTCCATTATTAATTAGGGGATTTTTAATTCTAATAAATTAGGAGGAATAATTTCATATTTTTAACATATTAAGCACGTCTTGAATATCTGTCAAGTTTTTCATAATTAAGTATTAAAAAATAAGGTACCTCCAAACATACTTTTAGCATTTGTTGATCAATTTTAGGAATGAATCTCTAAGGTATACGTTATACATTTGCATGTGGTACATTTGTTTGGGGTAAGGTATATGTACCAAGTGAGTTTAGGTGAAGATAAACATTACTCACTTTGAATTTTGCTAACTCTAAGTTATCAAGAATCGAATATGAATGTCTCTATGCATTCCAGGTCCAACCGCTTCAGAAATTTGAGGACAGACGAACAGGTAACTTAGACTATTATTATATAGGGAATAATTCATTCTAATAAATTAAATGGTATAATTTCATTTTTTTTAACATATTATGGAAGTCTTGAATATCTGTCAATTTTTTTTATAATTAAGTATTTAAAAACATGTTACGTCCAAACATACTTTCATCATTCAATAATTAGTATTAGATATGAGACCCTGTAAGGCACATGTACATTTGTATAGCCACACTACACCATAAAGGCATTTTTCGTACTCAGAAATACTTGAACATTTATATCCAAGCAGATATCGAAGTTCATTTTGTTTTACTATTACAATATTTTCTCTGTGTATATTTTATACTCGAAAGATCGAAATGTCAACAAAAACACCAGCGGAGTATCGATGTTATTTTAAACTTTTACAAGTCATAACATCTTATCGCGCTGAATAGTATGACTGCTTGTATTTGTTTAATATACTCCCAATACGTGGAGACCTTCGAGAGAATATCTGAAGTCCATACCTCTTAATACTGGTTCTTGTCGCTTACGTGGGTCACAGTTGACATGCAATTGGAAAACTGCAACAGAACATCCTGCGAGATTTGAAAAATCGGAATAATATAAACAACACGATCTGATCTGTTTTCTTTTCCCGGTTAGAGTTGGTATTAAAAATGTTTTTGCTGAAAAGAATATTTTATAAATGCTAGCTGATTTGCACCCAACTTTCAATTAAGGTAATTAAGATTATCTCGAATAAATGTTTAGTTTAAGTCAATTTTTTATCAACTGCATAATAATAGCCTAAGACCTTCTGTCCTCGAATTTATCAAGCGGTTGGACGTGGAATGAATAGGGGCGTCTATATTGTATTTTTGATGAGTTAGGTTTAGCAAAATTGAAAGATAGTCTATGAAAACGAACAGAAACGAAAAAAACTTCTTAATTTTCAAAGGTATATAACTTAAATACTAGATATTTATTAGTCGGTGAAATAGATTCCTAGATTTTCATGAAAAGAGATGGTTGTTAATACCGGAGATAAAGATTTTATTGCACCAAATATAATCGATGATTAAATTTTAAATTGTCACATATGTACCTAATCTATTATTTAAGACAAATATAAAGGAAAATTATTTACGTAATATCATATAAATTCAGTGATAAAACGTATCAAAATAATGCGGACAATATTTCAATAAATTAAAATAAGAAAAATTTAAACGAGCTGGTTAAAGGAATGACGTCATAATGGGATAAATTAATAAATTTAATTGTCTTCTCTTAACCGGAGAAAATAGGGCTTGCAATAATGACAATTAATCCTCAGAAAGGGGGGAAGGAATGGATTTCGAACGTTTTACAGGTGCAGTATTTTGCTCTGTGATATGAAGCATATTTATACCAATTTATTTTAAAATAGGATGGATAGTTTAGAAGATAAACTTTACTCATTTTGAATTTTGCTATCCCTAACTCAACAGGAATCCAATATGGAATCAGAAACGAAAAAACTTTTTAATTTTCAAAGGTATATAACTTAAACGCTAGATATTTATTAGTCTGTGAAATAGATTCCTAGATTTTCATGAAAAGAGATGGTTGTTAATATAGGTGATAAAGATTTTATTGCAGCAAATATAATCGATGATTAAATTTTAAATTGTCACATATGTACCTAACCTATTATTTAAGGCAAATATAAATGCAAATTATTTACGTAATATCATATAAATTCAGTGATAAAATTTGAAAATAATGCGAACAATATTTCAATAAATTAAAATAAGAAAAATTTAAACGAGCTGGTTAAATGAATGACGTCATAATGGGATAAATTTGTAAATTTGTCTTCTGTTAACCGAAGAAAATAGGGCTTGCAATAATGACAATTAATCCTCAAAAAGGGGGGAAGGAATTGATTTCGAACGTTTTACAGGTGCAGTATCTTGCCCTGTGATATGAAGCATATTTATACCAATTTATTTTAAAATAGGATGGATAATTTAGAAGATAAACTTTACTCATTTTGAATTTTGCTAACACTAACTCAACAGGAATCCAATATGGAATCAGAAACGAAAAAACTTTTTAATTTTCAAAGGTATATAACTTAAACGCTAGATATTTATTAGTCCGTGAAATCGATTCCTAGATTTTCATGAAAAGAGATGGTTGTTAATATAGGTGATAAAGATTTTATTGCAGCAAATATAATCGATGATTAAATTTTAAATTGTCACATATGTACCTAATCTATTATGAAAGAAAAATATAAAGGAAAACTATTTATGTAACATCATATAAATTCAGTGATAAAACGTATGAAAATAATGCGGACAATATTTCAATAAATTAAAATAAGAAATATTTAAACGAGCTGGTTAAAGGAATGACGTCATAATGGGATAAATTAATAAATTTAATTGTCTTCTCTTAACCGGAGAAAATAGGGCTTGCAATAATGACAATTAATCCTCAAAAAGGGGGGAAGGAATGGATTTCGAACGTTTTACAGGTGCAGTATTTTGCTCTGCGATATGAAGCATATTTATACCAATTTATTTTAAAATAGGATGGATAGTTTAGAAGATAAACTTTACTCATTTTGAATTTTGCTAACGCTAACTCATCAGGAATCAAATATGGAATCTTTCAAGGTCCAACCGTTTCATAAATTAAAGAACAAAAGGACAGATAATTTAGGCTATTATTATAGACGTGGTACTTCATTGTAATAAATTAAGTACAATAATTTCATATTTTTCACATACTAAGCAAGTCTTAAATATCTATCAATTTTTTTATAATTAAGAATTTTAAAAAAAATTTACCTCCAAACATACATTCAGCTTTCGCTGATTAATATTAGATCTGTAAGGTATATGTACATTTGTATATGAACACTACTCATATAAAAGCATTTTTCGCACTCAATTCTTGAACGTTTACATCCAAGGAAATATCGAAGTTCATTTTGTTTTACTATTACAATATTTCCCCTGTGTATATTTTATACACGAAAGAGGATAATGTCAACAAAAACACCAGTCGAGTATCGATGTTATTTTAAACTTTTACAAGTCATAACATCTTGTCGCGCCGAATAGTATGACTGCATGTATTTGTTTACTGTACTCCCAATACGTGGAGACCTTCGAGAAAATATCTAAAGTCCATACCTCTAAATATTGGTTCTTGTCGCTTACGTGGGTCACAGTTGACATGCAATTGGAAAACTGCAATAGAACATCATACGAGATTAGAAAAATCGGAATAATGTAAACAACACGATCCATGTTCTGTTTTCTTTTCACGGTTATAATTGGTATTAAAAATGTTTTTTTCTGAAAAGGATATTTTATAAATCTATGTAATAGCAGCTTTGCTCTTAGTATTTGATTTGGGTAGTTAAATTTCTCTCGAATAAATGTTTATTTTTAAGGGAAATTTTTTATAGTTTAATATATATGCATATTAGATAACATAATTAAGATCAATTTCGGATATAATATGATTAATTTACGGGAAACGATTAACATAATTTAATATAAATAACATTTTTCAAAATGTTGACCAGTGCCTTATGTAAAAGGTGTGCTATTCGATACAGAACCAAAAATGTATAATTACAAACGGCTTTAAAAGTAGTATAAAACTGTTTGGTTTGTTTTGGTTTGGAGCACTACGGTCTACGGTTTGTCGCACCGGGGCTAATGAGTACCGGGACTACATGTATTCTACTGTATAAACCCAATAACCAGTTGTTTGAGACAGAAAAGCAGTTATCCAGAAGATATGTGTTAATCATACTGCATAAAACAAATTGGTATATTGGTTGTTTATGTCAAAACATACCATTTTCAACTGGCAATAGTCATTTATGAATATTTTGAATTCTAAATAAGAAAAAAATACAATAAAAATACTAGTTTTCTTATAACAATAAAATATTTCAAATTAAAATAACTTTCTGCACCTATGTGCATTTATTATTTTGATTATAAAACGTCGAGGCATAACATCGTCTGAAATTTTAAATTACTGAAAATTATCCTTATAAGTAATCCTAATTAATCATTGAAATTTACACGAATATCCTTCATTTTAATGTAATGTTATTTTGATGACAGTTAAATGAACTTTATATTCCTTATACTAAATTTGAAAATCTATTTTTCATGTGTACTGCACTTAATAACGTCTTCAAACTTATGCAAGCAAGCCCTGTAATTATCTCGTAAAAGTGTTAGTGTACAACGTACATATTAAACGTAGTTTAATCATTATAATTATGGGAAATTACACTTTCGGCCAGTGACAAAACACAATTTTAATTACTATTCTACCATTGTTGCCACAGGCGACTCCCAGACACTAGAAAAACCGAATAAATTTCCTCCTTCACTTAAATAACATCCCTAACGAAAATAAAGTGTCTCATAAAACCTAATTACAGAATAGTTTTCCCGTATCAATAGGGCCGAAGTGACATCCAGGATCTCAATTAACTCTGCGATTACTGACCAGGCAATTAGCCCGAATATATTTTCTTTCCTGTTCTTGGTACCTCCCCCTCCTTATAAGCTGACAATAGTCAGCTTTTACCCACACCACTTCTCTTCGCCAAAAGAAGTTTTTATCGCTTTTTTTCCCAATCGTAGGCGGGTTTATCTTTGATATTTATTTAGAGCTTTTATGCTTTTTTTTTTTACTAATGGCTGAGCAAGCTAGATCTAGAGATCTGCAATTAAGTCATTAATATGTTTGAGATACTTTTATAGTGTATATGTAATGCAAATAGCTTGATACTTTGAATTTATTGCAAGTATATAAATGTATAATACATGCATACATACATACATACATATATATATATATATATATATATATATATATATGTCAGGATTTAAAATATAGAGTAATTTAAGAGATTTAATTAGGGATTCTTTTAATGGGAGTAACGTGCCTCGCGTTATTAGTCACATAAATACGGCTCACGCGCAATTATCAGACAGAGAGAGAGAGGGAGAGCGATAAGAAAGTCGAACCTGTGGCTCCTCGAAGCAGTGAAAACTGCCTTTGTTAGCAGTTTTGAGCCAATATGAGACGCCATTATTGAGTAGAGTGTTGGTGAATTTTAAATAAAGATATGAAGCTGATGTCAGGACTCTAGTATCGTTTACAGGGACCCTGTCATATATATATATATATATATATATATAATATATATATATATATATATATATATATATATATATATATATATATATATATATATATATATATATACATATATATATATATATATATATATATATATATATATATATATACAAATATATAATTTTATACACATGCATGGATCTCTCTATCTCTCTATTTCTCTCTTTCTCTGTATCTATGCATATATATATATATATATATATATATATATATATATATATATATATATATATATATATATATATATACACAATACAAGATGCTTAGATACTTAAAAGATGGTTTTATTTTCTTTTGTTGTTAAGACTCATATGCATTTAATTGCACTAATTTATTAAAATAAAAACAATATTCAGTTTATGCAATTTTTAACTTACAAGAGTTTAAATTTGTATAAAATTACGAAGTCAAAATATTTAAATTTCCATTTCATCCCCTATATAATAATAGCATGTCCAAGTCTGTCCTCGAATTTATGAAGCGTTTGGACCTGGAATAGTAAGGGATGATGAAATAGGGTTAGCAAAATTCAAAGCCAGTCTTTAAAAAGTTCTAATTCACCCCTTAACCCCTTTTCGAGATTTTAATGCTTTTATTTCAAGCCCTATTTTCCCCGGTAAAGAGCACGCGATTGAATTTATGTCATAATAAATAGGCAAATACAGCATTTTTTTTCTAGCATTCTGACGTCATTCATTCTGGCTTAAATAATAGATTAGGTACATACGTGATAATTTTAAATTTAATCATCGATTACTTTTTGTTGAAATGAAAATTTTATCATCGATATTAACAATAAATTGTTTTCTTAAAAGCCTATGAGTCTATTTTGCACACTAATAAATATTTTGCTTTTAAGTTGTGTCTTTGAAAATTAAGAAGTTTCCTCTTTTGTGTGTTTGTTTTTTAAACAATCGATTCTCTAAATTGGGGACATATTTCATATATACCGTTAAATAATACTGTCAATATTAAAACCTTTACTGCCCATCCTATGACGTAATGTGATAAATTAAAGTTGGTAACTAACATGCGGTCAGTAAAGATAAAGAAATTATTCACCACACAAATTAAATGACAAAAAAAATTCAATTTGATTTTAAACTGCATTCACGGTATCGGGAGAATTTAACACTTTGACTGCCAAGCCAAAGTTGCAAATGTTCACAACGGGGCCAAACTTTTTTTTGTGTAATTTGTATTTTTTTCAACATAAAACTATATATAAAAACAATATTTCAAAACAAACTCTCTCTATTTACATATATTCCCTTTTTTGTTGCATGTTCCAAATATTTAATTTTTCATAAAACTTAGCTCATAAAATCGTCACATATACCAATTTGCTCAAACCACGTATACCTAACACATCGTAGGGAGCTCAACAATCAAACTCCAATACGATTTTCATGTAAATGATAACATCTTTGATAGCCATGGCCTGAAGTGTTAAAACACCATGGCTATCATATCGGATAGCCAGTGTCTCAACGGAAATATCACTGGATATCACATATGATAGCCATAGCAGTCAAAGTGTTAAAGGAGTATGAAGAAAAACAAATTCTTCCATGGGAAGCAGGTAATTCTCAAACAAAAAACAAGTCATTTTTTTACCTGCCTCATACGGTACTTAACATTTCTGGAAAATTAAAAAATTTATTAATTCCGTCATATAACGGGATATATGCTAGTTTAATTATGTTTATTTAAGAAATAAAAGTTCATACTCATTCTAACAAAGTTCCGTTAAGCATTCTAAAACAACATAATGTTACATTACATAAAAACAAGAAAAATATTTATTTAAATTGAAACTCTGGCAATCGTTTAAGATTTATTACTTATGCAGGCCAGATTAAAGATAATGTAAAGACATTGCGGATTTTAATTTCAATCAAGCTTAATTTTAATCAGTTGAAATCATATTAAGACGTCCTTTCATATGTAAAGATTGTTTCCCGACCTTAAGTAATAGATTCATTTATAATAAAATATCCACAGATATGATTAGAGCAATTGAGAGGCTTTTAATGGGGAGAAACGAAAGTTTATAAATCAGACATTAAAGCAAAGCTAGAGACGTTTGGTTGGTTGGTTGGTAGCACTACGGTCTACTTTTTTGCAATACGAGGGCTAAGGATACAGGGACCTACTGCTTAAAGCCGACTCCGAACACCCCAGTGTGACTCGAACCCACAAACGTCGGTTCCGAAGGTCAATGCCCTAACCATTAGGCGATCGTTCGGCAAAGCTAGAGACGAATAATATTATTAATTATAGAGTTCCAAAATAAAATCTAAGTTGGAAAAATTGTTTAGATTTTGTACTTTTTAAAATTTAAAATTTTAAATTTCAAATTTTATAACTAAACCTTCACTGACATGCTTGTTTATCTGACTTAAACCAATTTTGTAACTAGAAATATATTGATATACCAGGTGATTCCAAAACAAAAATTATTAATTTTAAATTTCCAATTCTAAAACTAAACATGCTCTGACAAGCTTGTATACCTGACTTAAACCAATTTTGTAATTAGAACTATATTTCTATACTAGGTGATTCCGAAATAAAAATTATCAATTTTAAATTTCAAATTCTAAAACTAAAGACTCTCTGACATCCTTGTTTATTCCACTTAAACCCATTTTGTAAATAAAGCTATATTTTTATACTAAGTGATTCTGAAAGTAATTATTAATTTTAAATTTCAAATTCTGAAACTATAAAGATGCTCTGACATGTTTGTTTATATAACTTAAAACAAATTTTGTAAACTAGAACTATATTTCTATAACAGATGATTCAGAAACAAAAGTTGTTAATTTTAAATTTCAAATTCTAAAACTAAAGATGCTCTGACATCCTTGTTTATCTGACTTAAACAAATTTTGTAATTAGAACTATCTTTCTATGCCAGGTGATTCCGAAACAAAAATTATTGATTTTAAATTATATTTTTCAAATTATTATTTTATAATTGTAAATTTCAAATTCTAAAACTAAAGATGCTCTGACATGCTTGCTCATCTGACATAAAATAATTTTGTAATTAGGACTATATTTCTATACCAGGTGATTCCGAAACAAAAAGTATTATTAAAGCCTTAAATATATATATATATATATATATATATATATATATATATATATATATATATATATATATATATATATATACATATATATATATATATATATACATATATATATATATATATATATATATATATATATATATATACATATATATATACATATATATATATACATATATATATATAATATACACATATATATATATATATACACACACACATATATATATATATATATATATATATATATATATATATATATATATATATATATATATATATATATATATATATATATATATATATATATATATATATATATATATATATATATATATATATATATATATATATATATATATATATATATATATATATATATATATATATATATATATATATATATATATATATATATATATATATATATATATATATATATATATATATATATATATAAATATATATATATATATATTTATACATAGAGAGAAATAGATGTATATATATAATAAGCTAGAAAACAAACTGAAATTTTAATACAGTAAATTTAAGTATAAAATGTTTTTTTCCTAGAGATGTTTGTGAATAAACAGATGAAGAATTTTAATTTAAAAATATTTCTTAATAAAATACAAATAATTATGTTTTTACATAAAAGTTGGAATTTTCAAATAGAATTTATTTGAATGAAATTAATATATTTCACATTAATAGGTAACTCACTAAAAAACTTAATCTCGAGCAATTTGTTCCACTCTGAACCAAGAAATCAGATGAAAGAATCCGTAGTTTGAAGCTCAGAAATCATTATTTTTTACCAAAGTGAAACTTTTGTTCAAGATTTGAAAGAAACAAAATGAAATGAAACATTCTTTTTAGTCAAAGTTAATTAACTTTTAGGTTGAGTCCGAAAAGTGTTGGATAGATTTTTTTTTTCTTCGGAGGGCAGTTTGTTTTCTATCTGAACTTTCTCTTACAAAATTTTTCATTATATTTCTGAACAACTGATATCTTTATAAGTGTTGAGTGGAAAGTTTTCCAGAAAAATACATGATATTTATAACTCTTTTAAGAAACTGTAAAATTAAAATTGAAATAAATTTTGTTTCTTTATAACGTCTTTCAAAAATCTGAAATAATTCCTGTAATTTAATTAAAAGAATATTATGAAACTGGTCGGCAATGCTTAACAGCCTAAATACTTTAATAAATTTAATTTTATTTCAAATCATTTTTGAGATATAAAATAAAGCAGGATTTTTTTTAAATTTTGAAGCTATTTAGGTTTAAAATAATTAATTGGTAAAAATAAATTCATACAGATTTTATTTAAATTTGTATGAATTCTTATTAGTCTCCATAATTATTGTTGACTATTGTTATTACTCTTCATAATTATTAGTGAATATTATTATTAATATTCATAATTATTAATGAATATTATTATTAGTCTTCATAATTATTTGTGAATATTATTATTAGTCTTCATATTAGACCTTCGGAGGACAGTTTGTTTTCTATTTGATTTTTCTCTTACAAATTTTTTCATTAAATTTCTGATCCACTGATATATTTATAAGTGTTAACTGGAAAAATTTAGAGAAAAATTTATACCTTTTTTAAGAAATTTTAAAATTAAAATTGAAAGAAATGTTGTTGCTTTATAACGTCTTTCAAAAATGGGAAATTAATCTTGTAATTTAATTTAACAATTACTATGAAATTGCTCGGTAATGCGTAATATGTTATATACTTAAATATATTTAATTTTATTTCAATTCATTTTATGAGATATAAAATAAAACAGGATTATATTTTTAATTTAGAAAATATTTTGGTTAAAAATGATTAATTGGATAAAAAATATTTATACAGATTTTATTTAAATATGTATGAAATATTATTAGTCTTCATAATTATTAGTCAATATTATTATTACTCTTCATAATTTTTAGCGAATATTATTATTAGTATTCATAATTATTAGTAAATATTATTAGTCTTCATAATTGTTAGTCAATATTATTAGTCTTCATAATTGTTAGTCAATATTATTATTATTATTATTCATATTAGTCCTTTGAAGAGCAAAATTGTTTGTTTTCTATCTGATATTTCTCTTACAAAATTTTTCATAATATTTCTGAACAACTGATATCTTTATAATCCTTGAGTGGAAAGTTTTCCGTAAAAATACATAATATTTATACCTCTTTTAAGAAATTGTAAAATTAAAATTGAAATAAGTTTTGTTGCTTTATAACTTCTTTCAAAAATGAGAAATACTTCTTGTAATTTAATTAAAAGAATATTATGAAATTTCTCGGTAATGAGTAACATTTTGAATACTCTAATATATACAATTTTACTTCAAATTATTTTATGTGATACAGAATAAAACAGTGTTTTTTTTTTTAATTTAGAAAATATTATCGTAACAAATGATTTAATGGATTAAAAACTTAATACAGATTTTATTTAAATCTGTAGGAACTTAGTCTTCATAATTATTAGTCTATATTATTATTAGTCTTGATATTAGTCCTTTGGAGGGCAGTTTGCTTTCATTCTGAACTTTCTGTAACTAATTAGTTCATTTTATTTCTAAACAACTGATATCTTTATAAGTGTTCAATTTAAAGTTTTTCGGAAAAATACATGATACTTATACCTTTCTTAAAGAAATTGTAAAACTAAAATTGAAATAAATTTTGTTAGTTTTAAACGTCTTTCAAAGATGGTAAATAATTTTTGCAATTTAATTAAAAGAATATTATAAAATTGCTCGGTAATGTGTAATATCTTAAATACTTTAATAAATTCCGGTATGATTTAATAATGAAAAACAGTGCATGAAATAAAAATTTAATTTTTATTTAAAAAAAAACTTGTTTCATTTTACAATTCTTACATATTCTTAATTAAAATCCACTTTTTACATAGTGTTAAATAATATCAGAAACAGTAAAATTAAGAAAATATCAAAGCAAAACATTAATAAGGTATACAGATAATAATCTTCAAGCTAGTGGTACTTTTCAAAACAAAGTGCAAAGGAATTCTTAATTGTTTACACCGCCAAGTAGTCTCACTTTTAATTTGATTCTTGTAACACACAAGGCATTTCTTAGTAGGTTTTCTTTTATTCTGACTCATTAATTTGGCAATGACTTGTACCAAGAAATTCTAAGTAAACAATATGCAATAGTGACTTGTGATTTTCACAAGTGATAAAAGTGTTGCCAAATTCAGTACACTAGAAATTTTAAATTAAATTAATTATCATATTTAACAGTAACTTTAATCGCATGACGAGTGTAGCTCATCATTGTGCGGTATAGAATGAAAAACTAATGACGAGCTAGACTCGTCATTTTACCGGAAGGGGTTAATAAATTCAATTTTATTTAAAATTATTTTATGGGCCATAGAATAAAGCAGGAGTTTTATACTTTATAAGACAATACTTTGGTTAAAAATAATTACTTGGATAAAGATAATTCATACTGATTTTATTTAAATGTCTTTACATAAAACAATATCATATTAGTTGTTAATATATGATGGTTTCTCTTTATTTTTCCATTTTTATAGGAAGCATTGTTTAAAAATTAAAATTTTATTTAAAGTCAAATAAATAACACGAATAGGAAGTATAATTATAAACGTTATAGAAAATTTAAAGTTTGTGTTTGAAATAAATAACAAAAATTGAAGGTCTGTACAAATTCTGACTTCGGTTATTCATATTTACTACAGTAAAAATCTCTTTACTTTGATACAAGTTACTGTTCTTAAGCTCACAAAGTTTAAATGAAATTTTACGAAATTTAGTTTTGCAACAAATAAAAAATAATATTATGTAGCTCAGTTTCTATACTCATCTAAAATATTTATTTACAGCTATCTTATGAAGATTCTATGTTTTTTTAGTACATATCTATGGTAGTCAAACTGTGAATAATAGTAAAATTGCAAGATAATTTCCCCCAAATATATAACACGCAATTAAGTCAGAAAAGTATTATGTTTCTCACATATAATATTCCTCTTATAGCATCATAAATACACTCATCTATATCCAATTATCTCAGTTACAATACACTGGATTGAGTTGGTCAAAAGATCTATAGCCAGTAATTCGATAATCAAAATCTAGTTTAATTGGCATGTAATACTTTCATACTCGTATGACGGAACTATTTACAGGCAGATAGATGACTCTAATGATTCAAGGAAGAAGTTAATTAAATTTTATTCCTGGAGTGAAATAAAGTTCTTAGAATAAAGCCACTGAAATACATTTGAAATACTAGAACACCTTGAAATAATTATGAACAATGATAACTTACTCAGTGTCATCAATGGGCTTAATAAATCTGAGTCTGTTTTCTAGCTTTAGGTTTGGTTTGGTTTGGAAGATGTACGGTCTACTTTTTGCAACACGAGAGCTAATGAAACCGGGACCTACTGCTTAAAGCCGATTCTGAACGGCTACGAACATCCATACCATAGTGGGATATTCAAACCCACGAACTCTGATTCCGAATTCCAGCACCCTAACCATTCGTCTATGTTTAGGAGATGTTATTACATTGTGAAGTTAAACGAGGGAATTTTCTAGCTGTTTCTTTTTGATATATCATTTGTCCTATAGAACATAAGTATTAAAAATGTTTGGGTCACAATTTATAGCAAAATATGAAAAAGAAACCTAACTGAAGTAAGGCACAATTACTAAAGGGATATTTAAACCATAGAGCAGATATATAACTAAATAATACATGCTATTTCATCAGTAATGTTTTAAGAAAAATCTCAGATATGACTAAGTGATACTAAACCTAAAATCTTGCCCAAAATCTTTAAAGATGTTCAGCAGAAAGTACATAGTATTGTTTCCCATCCATTCTATTCTATTAAACTTTTAGAAGATTGTCATGTAATTACATTCTTTTCAACTTATAAATCCTTACATAATATTTAAAAAATTATTATATGTTTATTATGTAGAATTATGTTGAAAATCTCATGACTAAATGATACTAAACCTAAAAGTTTGCCTAAAAGCCTTAAAGATGTTTCGCAAAAACTACATATTTTTGTTTCACATCCATTCTCTTTATTTAAAATTTTAGAATCTTGTCATGTAATTACTTTCTTATCAATGTAAAAATCTTTATAAAAATTTAAAAAAAATATTATATCTTTATTATGTAGATTTATGTAGAAAATCTCAGATATGACTAAATGACACTAAACCAAAAAGTTTGCCCAAAAGCCTTAAAGATGTTCCGCAAAAATTACATATTTTTGTTTCACATCCATTCTCTTTATTGAACCTTTTAGAATCTTGTCATGTAATTACTTTCTTATCAATGTAAAAATCCTTATAAAAATTAAAAAAATATATCTTTATTATGTAGAATTATGTAGAAAATCTCAGATATGACTAAAAGACACTAAACCTAAAAGTTTTACTAAAAGCCTTAAAGATGTTCTGCAAAAACTACATAGTTTTGTTTCACATCCATTCTCTTTATTTAACCTTTTAGAATCTTGTCATGTAATTACTTTCTTATCAATGTAAAAATCCTTATAAAAATTTTTAAAAAATATTATATCTTTTGATGTAGAATTATGTAGAAAATCTCAGATATAACTAAATGACACTAAACCTAAAAGGTTGCCTAAAAGCCATGAAGATATTCCACAAAAACTACGTAAATTTGTTTCACATCCATTCTCTTTATTTAACCTTTTACAATCTTGTCGTTTAATTCCTTTCTTATAAAAGTATAAATCCTTATATAAATTAAAGAAAAAATATTATATCTTTATGATATCGAACTGAAATTAAATTATTTTATGAAACATGAAAAATAAGGAATATAAATGTTTGTAAGCTGATAACAAAAATCATCTCAACACATTAAAATATTGTTCAAGATGCATCTTACTAATATTGCATGACATGAAATATATTAAAATGTATGCTTAAAATTCATTGCTTTTGAAACATTGTTTTACATTCAACCAGATGAATTTTTCAGTTAGATGATAAAAATATTTTAAAGAACAAAAGAAAATTGTGACACAGAACTCATCCGTAAGAAAGGTATTGTCTAACTTTTTCCACTTTACCTTTTAGTATCTTTTCATTTGAAATAATTCTTATAAAATAAATATGTAACTCACTAGATAAATTCTAGGTAAGTGAAAAAACATTCTACATTCTTCCCTTTTCAAATATCATGGAAAGCAAACTTTCATAAAAAAAGAAAAAGAAAAAACAACAACCAAAGACAAATAACTGTTATTGGAAAGTGAAACTCTCTAAGTGCCTGGAACGAAGGAGGAAAAAAAAGGGGAGAAAACTTTACTTTCAGGAGAAATTTCACTCCTTTATTTTTTTCGCATCGACACTAGAGATTGCAGAATGATTCTAAGGAAAAGCACATCCGGAGCCTTTCAATCCTACTCTAAGAACGGCTCAAAATCAATTCTTAGACAGATTTAAAACTACTGAAGCAGGGAGACGAAAGGATAAATGTGTGTCGACTATGACCCATGACGATGGAAGGGGGTGATTACTTTTTTATCTACATTGATAGTAAAGAGAGGAACAGGAAAATCCATAAATTCACCAAGGTATCGTGGAGTATCCCTGAATGTAGATAACGATCACCTACAGTGGCCTTAAGGAAGGATTGTATCTGCCACAGCCTTTATTTTCTTTGACCACGTATTGTTCCTTTGTTATATTCCCAAGTGGAGCATCTTTCATTGATAGCCCTGTGCCTCACAAGATATTATGCGAGGAGCAAGAAGACATAAAAGGTTTATGCTACAGTTCTTCACGTTTATGTTTGGTAATTTGTTTGAATATTTGGGATTGTGAGAGATGCATTTTGACTACCTTTATAGCTTCAAAATATTTACAACTTATTAGGGTAATACGGCTATTTATAAAAAGTAATGCTAGAGAATAGAAAAAGAATGCTTGGAATGAACGTACTGCATAGTATAAAATAGATAACTGCGTATTTAAAACTACTGAAGCAGGGAGACGAAAAGATAAATGTGTATCGACAATGACCCATGACGATGGGAGGGGGTGATTACTTATTTATCTACATTGATAGTAAAGAGAGGAACAGGAAAATCCATAAATTCACCAAGGTATCGTGGAGTATCCCTGAATGTAGATAACGATCACCTATAGTTGCCTTAAGGAAGGATTGTATCTGTCACAGCCTTTAATTTCTCTGACCACGTATTGTTCCTTTGTTATATTCCCAAGTGGAGTATATTTCATTGATAGCCCTTCTCCTCACAATACATTATGCGAGGAGCAAGAAGACATAAAAGGTTTATGTTACAGTTCTTCACGTTTATTTTGGTAATTTGTTTGAATATTTCGGATTGCGAGAGATGCATTTTGACTAGCTTTATAGTTTCAAAATATTTACAACGTATGAGAGTAATACAGCTATTTATAAAAAACAATGCAACAGAACAGGAAAAGAATGCTTGAAATGAACGTACAGCATTTCATAAAATAGATAGCTGCGTATTTTTCTAGATATACAATTCACTTTTACTATTAAACAATTCGTGGCTGGAAGAAGTGAAAAGTATATTTTGTGTAACACCTATTTTAAACCATTGTTAATATCTCGAACTAGCATATAGCCCGTCATATGACAGGATCAGTAAAAATAATTTTCCAGAATTGTACTGTACCCTATGAGGCTGGGAAAAGTGGTTTATTTTTTGGCTGAAAATTATCTGGTACATGCTCAATAATTTATTTACCTTCACAAAATTTCAATAATCAAAGTTACAAAAATTCAAAGATCAGACATTCACTAATATGTAATATGGACATTTTCTTTAAGAATTGAAACTCAAAAGTATTATTTTTTTAAATAAGGTCATGTGAGATGGTTCAAGTTGAACTAAAATGTTTTTGTTTTTCTAAATATAACTTCAGTATAAAAGTAATGTTGTAAGTAAAGTCTTTTTTTGAGTCGTTAAATGTACATTACATGTAAACCTGAAAAAAATGATGTGTGTTTTTTTTATGCTACTGTAAATTGATGTAAATGTTTTCACCTTTGTTATAAATATTAAGGCAGTAGTACAAAGTTTGTAAGTTACAAAGTACAAAGTTTGTACAAAGTTTGTAAGCTATTAGCAGAGAGTTTATTCTATAGTGCAAAACATGCTGTACATTTGTTATTTTAGTTAAGTTGATATGAAATGTTTACTCCTGTTATTCAAAGTATTTCATTCCTTTGGTATAAAATCTTGATTAGAGAGTGCTGGTAGCAAAGTACTTGTGTTTCCAAAGGAAAGGTTGATTTTTTTTTGTAACTTTTGTGTACGCGCATGAGGATGAAAAGAAAGGGGGGCAAATGTCAGCAAAATAGTATGCTCACCTTATTTAAGGGTTATATTCTTTCCATCCGAATGCACGTGCATAAACCGTTGATTAAGAGTGTAATCGGATTGCGAACACTGCGAGCTGAATAAGCCCGTTCGCAATCTGATTTATCACAAGTTTCCAGCATTTATGCAAATGTGTAAAAAGCAAATGTGGATATAAGCACGAAAGCACATGCTTGCTCTCTCTCTCTCTCTCTCTTTTTTTAATTGCTGCTGTTTGTAAGTGCGTAGTAGGTATGAGAAGAAATAAAGTGTATTTTTTATTTTTAAGACGTTTTGAACTTTAATAGGCCCAAGTCACATACAATGCATTCACCACTGCTATTATATTAGTCTTCAGAGAGCTAATTAAAAGAAATATCGTCTGATAATTTTGTGTAACACCTATTGTAAACCATTGTTAATATCTCGAACTAGCGCATAGCCCGTCATATGACAGGATCAGTAAAAATAATTTTCCAGAATTGTACTGTACCCTATGAGGCTGGGAAAAATGGTTTATTTTATGGCTGAAAATTATCTGGTACACGCTCAATAATTTATTTACATTTACTGACCACATGTTAGTTGTAAACTTTAATTTATCTTGTCATATTACGTGATAGGATGGACAGCAGAGGTTTTAATATTGACAGTGATTATTGGGCGGTATATATGAAAGATGTCCAAAATTGAGCGAATCGATTGCAAACCGTGTGGTTACGTATAAAAAACAAACACACAAACGAACAAACTTCTTAATTTTTAAAGATATATAACTTAAACGCTAGATATTACTCCTATACTTTTATGAAAAGACTTTGTTGTTAATGCCGGGGATAAAATTTTCATTGCAACAAAAAATTATCGATGAATAAATTTAAAATTATCACATATGTACCTAATCTTGTATTTAAGCCCAATAATGAAATAAATATTTACATAATAACTCAGTGCAGTTATATAACATATGAAACGTACGACATTAACCGTTTTCCCGCCAGTGTTTCAATAAAGAAACATATTTAAAATAAAAATTTCACATGTAAAAAAACTCTTATCAATATCGCTTTTACATACAATTAAACATTGCATTATAAAGTATTTTTTACAATAACTTTTAATTTGTTTAGATAATTATTTGTTTTTTACGGTTTTTTAAATATTACTATATTTTTTCAATTTTACTCTCTCTCTTACAATTAAATTTACCAAAACTCCAGTTTATATGGAAAAAACGCAATACTTTATAATATAACATTAGAAAACATATCCTACGGAATTACAACAAAAGCAAAATTTGTTTCTAAACTTTAAAGATAAAATTACGTTTTGTAAAGGTAAAATTTACTTAATTTACGTTCCATTATTAGAACATGGCGTTTCAAAGTTCCATTTTTCATTTATATGCAAAGCATTGCCTGAAATTGCAAACATTATTTTCTTTTGCAATCTGATAAGAATAGCAACTTTTCTAAATAAAATAAATAGATTAAGCTGCAGTACATCGGAAGGATTGTAATATTGTCCCTTGACATTGATGTTTACTTTAGTAAAGTCATAACAATAGAAACAAATTTTTTTGATAAGGTGGGTAAACATGTGTGTGTAAGAGGAAGTGGAGGGGAGGGGACTTTCACCTGTGCTTTTGGAGACAAGTGCAATTTTACATAAAAGGTGTCTTATTGCAAATGCTTGCTGAAATACTTATCAGTTTCCTTTAATATAAAATTTTTCTTATTAGTTTTGCTGGACCATAGTGAAAACGGTGAATATGTGCTTTCTAGATTTTTCATTTATCAAGTTTTCTTAAATTTAACACTAGAATTACGGAAAGGGTCATTTTGACACCTAACGAACTTTTATCTCTGACAGCTCTTCTATTTTTTTGCTAATATCTTAATCCATTCTTGACTTTTCCTAAATCATTGTGATTTACAAAATAGTAAAGATTTCAAGAAAATCGTATTTTTATTTTAGCCCTAAGAAATGATTTTATCTTGAAATATGGCAGGCTATATACTGATGTTGAAGACAAGTGTAAACTTCATAATGACTCTTTAACTATGTTATTAGAAGAACTGGAATCATTCATAGCGTTATTATACATAAGGGGGCATTAGCCACCAAGGGAGTACCCATTCTTATTTTGTGGTCCAAGACTTGGGTACCAAAGTTTTTATCATGAAACTATGAGTAGAGATAGGTTTCCGGAAGTTATGAAATTTCTTCGTTTTGAAAATAAACTAACAAGGACTTCACGTTTGCAGTGTGAAAAATTCACACTAATATCCGAGGTATGGAATAATTTTATAGAAAACTGTAAGATTTGCCACAAACCAAATGAAATTATTACGTTTGATGAAAAGTTATTCCCTATAAAAGCAAGATGCTGTTTTTGCAGTATATGCCTTACAAGCTCGATAAATTAGGAATAAAAATTTGGCTAAAAGTTAGGACAAAATACTTATTAAACGGATTTCCCTATTTAGGAAAAGATGAAATGATATCAAGTGATCAAAGTGTAATAGAGAACGTAATAAATCCTTTAATTGATCCTACATACCTTCAAAGACGGTATATTTTTAAAAACAAACTGTAGTTGTCATAATTTGCCTTAATTTATTTTTCACAAATATGTTATATCATATAGAGAAATATGCAGATATCTTATCCAGGGGTCAAAATGTAATTGTAGGTATACAAAGAGCACCGTAATTCTAGTGTTAAGACTATGTCTGAAAGATGATTTACAATACAATCTGTTCTGGCCTTTTAAGAAACTCATTCGGATTTGGAAGATGTAGATATTTGCCAGATACAGCCCGATGAACCTGGTTATATAGCCTATGAAGAAGATTTTGATGTAAATAAAATAGATGCTGTTACGCCATTCGATGTGTGTAGAATGGTCGACGTCATTTTAAAAAAAGATGTAATATGAAGACAAATTTCAGAAACCGGGTCCAAGGGCCAAGAAGAAACGAAAAACTGAAAACCTTGTATTAAAATGGGAATAGAAATGAAATTCGATAATCCAAGAGAATTGGAAAAACCGGTACCAATATTGCATAAATTCTATAGTGTTATAATATTTATCAATTGTAAATTATTTAAAGATAAATAAACAAAACAGTTAATATTGGGAAGATGTTATAATTCTTAGACTTCAAATTAACTATCTTCTTAAGCTTTTAAAAATATGAAAAAAATCATGCAACACGCCAATGTTCCAATAATGGCTAGAACACCCTAAAAATGTTTTTCACATTATTTATAAACTTTATTGTATTTATATACTCTTAATTATCATAATAACCAAATTTCAAGTCATTACGACTATTCTTTCTTAGTTTGGAGATTAAACGGTTAAATGATCAAAAAAAGGGGGAAGGGGTGGTTTTGGAATGTTTTCGAACTCACTTTGAATTTTGCTATCCCTAACACATCAATAATCCAATATGGATTCTTCTATCCATTCGAGGTCTAACTGCTTCATAAATTCGATGACGGAGTAGATAATTTAGACTATTATCATAAAGAGGATGCTACTAGATTAAATATAAATTTTTTTATATAGTAGATAATTTAGACTATTATTATAAAGGGGATGCTACTAGATTAAATATAGATTTTTTTATATAGTAGATAATTTAGACTATTATTATAAAGGGATGCTACTAGATTAAATATAAATTTTTTTATATAGTAGATAATTTAGACTATTATTATAAAGGGGATGCTACTAGATTAAATATAGATTTTTTTATATATTAAAATATGAGGTTTAGGAATTTTTTCACGCATTTTGCTGCATAATTTAGAGAAAACAATTATAGTAATTAAATAAAAAACTGATTATTTTGAATATTTTTAGCTAATATGTCCTCATAAAAAAGATAGAATATATGAAATGCAAAAACATTTATATTCTAGTAGAAATGTTCTGAATGTCCATCCCCTTTTTTGAGGGCGTTACCTTGATATTTTATTTAAATCCAAAAATACTCTAAGAACGAATAAAAAAAGATATCGTTCCATAGACGCGATCAAAAGTGTTTAAAGATAATTTCTATTCACCACCTGGTTAAAAACTTTCTCCTCTCACAAAGTTAATTGTTACTCTCCAGGGATGATAAAAACGTGAAGCGAATGAACCATCAAAGTTGGAAAAATTACTCATCCCAAGATTTTTAGCAAATGACTTCATTACTTTTAATAAAGGCCCCAAAAAGTAAAATTGGTATTAAGTGAATAATGTATCAGGGGAAGGAACTTTACGCCATATTGAGCACTTCAATTTATTAACGCATTTCCCAGAAATAGTGAATTGCATGCTGAAGGTGACCAATAAGTAACACTTAATGAATTTTCCATTACGATCTGATGTAAAATATAAATTAATTTTATGTGAAATACATGAAGATAGTGGTTATCTGATATAATGTCTTCATTCGATTCAAGATAGGTGGAAAGAGTCTATTAGAGTAGTGTTCACACATGGGATGGCATTTTCTGGATTCCTATGTAAGTTTAAAGAATTCAGATGTTATAGAACAAAAGTGGAAATGCTTTGAATAAATAAATGTAATAGTGTTCATAGTTGTAGCTCTTATTTTAATTTTGAGTTGAAATATTATTTTTGTATAGCCATACAGATGTAGTGCTAATATATCCATTTATTAAAATATTTCTGAGATATTATGAAATGTAGGCAAAGTGTAATTAGTAACTCTTTATAAATATTCCAATACAATCTGATCAAATCTATATTATGTTTACATGAAATACATGAAGCCATTTCCTAGCTGAGAATACGCTAATTCAAATGTGAGTCTATTAAAATAGTCATTTGAAATGGCACAGCTGAGAATCCACTAAAAGTGTAAAGAAATTCCGAAGATATAGGGCAGAGATGGCCAACCTGCTGTTCGCGAGACACATTCGGCTCTTTCAAGGATTATTCGTGGCTCTCGAAACATGTACCCGAGTTCCCTTTTCATTTTTGTGTTATTATATTTTAACAAATTATTTCAACTGATAAAGGTCCGGCAATGCTGGGTAAAAAAATCGGTCTTATTGGGCTTTTAAGATATTATTTTCAAATTCCACAATTCATACCGAATAACTACATAATTCACTGAGAACTTCTCGTTACAAAATATTTAATATATCTTGATGTTATGAAAACAGTGTAAAGCATTGTAAATTAGATTCACACAGATGCAAAACAGCAACGATAATTCAAAAATTTATAATCTATTGGAGTAGTTATCAGGAATGATATGATTCTGATGTAAGAGTATATAAATTCAGATGTTGAAGATCGAAAGTGAAAAATCTTTGTTATAATGTCTTGGTTTCAACCAAAGTAGTTCAAAGTTGAGTCTAGTAAAATAGTCTTCAGAAATGACATGAGTGACAATGCATCGTATTTGTAGATAAATGCTGCTGGACAAAAGTAAAAAACTACTTTCAGTAATGGCAAAATGGTACGGACTACCACGGAGCATGGACATATAGGGCAAAAGTTATAAAGCTTTCAGTACATAAAAGTTAACAAAGATGGATTTGATGTGATATGATTGAAGTCAATGTCTAGATGAGATATTATGTAATTTGATCCACAGTAGATCATCAAAGAGGAGTCTATTGGAGTAGTTATCAGGAATGATATGATTCTGATATAAAAGTATATAAATTCAGATGTTGAAGATCGAAAGTGAAAAATCTTTGT
>CM063506.1:97678239-97695739 GCA_032207245.1 Pardosa pseudoannulata
TTACCTTTACTTAATTTTATCCAATTTTCTTTAAGACTTTATTAGAATGTTTACATTTATTGAAACACTTAATA
The DNA here is from genome assembly GCA_032207245.1 of Pardosa pseudoannulata. Classification (NCBI taxonomy): domain Eukaryota; kingdom Metazoa; phylum Arthropoda; class Arachnida; order Araneae; family Lycosidae; genus Pardosa; species Pardosa pseudoannulata. The sequence continues at coordinate 97,678,314 of CM063506.1, forward strand.
GTTTTCTTCAAAAATAGAATCAACTTTAAAACTATTTGGCATTTTAAATGTGAAAAATTGTTTTCTCACATTTAAAGTTAAGTATGGAATTTAACCGTTCGTGAAAGTTAACATATGTATGCCCCTGGAATTTTATTTCAGAGACTCATAGAAAAGTCTACAACTTTATCCGTTCCACATTTCAGCTAAACTCATAAACATTTCAAGGCATTTAACTATTAAAAGTTTTATGCAACTTTTAACAACTCAATGTAAATTCTGGTAGTTACAAAGAGAAAGATTTTATCAAATAAAATTCTGAAGAATGCCGTAAACATCTATACAAAGTGTTTATATTCCCAAAAAATAACTTTTCATCGCCAACAAAAGGAATACGTGCTTAAATGTATATTTTATAGCATTTGCATTTCTGAAGCTTAGTAAATTTGAATTGTGTTAGAAACCTCTTTTCGAAACATAATTTAAAAAGGATATCTTACTTTAAATTCTTATTTAAAGATGTTTAGGATAATATTTTAAAACGATATCTTTCTCTTTTTAGAATAGTTAATGAAATCTTCCATTTTACATAAAAGAGAAATAAATATTATATCTTAAATTTGAGCCTGAAATAAATGTTAGTTTCAGTTATTTTATAAACATTTATGAAAACAATTTAAGTTTAAAAATATTTCTGACTATTTTAATTTACGTTTACCGGATATTTATTTGAAAATATTTATCTCTGCGTATTTAGAACTAAAATATTATTTTATTCTAGCTTAAAATAATATATATTCTTGTTAAGAAAAGATTATTAACTATTTTGGTTTAATTTGTATTCAAATATTAAGTTTTTGAATATATAAAATTTGATCTATGTTTTAATAAATTATATATTTTTATGTTAGACATAACGTAAAGTGCTTAACCTTTTTACTGGCTCAAGGTATTACATACCTATTGTCTACCTTAATTTAATATTTCTTCCTGCCCCCCCCCTTTCTTGGAAAGTGGATGTTTCTCCTTGTAGCTGACTTTAATGTTATAACATTTGAGGAGAATGGTCAGTTGGAAAATGGAATTAAAATGTCAGTTTCATGACCCTGTTTAATAGGAAGGTCACGAAACATTTAACCCCTATTACAATATTTATACTAATTCATAAGGCAAAAGTTAAGGAAGCTTCTAAACATCCAGTAAATGTTAAAAGTAATGTCATATATTTCAGTAAAAAAACTGAATGTTAATCCCTGGTTAACCTAAATGACGCTGTTCTTGAAAGGACACCCATTTTTAGATTATTCTAATGGTTTATCATCCTAAAGCTTATCACTTATATTGCTTTTAGTTTATCCTTTAGATGAACACTCAATTAAAAATATCCATTTCTAAAGAGTTTTAGGAAAATAAAATATAGAAGAGTATCTATGAAATCTAAAGCAAATTTTCATTCAAGTCAGAATATGACAGTTGATGTTTTGTTTATTACTAAAGTTAGAATTGGTGAGACAAATGTTAACCGGCGAAGATGATAGGCAGGTCTCTGATGCACAAGCCTTATAAAAACATTCCACACAAAATTCCCCGACAGAAATAAACTTACCAAAATTTCAGTAGCTACTTGATAGATCATCTAGACCCAAATAACAAATAAGGATGCATTTCCGGAATTTTCTCTGAATATTGTTCTAAGATACAGATACTTTTAATTTTACGGGCTCCAGACACCCCTGTGCTTCAGCATACACTTTTGCGTTTTTATTTAGCATTTGTAGTCGTAAGAGAGATGCTGTAAAAACACATAGTTATTTGATTAAAATGATGAAATATAAATATAAAATATAAAGATATGATTTAAGATTTTAATTTATGTGTGTATTATGTTTGTGCTTTCGGAATGCTAGTAAAAAAAGATATGCAGTTCAAATTACTTTTGAAAAATAATATTTTAAATAATCCGAAATATATTTTAAAATTTTAATAAAGTAATTTTTTGTTGTATTAATTTTCTGTTAGTCATCAAAAATAATTTTGTGGGTATTTCCGTAAGAAAAGTTGCATCAGAGACCCAACACGCGTTCTAGTGAAACAATGGAAATCTTGCGTCCTCGCGAATCGAATACCGTTTGTTTGGTGTGCTGAAAAAAACAAGTAACCGTATATGGTTTGATTTTTTTCTACACGAGGGTAAAATAGACCGAGACCTACTAATTGAAAACCGATTCAGAACGGTTATGAATCTCCTTACCCCTCTAGGATCTAAACCCACGAATTCTGTTACCGGAGATCACTGCCCTATCCATTCGTCTATTTTGAGGCTGTGAAAAATTTGATAAAGAAAAATATCAAAATTTGTTTTGAAAAACTAATTGTGAGATTGATATGGCTTTAAGTTTATTTCGGTTGTAAATGGAGCGGTCAATTTGACTTCTCTGTATTCTATGTTGAAGCAAAATGCCGAATTTCTAGTGTTAACGAATTTTAAGTATATAAATATTATTACAAATTTGCTTTAACTATTCGTGTATTCTGATCCACAGCATACAAAACTATCAAAATTCGTACTTGTTACTTTATTATTACCCCTGTGTGACCTATTTCAATTTATTGATTTATGTATAATATGTAAAGATATTTTATGTAAAGATATTGATTAAAAAGTTTTCGAAATAGAGGAATTTATAAAGTATGACTTATTCAAAATAATATTAGGGATTATATTTGAACATAAATTTTCTTTTATATATATTGATATTTGGAAAAAAAATAACTACTCTTTTGATCCTTCAAAACTGTACGAGAAATATTAAAACTCTTATTTCTCTGGAATAGAAGTCATTTTCATAAACGAATGAAAGAAAAACAGGGAAGAAAAGAAAATAAACGTATTATTCAGGTAACAGAACCACATATATTGATATCCACTTTATTTCTTCTTTGCGGCCTAAAGGATATAATAGCATTTATCGAATTTCTGTATTATTATTCGATTTTTGTATAAGACTGTGTTCTTTATTTGATGCTTTTCAAGCTCGTGGTTGGAAGTTGCGGTAAATAGAATAAGGTTTTCCCCTCGGTTTATTGTAACAAAATTGTGTCTAGAATAAATATGGAAAATTCGTAACTAAAACTGGATATTAAAAAATAATAGAACATTTTCTTATAATTCTCTTTTCTAAATATATTTATATGAAAAAGATTATGTTCAGAGAGAGAGAAAGAGAGAGAGAGACGTGAAATGTAAAATAAAATGTATGAAAAACTGGTTGATATTTCATACTTTAAGAGTAGTAAAGAAACAAAATCCATTTCCAGTAGTAGAAATTAACCACTTCCGGTAAAATGACGAGTCTAGCTCGTCATTAGTTTTTCATTCCATACCGTACAATGACGTGTTCTTTATTTGATGCTTTTCAAGCTCGTGGTTGGAAGTTGCGGTAAATAGAATAAGGTTTTCCCCTCGATTTATTGTAACAAAATTGTGTCTAGAATAAATATGGAAAATTCGTAACTAAAACTGGATATTAAAAAATAATAGAACATTTTCTAATAATTCTCTTTTCTAAATATATTTATATGAAAAAGATTATGTTCAGAGAGAGAGAAAGAGAGGCGTAAAACGTAAAATAAAATGTATGAAAAACTTGTTGACATTTCATACTTTAAGAGTAGTAAAGAAACAAAATCCATTTCCAGTAATAGAAATTAACCCCTAAAATGACGAGTCTAGCTCGTCATTAGTTTTTCATTCCATACCGCACAATGGTGAGCTACACTCGTCATGCGATTAAAGTTACTGTTAAATATGAAAATTAATTTAGATTAAAATTTCTAGTGTATGGAATCTGGCAACACTTTTATCACTTGTGAAAATCATAAGTCACTGTTGCATATTGTTTGCTTAGAATTTCTTGGTACAAGTCATTGCCAAATTAATGAGTCAGAATAAAAGAAAACCTACTAAGAAATGCCGTGTGTGTTACAAGAATCAAATTAAAAGTGAGACTACTTGGCGGTGTAAACAATTAAGAATTCATTTGCACTTTGTTTTGAAAAGTACCACTAGCTTGAAGACTATTATCTGTATACCTTATTAATGTTTTGCTTTGATATTTTCTTAATTTTACTGTTTCTGATATTATTTAACACTGTGTAAAAAGTGGATTTTAATTAAGAATATGCAAGAATTGTAAAATGAAACAAGTTTTTAATATAAAAATTAAATGGTTATTTCATGCATAGTTTTTCATTATTAAATCATACAGGAAGGGGTTAAATTAAACATATGCTGTTGTTCTTTCTGATGCAGTTGGTCAAACTCAGCACGATTGAACCATAATCTACCATATATTATTAAGTCAAATAGAATAGTCTTTCGTTTTAATTATCGCTGATAGAGTGAAAGTACGACTTATACTCGAGTCCGTACTTGTACTTTAGAAGGAGGGACCAAGAAGAAAACCAATAGGCTTGGCCTGTCACCCTCAGAGGTATTGTTTGAGAACTTGGAGGACTTTGCGATTATTAACATATTTTAAGTGCTCCAGACACCTTTAACGGACACGGTGGATCTTAGTTCGACTTGCATTGTGAACCCGCAACCGTCCAGAGCGGTGATTTAGCCGACTGAGCTACCGTCGCCCAAAGGCAACATTTTTAACATATAATTAATATAACAATGTTTTACGTTGATTTTCGACAGATTTTGAGGAGTAGGTTTGAAGGAATAAGACTACTATCAATCTACTATGAAATACATAAAATAGCTTTACAAATAGCAGCCTTGTTTGCAGAGAACACAAACAATGGTAGATAGCATGTTTTAACTATTCTTGGTCGCATGTCATGTCATCAGTTTTCTTCTGTTGGAATAGTCACCACAGATTGATCTACTAAGAAAGATGAACTATATAGTAATGTGAATTCATCGGTACAAGCACGTGTCGTTTTGACCCTTTATTTAGTTATCATTTGTATTTATTATAAGGGAAGGAAATATTATTTAACCCTCTAAGCGGTTTGCACGCACAATTCCTCCAAACCGATGATGACTTCAAAACGTACAATTTTCGACCTCCAAAACCGCTCGGAAAATGGATGTAATGTACATTTTAGCCAGTGCTTTTCCCAATGGATTTCTGAAGTAGGAGGGTCAAGAGGTAGGAGATTGTTTAAGAACTGCACCCCTCTTTCACTGGCATTTCATGAGGGATGCACCCCTACCCCCTGAGGCACAAACACGCTGATACCTTTTTATGGCTTTGTAAATCTCTATTTCGAAGTATTTCGTTTGCGATAACAGATCCATCTCTAATTGCACAACTTAAATATCTTGGATGGCTTTCGTAAAACATAAGTCTCTCAAAGAATATTTTTATTTGTACTTTTAGAATTCATTATTTCTTATGGGATAATATTCCATACAACACGAGATTTATGTGTATTAAAAATTAACAATCTATAATATATATTTATATATCTATATATAACCGGAAGTAAAGGGAAAATAACGAGGGTGGGTTTCCCTTATTCCATTCTAGTCGACAAAAAGTAAAGAAAAAATCATAGAACGCTTTGGTCACTGACACAGTAAAGCTTTAGCTTATTTATTTTTGAGATTTTTTCCTCGATATATATCTATATATAACCGGAAGAAAAGGAACAATAACGAGGCTGGGTTTCCTGTATTCTATTCTAGTCGACAAAAGGTGAAGGAAAAAATCATAGAACGCTTTGGCCACTGACACAGTATAGATTTAGCTTATTGTTTTGAGATTTTTTATCTCGATGTGTTCCACTCGGATGGTTAAAACAATACCGTATTGCAAATTCTTACTTTGAATTGGAGAAAACATTCAAGCAAAAAGAGGTCAAAACAAGTTGGTGTACTAAAGAAATATCTGGCGTAAAAGTAATGTAACATTGCATCAAAGTACATATTGATACCCCCCCCACAAAAAATATCTGTAAACCATGTAATATCCAAATTAAAGATATAGCTTTATAACCATATTTTAATTCAAAGCTCAGGAAAATTGTACTGCAATTTTAAATACATATAGTAAGCCATAATTCAAAACTTAAGGAATTTACTAAACCACTAAAGATATCCCGTGAATATTTTAAGAAAATAGATAAGTGTTAGTATCACAGTATCCGCTTAATGTGATCGTGGTTAATGTTATCAATCGCTTATTGTTATCGAAATCACTTAGTCCCTAATTTCTCTATTCATTTGTATGTTAAAATTATCGCTTTATGTGACCATTACATCGGTTAGTGTTCCCAGTTTTCAAACATCATTTTAACTGGCAAAAGAATATTCACAATATATTCAGTAGGAACCCGTTCTTTTCGAATTTCCGAGAATCAAATCCGAGAATTTCCGAGTGGGAAGGTACACTTTCCAATAAATTTTCAGAACTATGCACACCCTGATGGTGGTCAATGGTTAAATAAGCAGAAGGCAACACATTCTTATCGGAACTGAGAAGAAGCGTATGCAAACTTTATGTCTTGCTCGCTTAGACGCAGCTTGTGGATATAGAAGCCAGACAGCGAAATGATTTGACATTAAAACAAAAGAGCGAAATTTTAAATCGTTATGACAAGTTGATTATGATTACGAACAATTTATCAATGAGTTTATTATAAATAATTGTAGACACTTAACAATTAATCAAATTTTTTAATTATGTATTCAATTCTTATATTTTAAAGGATAATATACAGTACATAAATATTAGGTGTGTTTTTTCATTTTTTTTTTAAATTTTGTATGTGTAAATTAAAGGGGGTGGGTAAATTTATCTAATTTTGCATATATTTTATTGTTATCAATCGGTTACTGCTATCAAAATTGTGGTGTCCCAAACTGATCACATTAAGCGGAGTCCATTGTATGTATATATATATATATATATATAAATATATATGTATTTATATATATATTTATTTATGTATATATATATGTATATATATATGTATATATATATGTATATATATATATATATATATATATATATATATATATATATGTATTATATATATATATATATTTGTATGTATATATGTGTATATATATATATATATATATAATATATATATATATATATATATATATATATATATATATATATATATATATATATATATATATATATATATATATATATATATATATATATATATATATATATATATATATATATATATATATATATATTTATATATATGTATATATATATATATATATATATATATATATATATATATATATATATATATATATATATATATATATATATATATATATATATATATATATATATATATATATATATATATATATATCCAGTATTTTCAAAAGTGTGTTATTTTTCATATGAATTTGAATATATTTGGCGCTACTATTATACTACTAAAGCGTGATACTATTAAAGCAAATAATCTTCATGTAGTAAATTGCATCCACGCATTTGTACAGGGTAAGTAATATATGCAGCTACTGTATCTCTTTGGTAGCATATAATTTATTGTTTGCACCGTTTATTTTTCAGTATTATGTCACATTTTTAAAAATGATAGATCTTTAGCGTTATATTTTAAAGTATAATATCAGAAAAATATACAGAAATATATGAGACTACATGTTATATTATTTTCCTGGAAAAAAGTTTAAACCTACAGAAGGAGTTTTAAAAACTTACGATTTACATAAAAAGAGAATAAAACATTTAAATTTTCAACACTGAAGAATAAAATTTTAATGTAGTATAAAGACATAATGACTAGTCTTTCAGCCGCATGAGGAATAATAATCCAGAGGATATTTCAAAAGTTCTAGAATAAAATTTTTAAGATTCAGTTTTTTTTTTATAAATTTGAAAGAAGCTCCGGGAATATAAATATATATGTTCTCTTTTATAAATAGCTGGACGAATGATTCTTAGAACGCATAAAATCTTCCTGTTTGATGCTCTGCGATGTCATTTATCACATCTGCTAGTCAAAGGAATAAAAAAGAAAGAAACACACTGCTTTTGGTAAAGATATACTGCTGGAAAATTTTTGTAAGATTCAATGGATGTCACAAATCTTATTTTTCAACTTGCAATTCAACTTTGCAAAGTTAAAACTTTCTGTGAACTTACAGTTATATAGTACTGGGAATAAAATATATATATAATACAAAGTGTGTTACTTTAATATTTTATATGGGTGTAACTTTTTAGTTTCTTTTTGAAGCAAATCCTTTGTATCTTTAAAAATACTTTCTATTTATAAATTTAAATTAGAAATTCTCAAATTTGAATTAGGCATTACTGTGTTTTACAAATTGAAATTTTAAAACGTATTTTATAAAATTTAGATTTTACAATTCATGTTTATTATACTTTCGATATAAATCTATAGAATTTTGTATAACTTTTTATAAATTTTAGTTTTTAATTTTCATTTTTGTTATACTTGTTAAACAAACTGAAAGCATGCAGTTTGTTTAATAATATAATACTCGCTTTATAAGATTCTACTGTGTAATAGATTTTAAATTTTAATTAATTTCATCTTTGAAAGCTCACACATTTCTGTACACTGATTATAAAATACGTAATTCAAAATATATTACTTAAAGTTCGCCATCATATTATACATTATTTTCTATTTTTGTGGAGAGATTATTTGGTTTGACTGGACACTGTTTCGCTAGTAGAATATGTCTCTTTGGTTTTTGGTTACTTTATCTTTGAAAATACTCTATTTATAAATTTAAATTAGAAATTCTAAAATTTGAATTAGGCATTAATATGTTTTACAAATTGAAATTTTAAAACGTATTTTATAAAATATAGATTTTACAATTCATGTTTATTATACTTTCGATACAAATCTATAGAATTTTGTATAACTTTTTATAAATTAACGCAAATCAAAAATATTTTATAAAATTTAGTTTTTCATTTTCATTTTTGTTATACTTGTTAAACAAACTGAAATTATGCAGTTTGTTTAATAATATAATACTCGCTTTATAAGATTCTACTGTGTAAGATATCTTAAATTTTAACTAATTTCCTCTTTGAAAGCTCACACATTTCTGTACACTGATTATAAAATACGTAATTAGAAATATATTACTTAAAGTTCGCCATCATATTATACATTGTTGTTTTATTTTTGTGGAGAGATTATTTGGTTTGGTGGGCCACTGTTTCGCTAGTGGAATGTGTCTCATTGGTATACGAGGGTGGCTGAGACTATAAAATTCTAACTAATGACAATTTATAACGGCTTCGAATATCCATACCAGCAGGTTTATGTTTTAAGTTCTATCCAGATTTTCACTATGCAAATGTTATTTGTCTAGTTTATTTTTCATAGATGCATTCCCATTGAAAAACATTACAGTTTGCCATTTGAGTGCTCTAGAAATATCTAATAGATAATATAATGTAACTATTAATATCGTTATTCGTTCCTTTTGTTTCTCTTAGGTCTAAAATAATTTTACCTCAGTGAGTTTTATTCGAAAAATATGCACTGTTTTTATGTAAAGCTATGTATGTTGATATTATGAACAATTTTTATGTTGTTGAAAAAAATAATTTCGATAGAAAGGTCTTTCGTTAGTGATTTGAAACTATAGCAAAAATAAATAAATTCCCCAAATGAAGAAAACTTTCGGGGACAAGGTATATATAAAATGCCAGAACTTAATAAAAACAAATGAAATTTTAAGTTTTAAAAGAGTTAAACTAACCAGAAACATTGAAAATCAAATGAAAATTTTACAATTTATTGATCATTTTTTTTTCTCTAAAACATACTTTGTGTAGTAAATTTTCACTTTTAACAATAAAAACTTTAATTTAAAACCTGAACAATTTGGTGTCAAATCAATATAAAATGTTTAAAATTCATTATCATTTTTAATTTTTTTCAAGTTTTTTAAATTTGACTCTTTATGTGATTCCCACAGAACGGAGTATTTTATTAAATTGTAAAGTTACAACAAGTTACAGAGGGTAGGTTACTGTATAAGAAATGAGGAAGTTTTAAAATATTTTACTGATTTAAATATTTGTTTTATATTGTTTATACTGCGCCCTTCATAATTTTAAATAATTACCCAGTTTCTGCTGTCTATATAAATAGTAAAAAAATGCAAGGAAATCGTTAATATGCAGTGCAGTATAAATACATTTATAAATATTATTTGATTACTGATTTTTTAAAATTTTTCTATTTTAATAAAAAAATTGATTTTTTTTTAAATTTAAGAGTCTTATATATTTTATATAAATAACGAAAATACTTATAAAGGTTTAAATATATACCGGTCCAAATCAACAAATGAATACATTTTAAAGAATTATACTAAACCGATTTTCAATTTCTTAAAATTTTTAATGTAGTGAAAAAAATATATGAATGCCACAACTGATGTATTAGTCAAAGTGATAAGTGAGTTTCCACCTGAAAACTCACTTATTGCACATTTTATAATGTCACTACCTAGTAAATATTCGTCTTTATTGAAATACGTTAAGTCAAATTTCTCCTAAAGATTTTAAATTTAAAAATCATAAAATAATATGAAAGAGAAAAAAACTCTTATTTGCTCTTTTATCTTTTATGCATAAAATGCATTTTTTCTCAATTTTGTTTTCGATATGTTTTTAAATAGCACTTTTTTAATATGATCAAAGTGTAGAAAGTCTAAACTACGTGCTATTATCTTAAATACTTCAAAGTAATGCGTAATTAGTGAATGGATTTGAAGACATTAAAGGAAATTTGTTAATGGGCCCATTTCACGAGATATTAACTCCAGTTTTTATTTGTTCACTGAATAAAAACCTTGTTATTAATCAAACTCACAAGTCAAGTATTTTTCGTTAGGTACATTTCATATTTATAATCAAATGTACTAATTAGAGAAATAATAAAGTTTAATAATTAAGGTTTTCTTTAATAAACCATGATTACGTTTCCTAAATGAGAATGGATGTAATTTAGAATATTTAAATTAATATAATTAAATATAGATTAATGCATGAAAATTTTGAATAGCTTGTAATCGTCGTTTTCAGATGCATTTTAATTAAACTGGTTTTACCACTGTATTTAATATTTATGTATTATAAATATTGTCCATTAATTCAAATATCGTTTTAGTCATGGTAGTGCATTATATAATCATATTAATCTCTTCCGGTATGATTTAATAATGAAAAACTGTGCATGAATTAACCATTTAATTTTTATTTAAAAAACTTGTTTTATTTTACAATTCTTACATATTGTTAATTAAATGTATATTAATTAAAATAAACTTTTTACATATTGTTAAATAATATCAGAAACAGTAAAATTAAGAAAATATCAAAGCAAAACATTAATAAGGTTTCCAGATAATAGTCTTCAAGCTAGTGGTACTTTTCAAAACAAAGTGCAAAGGAATTCTTAATTGTTTACACCGCCAAGTAGTCTCACTTTTAATATGATTCTTGTAACACACACGGCATTTCTTAGTAGGTTTTCTTTTATTCTGACTCATTAATTTGGCAATGACTTGTACCAAGAAATTCTAAGTAAACAATATGCAATAGTGACTTGTGATTTTCTCAAGTGATAAAAGTGTTGCCAAATTCAGTACACTAGAAATTTTAAACTAAATTAATTATCATATTTAACAGTAACTTTAATCGCAAGACGAGTGTAGCTCGTCATTGTGCGGTATGGAATGAAAAACTAATGACGAGCTAGACTCGTCATTTTACCGGAAGGGGTTAATAGAAATTTTTTTTAAAAAATTGATAATTTATTTTTAAATTCTGGACGGCCTCAATTATGTATTAGAAGATTTATAAACGTTTACAGGTACCAAAGAATTAAATACACATTTCATTTGGATGTTTATTGTTCAAGGAAGCTTGAATATTAGTTTTTAACTATACATGGGCAAAAAGAATGTAGTTATATAAAATATATAAGTGCTTGGTTTGACAAAGTGATATAAGAAAACAACAACAACTATAAAATATGTAAGACTCTAATTTTTTAGAAAATAATTTTTTTATTAAAGTCTATACTTTTAATACTAAAGACTCTAATTTTTTTAGATAATAGTTTTTTCATTCAAATGCTAAACTTAAAAAAAAAATGAATATTTCATCAACAATCTTTATAAAATTATTCTTACGGAACTGCATATTAACAAATTTACTTCATTGTATCTAAAGTTTTTTATGTGTTATCTACACGTATTTTATAGGAAATAAATTGAAAACCATGAGATGCAAAATTAAGTGTTACCTAAACTTTCAGAAAATGTTCTTTCAGATATGTATTTTCACAAACGTGTAAAAATTATCAACTGTGTCTTAAAAATGTGTATATGATATTCCATTTTGATAAAGAAATAGCATTTTAATTATTTTCTTTAATTTTGGTTTTGGTTTGGTTTGGAGCGCTACGGTCTACATTTTGCAACACGAGGGATAATGAGACTGGGACTTACTGCTTAAAGCCGATTCCGAATGGCTACGAACATCCATGCCATAGTGGGATTCGAACCCATGAACTCCGGTACCGACGATCAGCGCCCTAACCAATCGGCCAGCGTTCGACTATTTTCTTTAATTACGATTCGGTAAAAAAAGTCCTTACTGATGAATTGGTTTGGTTTGGAGCGCTACGGTCTACTTTTTACAACACGAGGGCTAATGAGACTGGGACTTACTGCTTAAAGCCGATTCCGAACGGCTACGAACATCCATTCCACTGTGGGATTCGAACCCACGAACTCTTTTTCCGAAGGCCAGCACCCTAACCATTCGGCCATCGTTCAGCCCTTACTGATGGAATAAAGGTTATACCAAATGCAGATTAAAATATTTACCTTTTACAAAATATGATATATAAGTAACAAAAAGATTGCTTTTACAAGCTTTAATGAAACATTCCGGAATTGTTTTTATGCGTGAAACTCTTAAAATATTTACCTTTTACAAAATATGATATATAAGTAACAAAAAGATTGCTTTTACAAGCTTTAATGAAACATTCCGGAATTGTTTTTATGCGTGAAACTCTCAGTTCGTAGTAGATTTGTAGTTTAGTGATGTCATAACCATTTTGTAGATTTAAAAAATTACTTTTTTCAAGTCGTGTGATGCATTGAATTTCCAGAATGAAAGATGGGTGGGAAGGAATGATTGCAAATATGTCAAACAACTATTATAATATTTTTTAAAATAATGCTTTATTTAAAATTTGAAATATATCATGTTTTTTAAAAAAACTGTAAAATTAACAAATTTTTAAAAATACACTTGAAATATAAATCAAATTGGAAGTTCATTTTCCATACATCTAACATTAAGTGCTAATAGTAATTTCACTGCGGTCGTAAAAAAATTGAGAACATACTTAAAAAATGATTAAGCTTTTAAGATGGGTCGAGTTAAACATTTATGATATATCATGTATCCTCTAATTTATTAAATGAAATTTGGACGGGAAAATATGTTTTACAACAATTTCAAACAATGGTGTACATATGTCCAAATAATGCTATAAAACTTTGGTTGAGTACTGTATAATATTATAAAATATTTCATCTTACTCTCATTTAATTTAATATAATTAAAGGAATTGAAATGAATTATAGAAAGTTCAAAAATAATAAGAAATACATTTATTGACAAAAATGTTACAAAATGCTAGAAGCATTGTTAGAGGATACAAATGTGATAAATTTAGGAAATTACTGAAATGTTTAAGACAGGGAATTCATATAAGAAGTGTTTGATAAAAACTTGCCCATATATATATATATATATATATATATATATATATATATATATATATATATGTATATATATATATATATATATTAGGTAGTTTAGTGAAGTCAGTTTAGTGGATATAAATCTAGTTAATTTAGTGAAGTTATTTGAGATAAAATTTCTATTATATTCGGTACTTTACACGGAAACAAATTAAAAATCGCCTTTTAACATGTAAACAACATAGAAGGTCAGAGTTTTCATGAACTGTGACGTCACAAAATTGGCGGAGGGAAAGTATCGTTTTTGAGATACGTTGAAGAGAACACTATAAAACCCATTAGAAATCTCTAATTAGGCCTCCAAATGAAAGAAAAATTGGTACTGTCCTTCTTATTTTTTTATTTTCTATTATTTAAAATTAAAATTAGAAAACATGAAAATTCTTCATTGGTTTTTATATAAGATTTTTCAGTGGTACATAAACAAGCTTTGTACAAGCTGATACTATATTATTTATGAAATTATTTATTTTAAAAAGAAGCACATTTGTAGTGAATATATGTTTATTTAGTTTAGTGAAGTCAATTTAGGGAATATATATTTGCTTAGTTCAGTAAAGTTAGTTTAGTGAATATATATTTAGTTAGTTTCGTGAATATAGTTAGTTTCGTGAATATATATACTTAGTTTAGTGAATATATAATTAGTTAGTCTTTTAAATTATTTAGAAAATTTAACATAAATTATTGCACAGTTTTTAATATCAAAATTTAAAATAATTATTTGTAAACATCACTTAATAATTAATCTCCACAGAAGCTGAAATAAAATTTTGTCTCTTATAAGTTTTGTTTGCTGATCATAAGTAAAACAAATTTTTAAAAACACTCTTATATATCTCATTAAAACAAACACAAACAAACCTATAACAAGTTCACGGATGAATTTTTAGTACCTACTATGGCAATTTGATTCTAACAAAAACGCTGTTGCCAAAAGCGTGTTAATATTTATAGAAAGCAATTTTGTTGTGTTTATCCAATTTGCATCGTTTATTCCCATCAATGTCCTCGCTGATTGTTTCAATCGAACATAAGCAGAGACTCTCTTCGAATTTCCATTCTCTCTCCTTCACTCTGTCTTTCCCCCTCTCTCTCTTTTTATACGTTCGTTGAACAAACAAGCGAAGCACTATCACAAAGAAATGGATTTCGCGCTCAGACAAGTTCTAAGCTAATCTCTATCATTACAAAGTACTTCTAAAGAAAATCTATTTCTTTATTATCCACCTCTATTAGCAAAAGAAAAGAAGTTTTCTCATCAGAGACATTAATACTAACAGAATGTGTTTCCGTATTTTTTTTACATACACTCGATTACAGAAAGTTCTTTTTTGTGTCTTGGTGCAATATTTTTCGTGACTTCAAAAACCTATCAACGGTATATAGTGAAATAAAATAAGAATGTTTTCAATTTTCATACAACTAAGGATGATTTTATAGATCTATATATATATATATATATATATATATATATATATGTGTGTGTGTGTGTGTGTGTGTGTGTGTGTGTGTGTGTGTGTGTGTGTGTGTGTAAGGAAAATTCTCAGGGGTTTTTAAAACTTAAATCAAGGGTAAAAATTCCCGCGTCATTTTCCATTCCCCATTTTAACCCCTAACCTAAATTGACCACTGGGGCTACAGGTTACGCCCTAAGAGAAGGGGCCTGGCCAATTATAAACCTACATAGGCCAAGCGGACAATTTAGGAAATTTCCAAATAAAAAGGAGATACACGCTAGCAGAAACAGATTTTTCTAGACATATTTTCCCACATATATTGACCCAGGTGTTATCTGTCTTGTACATAGAACTACATGCTAGTTGACCCTTCAGTTTGTCCCTATTATGAAGTGGGAACCCGTCCTTCAAAGTTATCTTAATAAAGTCTATAGCTGAAACGGTATCACTTTTATCGCCATGACTGCAACCCCCCATCGAGAAGTCAGTCCCATTACACACACACATACAGATATATATATATATATATATATATATATATATATATATATATATATATATATATATATATATATATATATATATATATATAAATTTTTTAAATTTAATATTTCCTGAGAAATCTCCTCCCATTCTAATTCCTTAAAATCTTTATCCCAGCCTCTAAATGTCTTTATCAAAGGAGTGACCTCGACTTAAAATTCTTTCGATATTTTTCCCAAAACTTTCTGTGCTATAGATTTAAACTTTCTCTCTGTTGAACACGTTTTACAGTTGTTGCCAGTTGTCTGATTTCTCTGTTTTGTTTTCCTATCTTAACTCTTAATGCATTGAGTAAATTTCTTCAACCTCAGGAAAATTCTTTTTGTCTTCAATCTTGGGTGAAACTTCATTCAAACAGAGTGATTTTCGTGTCTTTCTTTTTTTAAACTAGTATAGATGTTTGTTTTAACAGCTGTAAAGAAAAGTTTTAATTAGACTTGTACCGATCTCTTTCAATGGTCCCACCGCATTATTATTACTGTTAGCTGATTAGGTACCTGCTAAGTAGCCCGGACAAAAAAATAATATTGGTTACATAATTATTGTTAATAGAGGAATTAATTACTACATATATTTAAATATATATATATAACACAAAAATTACTTAAGATATATCTTAAAAATTGCCTTATTTCCCATTCTTACTAATTCAGATCTATTTTCCCATTCTCAAAATATAATATCGAAAAGATTGTTTTTGACTTGCTTTCTTTCACCCTATTTTCCACAGCTAACTTTCACATCGTGTTACTCTCTCTCTCTCTCTCTCACTCACTCACTCACTCACTCACTCACTCTATATCTCTCTCTCTCTCTCTCCCCCCCTCACTCTCTCATACATACACACACACACACACACACACACATATATATATATATATATAAACATACATATATTAAATAAATGTAAAATATATATGTGTGTGTATGGCGGAGAAATTAATTCGCTTGGCACATAAAATTAACCCCTACTCTTTTCAATTTCACGAGCTTACTAGGAAATCGGATTGAGATACAGTGCATTAGGTGGTCAAGACATTAACTGGAATTCAGCATCATGCTCCTAAAACCACTCCAACACAATTTTACCTTTGTGACACGGGCGTTGTCCTGTTGGAACATTCCATTTCCAGCTAGAAAAACAGAGATCATGTATGGGTGCAATTGGTTCGGAATGATGTTGAGATAACCTGTAGCATTTATGGTATGTTCTTCCACAACCACGGGTTCCAGAGGAGAAAAAGAGAAAGTCCCCAAAGCATAATACCGCCACCACCGGTCTGTGTATGACCTACTGTATATTCAGGGAGCAACTGTTCGCCTGAAAGACAGCGTATCCTGACACGGCCATGGGCTTAATGAATGACAAATAGTGATTCATCTGACCAGGCAAATCTCTCCCATTGATACATTTACCAGTCAGTATACTTGGCGGTGACGCTCAGCAAAGGCACACGAGTGGGACGTTTGCTGCGTTGCTCCATATCCAACAGTATCCGCTGAATAGTGTGCTCCGATACTATTCATTACTATTCATTATAGAATTGTATTGGGTTGTCAGCTGAGCCACTGTCTGGATCTGGTTT
>CM063506.1:97700739-97705739 GCA_032207245.1 Pardosa pseudoannulata
CTTCCATGTTCTATCAAAGGATCCTTATTTAACCAGGATTCCTACATTAACCCTTTTCCCAGATGCTATCTCTCATTCCTTATGCTTTAAGTACTTTTTAATGAATTATCAAAGATTCATGCGCTTGCATTGAACAGTGCATTTAATTATGAAATTTTGAGTATTCAAACCATATATATATATATATATATATATATATATATATACATACATACATATTTATATATATATATATATATATATATATATATATATATATATATATATATATATATATATATATATATATATATATATATATATATATATATATATATATACACGCACACATATACAAGTAAATTTATGAATCCAAACATGGTAGATAGGTACAATTATACGTATGTATATATACATTTTTACATTCATACCTACATGGAAACAATATATGATTGTCCTATTTATCATTTTTAACAGCTTCAGTAATGTAGAACTCTTCAAATACTAAAAGTTTGCCAAAAACTTTTCTTTTATTCTTCCTGATTTACAATGCTTACGAAATTCTTTTCTCACTAGTTTTAATTGAATGAGCTATAATGTCCCTTGTTCTTACAAAGTTTTGCTAAGCAATTAAGAAAGAGGAAGTCACCGAAGAAGAATTAAAAAAAATAATCATGCCATAAATGTTTAGTCTTTTGTTTTTAAATTAAAAATTTAACTCAAAATATAATGTCATGAAAATCAGTGGAAGAGTGAAAGTCATATTTGAATTTAAAAAATTCATATGCAATGCAAATTGATAATAAATGTGCTTTAATTTTAATGAATATGAAAGTTTAATTTTTTTCTCATCTGAAATTCTTCATAAAGTATTATGTTTTTATAAAGAACAATGTTTATGAAAAGAAAAATCTAATTTTATTGTAAAAATCAAAATTCATATGTTATAGAATATTGAAAATTTATTTAAATTAATTTTAATATAATTTAAAAATATTATGTTTTTTGCGGCATAATTTTTTTGTATTATTATCAAAGCATGATGTTAATAACTGTACAAAATATCATATGTTTATAATAATTTGTTTGTGTGAAGCAAGTCTAAAATTCAGTCTGACCTGACCAAAAAGATTTTATTTCTCTTAAAATCTCCTTTTATTTTTCATTGTATACAAATATGTAAAATATTTATATATTAAATAATTTTTGCACACTAGTATATAGTAAACTAAACATCAAACATAGGTGAAAGTACTGAATTAGTGTTTAGATTTAGAGAAATTCGAAAAAAAAATGTTTTGATATGGAATTTATTACTAAAGCAAGTATATTTAAATGTTATTTTGCTTTTGCAAATGATAATGCATGGGATATTGAGCCTTCTAATGATCATTTGTGATAGACCTAATATCTGCGCTGAATGTTTGGAATAAAAAAGCTAGCATAATTTGTAGATTGATATAAATTTGTAAATAAATTTAATTAGAGTCACATTGTATTCTGGACATGTACTAGTACGTTTTCTGGTGATTGATACTTGATCGCGTGTCACGTACGAGTACTGGTTAGTGTAACAATATGGTTTGGTTGTAATTAGAGAGAGTCTTAACACATTGTATTCTGGACATGTACGTTTTCTGACGATTGATACTTGAGCGCGGGTCACGTACGAATACTGGTTAGTTTAACAACATGGTTTGTTTGTGGGTAGAAAAGTAACAGTATACACAGGAAAACGAAGCCGAATGTTCTTGTCTACTAGTTAGATTCTTTAAATATTTAGACAAGTAAAAACTAGTTTTTACTTTAATCGTTTTATTATTGCTCTTTTGCTCTTTTATGTAAAAATGTTTATATATAACATAATTAGAAAAAATTAATAATAATACTATTATTTCTATGTGAATTTTCATATTTACGATACTATTATGAATTTATTCACTAAAAAATATATTTTTTCTTTACGAAAATCTTATGGTTAGTATTTAAATATTTCTATTTATATATTTTTTTTATATATTTCAATATAAAATACGAAAAGTTGGTTAAAAAATAAAATCATTTTTGATATATTGAGATTTAACTGAATAACTAAATTTACGCGCAAAACGTCCGCACCCGGTACAATTCCGTTGCGAAATGTACCAGCACACAATGTGTTAAACACCCGCATCAAAGTCTGTGTGCAAAAATAATCTATAAAATGTTATACCTTTTGAAATAAATATAAATCATTTGAGACAGCTCTAAATACTCGCATCTGTAGCTAGGAGCAAAGTGACTAGTATAATCTATAAAATGATATACGTTTTAAAATAAATATAAGCTTTATTTGAGAAAGTCCTAAATACCTGCATCAATAGGTAGGTGAAGTTACTAGTACAATCTATCAATTGATATGAATTTTAAAATGAATATAAATTTATTTCATACAGTGCAAAATATCTGCACCGAAAGATGGCCGGAAGGCGTCTATTTGGAAATGTAAATCGTAGATATACAAAATATGGATCATAAAGAATCACTTAAATAAATAGTCAAATAAAAAATGAAATTCAAATGAGCACTAGAAGTAAACTTTCTCTTAAAAAAGCATTAAGATGAGTTTAAAAGATTTTATCAGACAAATTGTAAATTCCCTTTATTCATTTATTTCAAATACATAATAGGTATTCAAAACAGTATTTCTCTTGCCTTTATGATTTTTGTGATATGAGATATAACAACATTTGTGTTTCAATCTACACATCTAAGTTTATATACAAATAAATGGAAATTGTAATTTAATATTTAATTTGAAAGTATTTTTTAAAATTTAACAAATATAATTTTTCTGATAATTGTTGATGAATTCGAATTTTCAAAGCTAGAAGATTTTAAAAAGATTCTATAGTTATTTTGAAAAAAATATTTTACTGTAAAAATATATTTATAAACTATAATTTTATGTTTTATTACTCAGGAGCAATGTCAGAACATAAAAATAATTTAATACAGCAATATAAATTTTTTTTTCTAGGAAACAGATAATTATCATAATGTTGAGAGATTAATGAATTACAAGTTTGGTTTAATTATTTAAACAAAACTAATTATAAATGTTTTATATAAACTGCTCTATTTTTTACATAATTACATCTATTTTTTTATAAAATATTTCGTATTTTTTATGCATTAGATTAGTTGTTACTTCCACGATGAATATCACACATAAATTTTAAAATAGATGATAGATCTAAATTCATTATATGTAAGATAATTTTGTGTTAAAAATTGAAATATAATTCCACCAAATCGTCACAGAAATATTAGGTTTCAAAATTTAATTGGCTTATCCCTCTAGTTATCCCCTAAGGATTTGGGTTAACACTTTTTGATATGAATTTGGCTATGGATGATAGAAATTGGGATATGTAATTATAAGGATGCTTGAATATGGGTGAAATAATATAATTGCAAAGAGTAAGAATTATAGAATATAACTGCAGAATGTTAATTTTATATTGATGTCTTTTGTCTCACAATATTATTGGTACGTATCAAATATTACCTAATTTTACCTCATAAATGTAAAAAAAAGTTATGTGATTTTAAAAATGCATAATTTCTGTATGTTTTCACATGTGAAAATACTGCAAAAAATTATTAACAAATCACATTTTTCTGTTTTTCAAAATATGTTACTGGATTCCAGTCTGTTACTATATGTGCGTCTTTGTACCTTTTGTCCTCAGATGTGCAAATACTGCATCAACAGTTATTTAACACATTTATTCTTTGATATTTAGAAAAATATGTTAATGAAACCAGTTTATTACTGTGTCTTTAAAAATGAAGTATTAAAAACTGAAATTGGCAAAATATCTTAAAACAAAAGGTTGGAAACTAACGAGGTATTTTTTTCTTCAGACTAATATAGACACCATCAATATATAAAGCAAGAAATAACAGCAGTTTTTTTTCGATATATAACCAAGTAAATGCATTCCGAGTGAATAAAAATTACAGACCCCCCTCCAATCTCACTCAAAAAATAATCATACTTGAAGGGCGCGGCTTTTGCATATCTCGTAAATTGTAGCAGCAAAGGCAGTTTGTGGGCGTGAAATAGACTCTCTCGTGCTGTCAGATGCTATCCATCAAATTCAGCTGTTGGTATTTTCGTTAGATAGAGGAGATACTCCGGACGAAGAATGACTCTATATGTTTGCTTTTGTAAAAGTGAATAGCCACGAAAATAATAGTGATACCGAATGACAGATTGGGATATTGATATGAATACTAACCTCCCGCCGATGCTCGGATGTACTAGAAAGAACAACCGCCGATTTGGAGACGAAGGTTTATTTATGGTTGATATCAATCACGTTTGTTTATATACAGATATACAACTACTCGTTTTATGAATAGATTAATATGGCTGTGTCTAGATAAATAACATGTTGCTGCGAATTTAAGATATATTTAGATATGAAAAAGGGAATGAAAATGTATTATATCCGAATTCAGAATACATATTTATAAATATATTTGAGCATGGGAATATGTTTCCAATATAGGTTTCTAAGATAGGGCTTATTAACTAAGATATGGCTAATTGACTATAAATACTCAGCAACAAGCGATCGGATAGCTTGGCGAAAGAGGGTTGCATTAACTTCAATTTTTCCTATTCAACCCTCACCTTTTTTAGAACATAAATCCATTGTCAACGCTGAACTTTCGAAGGAGTGGAGGGTCTTTCCTAGCCTTCCCTGGTACGCTGGCAAAAAGCCTGGTTTTTTGTTTACTCTAAGTTGTGACAGAGCCTCTGGAACTGCAATTTACAGACTGGAAAATGGTCATATTAAAATTCGCTCATTTTTTGAAGGCAGAATGATCTTTTTAGTCTTCTCTAAATGTCAAGCTCAGCATACTTCTGCTGAGTACATTAGGACTGTTTTGAAATTTCAAAAAATTACATATATTGGTCCCACCTTCTTGTTCTTGATTTCCTTAGGGTCAGTTGTCTGATTGATATT
>CM063506.1:97715739-97720739 GCA_032207245.1 Pardosa pseudoannulata
GGACTGAAAGTTTACCGCCCTATATCACAGAAAAAATGTGATAGCCATTTTCTTGTGCAAACAACACAAGGTTGATGTGAACAGTGTACATTAAATACAAGATTAGCTTCCAATGAGTGCAAAAAAAAATTGCATCTCCACTGATTTCCAATATATCATGACATAAAGGTATAAACTCACGTTTTTTATATTTGTTTAAGAAAATGTTGTTTTCATTTAAATTTAGAATTTTTAAACTTTATTGATATCTGTACTTAAATTTAAATATAAATTTTAAATTCATTCTAATTATTTTTCTTATTATTTAATATATACATCTTTTTACTCAATTTGTGAATCCAGTGTATAGTCAGAAGTGGCCAATGCTCCCAATTGGGAACATCTTGAAAATCGTAAAAGAAAATGTTTTTCCACGATTAAATGACTAACATACCTTAACTGAAGCATTAGAAGGCAAGATATAGCAAAAAATTAATTTAAAATATATCTGGATCTGAATTCGGCCTGTAAAAGGTTAAAGCCATACAAAATATATGTTAAAGAAAAAGTTTTAAAGCGATGCAGTTTTTATACCTCAAAACCGAGATTAATAGCTTTAAGTAACACATAAACGCGAAATGTTTCAAAATCATACCCTCAATCATTTCAAACACATTTTCCTACTGTCTAAAAACATTTTACTGAGATAAATATATTTTCCAGATTAATTTTCTGAAATTTATTACTAAATTTTCAAACATACGGAAAATAAAACTATTTTGAAAGAAAAAAAAGCTTCTTCCTTGCTGTATATTTGTGTCTGCTACAAAGAGTAATCTTATTGGTTTATTTTCCAATACAATGTGTAAGGATATAGACAAAAAATAATACTGTATCTTGCAATAAACTGAAAATATTGAAAACCGATTCCTTGGGTTTCTGACCGTTTCATAACAACTGCATTTATCGAAATATTTTATGAAATCTGGTTTTCTGTTTTATTATGGTTTCATGGCTTCTGTATCTTTCAATGGTTTCTTTTTTAATCTTATATTATTTATCTGAATCCCGCACTTTCCATTCTGAGAACAGTGAATTACTGTATATATATATATATATATATATATATATATATATATATATATATATATATACAAAAATATATAGACTAACGCATACATTATATAAACCAATACATACACATTTCCTATTGACATACAGAATGCCAATTAAACGCAGCCAATTGAACGCAGAAGTGCAATGAAAAATGCAACAATGTTGCTCTAGAGTTCCCTATTTTATATCCTTTATCTTGCAATTATTTTTGTAGTTATTAGTGCAGTGGTAACTACTTTAACTTTCATCATTAATAAAATTAATTAAAATTACTCTCACTCTCGGTAGCTCAGTCGGCAAAGGCAACAATGTCGTAACTGAGAGGTTACATCTTCGGATCATGAGCTACCCTAAAATCTGCCATGTTCGTTAAATGTGAGTGGAGCACTTAAAATAGTTCGTGGTCAGAATGTCATCCATGTTCTAAATCAATAACTCTGGGGGTAGCAGTTTAAGTCTATAGGTCTTCTGCTTTGTTACTGCTTCAAAATTATGAGGACCCCTGTTTGAGCATAAGTCGGACTTTCACCCTTGAGGTGCTCGTTGAAACGAAAAGAGTATCCCCTTGCCTTAAATCGAGTATCATCCGGCTCATTTCGTGCTTGGTTTGTCGAAGTACTATAAGACAACAACAACAACAACATAAAGTAAATTCGGGTTTAAATTGATATAATGATTCAATTAAGCTGAATTATCTTTTGAAATAATAAAATGTATAGTAAAACCATATATTAAAATTATTAAAAAACTTGGCTGTCTACTGCTTAACTTTAAATAGTTGAAGCCATCATTGAAATGATATTGTGCTACCTTTTATTTCTTAGGTATTGTCAGTTAGATGATGTCTGCAAACATATCAATATATCATCGATTCAACAAGCCATCAACAGATCATAGCAAATTTCGTTGAGTACCATACAGACACATTAAACAGATGGAGAAAAAAAGAATGCGAATATCTGTGAAAAGATATGACTTATTTCACACCTGCAGTACAGCCGCGCCACCTGCAACAGATGTATGTCTCCTAGTAAGCGTGAAAAAGAAGGTATCAGTCTGTGAACAGCAGTCAACTGCGTCGCATGCTTCTATTGAACTGTCAGTGATAACTTGAAATGCCAGATCTGTCAGTTTTCCAAAGATGAATGACAGTAGGAGAGCGTTAAGTTGTGACATCGATTACGGAGACAACAAACCTTTTGGAGGATGGAAGGAGTACGATATGAACCAAGTCTTCAAAGCACGACAGGGAGCGAAAGTAAAAGCTAGCTGATAGAGATAAACGGGTCTTGAAACGCATATTAGCCCGAAAGTACAAATAATATTCGAGGTAACATCAGAAATAAACAGTCATCTCCATGACCTTGTTTCAACAGAAACTATCAAAAGGGAACTTCATGCTGCGAACATTTATAACAGAGTGGCAATTCGTAAACCCTTGGAGACAGCAACTAATACTTTCAAGCGAAGCCTGTGGTACAGATATCACAAAGGCTGATCTCAACAGTGGTAACATGCAATACATGATGCATGGTACAGAGGAATCGTCATTAACCCTATTTCAGACGATCAAACGCGTTTATGTCTATAGAATGCCCAGAGAAAATTTTCATCACGAATGTCTCTTGCCGACTCTGAAGCATGGGGATGACTCATTTATGGTATGGGTTGTGATATCTTAGAGTTGTTTTCGACCACTTGTTATTCTGCATGGGAGGATCAAATCCAATCACTATCTAAGCATTCTAGCGGATCATATCCATCCTTTTTTCTCGACTGTATATCCTGGAGAGCGACCGCTTTTTCAAGGCAATAACGTCCCTGTCTAGAATGATAGGTGTATTAAAGAATGATTCGAGGAGCATGACAATGAAGTTGAACATCTTGTCTGGCCCTTCAGTCTCTGGACTTGAATATTATTGAACATTTGTTGGAATATTTGTAGTCCAAATTTTGTTCTCGATTTTTTCCTCCATCCAGACTTTCGGAATAAGAGTTCGCTCTGCAGGAGGAATAGCTTAATATTCCTTTAAATATTGTCCATGACCTTTATGAATCTATCCAACGTAGCAGTGAATCTGCACTTCAGTCAAAGGGTGGTCCAACCACCTATTAATAAAGATTTTCCATTATTTCACAGGTGTTCTTAGTATTTTATCATATATTATATGGGATTAGTGGCAGCTATTCATTGCTTATACGCCAACAGTCTCTCAAGGCGTTTCGTTTCGTATAGTTACCTATATGAAATTCAATACAACAACAGAAGAAAAACATTGTTTTACGGTAATAATATTCCACAAAATACATGACATGAATAATTACTTCGTGTATTTAAGATGGTTAAAATAGTCCTATGCTGGAAACCCACACCCATTTATTTAGCTTTACTTGTGTGTCTGTTCATATTTTAAAATGAATTTTAGCTACTTAAGCCATTTCTTAATTTATAAAATTTTCGAATATATTTCTTTAATATATTTATTCAACCTATAACCGTAGATACGTTTCTCACATTAATATGATCATGAAAATTAATAAATATACAAATTCTTATGAAATTTGCCTATGATCAAATAAATGTTTTTATTTATTAGTTAAAAAATGCATTTCTATCTGATCATATTTAAAGTAATTCTAATTGTAGGAAATGAAAACAATCAAGAAAATGAATTAATATAGGCAATCTTATTTATAATATTAAACAATTAAAACACTATACAGTTAAATTCTCGAAACAATTCTACTAATATTTCATATAAATGTACTAAAGATGAACTCTTTTAAATCAATGTTAACGGTATAAAATATTTTTAACAGAGCCAGGACCACAAAAAGTTAAATTCTCGTTTTAAAAACTGCAATAAATCGCTTTATATCCACATATTATTTTTATATTCTGCAATACAATTAATTGTTATCAAGCATTAAACTAGGATAAAAACTTTTGAGCTTATCAACAGCAAGATAGAAAATTTGAAAATAATACGATAAATATTTCTTACGTCATTTTTAAATTCAAAGGAAATTATCCTCCTAAACTAAATTTCTCTTGAAACACGTTATAAAAAATAAAGAAAAAAGGAAAACTATTATGTATGCACCATGAAAAAGCAATTAACGTTAAAAGTTAATAAACGTTAGGAAAAGATATGTTATTACAAGGATAAAAACAAATATACTACGATTAAAAAGAAAAAAAGAAGAAGATGAAAACTTCGTGTTAAAACGGTTGGATGCTTTAAGCACTAAAAGAAAATGAAGCAAATTATTTAGTAATAACCTCGGAATTTACAGCGTTATCCCTTTCTGGCTTAGCTAAAACTATTCTTTTCATAACAATAATTAAATTCGAAGGATTATTTCTTTTTTGAAATAATCCAGCTCTATAAAAGCGAGCGAGCGAGCACGTGTGTTAACAAATAAAGAGGGAAGATCCTTTTAAAAAAAAACTTAATTTTTCACTCTTTATTCACTCGGTCTACAAAATGTTATTCATCTCGTAAAATGTGCCAGCTATGGTATGCACTCTCTCAGCTTAAAAGCAATTAAAGGAGCTTAATATATTAAAAGTCTTTTAGTGAATTTAAGTAATTATTAAGCTAAGTTATTTTTCGGCTTGGGGGAACAATGATCTTGGCAAAATTTTTTTACTTAAATGCGAAATTAATGGGAATATAATGCACAAATAAAAAGTTATTAAGAAAACATTTTATCTTCAAGGTATGCTTTCATCATTATATATATATATATATATATATATATATATATATATATATATATATATATATATATATATATATATATATATATATATATATATATATAT
This sequence comes from Pardosa pseudoannulata, assembly GCA_032207245.1. Classification (NCBI taxonomy): domain Eukaryota; kingdom Metazoa; phylum Arthropoda; class Arachnida; order Araneae; family Lycosidae; genus Pardosa; species Pardosa pseudoannulata. The sequence continues at coordinate 97,720,664 of CM063506.1, forward strand.
ATATATATATATATATATATATATATATACATATATATATATATATATATATATATATACATATATACATATATAT
>CM063506.1:97725739-97728239 GCA_032207245.1 Pardosa pseudoannulata
ATAAAAATTATGTGATAATAATATTACCATATTTTCTTTGCTAATTACGTTTGTTGCCTCTTGTAAAAGTAAGAAATGTTACCAATACCTTATGACCATGAGAAATCAATGTAAATATCTCAAGACGATTGATGATGTATGCAACGCCATTAAATTGACTCAGACAATGCCCTAAATTTGAAAAATTCCCCTATAATAACAATAGGACTGTGTCTAATCGGAATAATAAATACTCAATGACTGATTTAAAATTTCATATATGATATATACGTCTTCTAAGTTAATTTATAATACATCCTTCATGAAAGGGTTTAGGTTTGGAGAGATATCATCCAAAATGGATGTTTATTATTGTTAAATTAGTCACAATGTTGATACTAAATTCTCATAAATCGCACTTATTAATGCTTCACATTTGTAGCTGATATTGCGACATATTCAACAATGACAGTCATAAAAGTTTATACAATACAATTCATATTTAAAATCAAGTCAATTTTCACAGAATATCCAAAATGAATTTTTATTATTGTTAAATTATTCACAATGTTGATGCTAAATAAACATAAATCGTACTTCTGAATGCTTCACTGTCGTAGTACTTATTGTGACACAGATAACAATGTCAGTCAAAACAATTTTATATAATACAATTCAAATATAAAATCCAGTCAAATTTCACAGATAATCCGAAATGAATTTTTATTAAACAATCATAAATCGTACTTCTGAATGCTTCATGATGTAGTAGTTATTGAGACATAGAGAAAAATGTCAGTCAAAACAATTTTATACAATGTATCTCATATTTAAAATCCAGTCAAATTTCCCAGATCATCCAAAATGAATTTTTATTATTGTTAAATTGTTCACAATGTTGATGCTAAAAAATTATAAATCGTACTTGTGAATGTTTCACTTTTAGAGCAGTTATTGTGACATAGTCAACAGTGTCAGTCAAAAAACTTTATACACTACAATACATATTTATAATCCAGTCAAATTTCACAGATCATCCAAAATGAAATTTTATTATTGTTAAATTTTTAAAATGTTGATGCTAAACAATCATAAATCTATTTGTGAATGTTTCATTTTTGTACCAATTACTGCGACAGAGTCAACAATGTCAGTCAAAGCAATTTTATAGAATAAAATTTATATTAAAATACAGTCAAATTTCACAGATCATCCAAAATGCATTTTTATTATTGTTATATTATTCACAACGTTTATGCTAAACGAACCCACATCGAGCTTGTGAATGCTTTACATTTGTATCAGTTATTGCGATATAGTCAACAATGTCATTCTAAAGGATTTTACACATTACAGTTTAACATTTAAAATCCAGTCATATCATCTAAAATGAATTTTTATTATTCTTAAATTTTTCACAATGTTGATGCTAAACAATCATAAATCGTTTTTTTGAATGCTTCACTTTTGTAGCAGTTATTGCTACATAGTCAAGAATGTCAGTCAAAACAATTTTATACAATACAATTTATATTTAAAATCCAGACAAATTTCACAGATCATCCAAAATTAATATTTATTATTGTTAAATTACTCACAATTTTGATGCTAAACATTCATAAATCGTACTTGTGAATGCTTCACTTTTATAGCAGTTATTGCTACACAGTCAAGAATGCCAGTCAAAACACGTTTAAACAATACAATTCATATATAAAATCCAGTCAAACTTCACACTGATTTTCAACACTATCATACTTTCTAAACACTTCATTAGAGTAGATAAACATTCTTTACTGAATTAAATTCTGGTGGAAGAAAAGACTTAAGCGAGATATCAGAAAAGAACAAAATAAAAAAAGAGAAGCAATAACTGGACGAGATTCAATTAAGAGGGTTTGTAGGACAATATTTTTAATTAACTTGTAATTACACTTTTTTGTGTAATTTGTTTACGATGAAAAGAGGAAAAAAATTACTGCATACTAAGTAGGATTTAAAAAACTTGGAAAACAAGATGAAGACTGCAAATTCAATGTTCTTAAAGAAGTAACACTACATCCTTATATAATGTCATTTATTTTAAGATATAAAGCTTCATTAAATAAATTTAATAAAAATAAAATTATTGAATAATTAATTAAGTTTCTTATCTTTATAAAAGTTTTATTTATTACATTAATTTTGAAAATAGAAATACTTAACATGTTGTAATTAATTATTTATTGTTTATATTTACTCTTTTGTTTATAAATAAAATACAAAACTTGCATACATGTATGTATGTATGTATGTATGTATGTATGTATATATATATATATATATATATATATATATATATATATATATATATATATATATATATATATATATATATATATATATATATATATATATATATATATATATGTATATATATGTATATATATATATATATATATATATATATATATATATATATATATATATATATATATATATATATATATATATATGTATATATATATATATATATATATAT
>CM063506.1:97740739-97760739 GCA_032207245.1 Pardosa pseudoannulata
ACTGTCATGCAAGATGTTAAACACAAGACAAACCTATTAAAACCAAGAGCTGTAAAAATTGGTTTTCTAGTGAAATTTCATGCATAAAAGAAATGATCCAATGAAAGAAAGAATTTGAGGAAAATTAGACTGCTATGGAAATTGTCAAACACAAAGCAAAACCATTATAAAACAATAGCTATGTATTTCTTTTCTCTGAGAATTTCTTGTATAAAAGTATTGTTCCAATGAAAGGAGAAATCTGCTGAAAATTAAATTGTCAGTCAAGATATTAAACACAAGATCAAAACTATAAAAATCCAAAAGCAGTAAATTAGTTTTCACTCTGAATTTCATGTATAACAAAATGATCGATTGAAAAGAGGAATTTGTAGAAAATAAGACTTTCACTACAAACTGTTAAACACAATGCAAAGCTATTAAAAACAAAAGCTGTAAATTGGTTTCACACTAATTTTTCATGTATAAAAAATGATCCATTGAAAAACTATTGTAGAAAATAAGACTGTCAATGCAAATGTTAAACACAATGCAAAAATTAAAAACCAAAAGTAATTGGTTTTCCCATTTCATGTATAAATAAATAAACCATTAAAAGGAAAAATCTATTGCAAATAAGACTGTCGTGCAAGGTGTTAAACACAAGGCAAACCTATTAAAAACCAAAAGCTTTAAAAATTGGTTTTCTCTTTAAATTTTATGTATAAAAATAATCATCCATATAAAAAAAGGAATATGGGGAAAATTAGACTGGCATGCAAACTGTTAAACACAAGGCAAACCTATAAGAATTCTAGAATGTAATATTACTTAAATTGTAGGTTATCATAACTGTAGATTTGCTACCAGTAGAATATAGAAATCAGGGCATAATAGAACTTATTTCTTGATATCGAGTGTATTACAACTGTTATGCAGGCTTACAAATTAGGGCCGTAATATAATAGTAAAGTCTGTCAGTGATAATTTCGTATTTTAAGGTAACCGATCATGTTTGGAGCCCTATTTTTAAATAAGGTTTTTATGGAAATATTTTTTAATTATTGCAGTAATAGGTTATAAAACATAGAAGAAATATATGGAAATAAGCATAAACATATATATATATAAAAATATATATATATATAATTAAAAAAAAAAATTTTTTTTTATAAAATATTTACAAAAAAATAAAAAAAAAAAAGTATATTAATTAATAATAAATATATATATATCACTATTATAAAAAACACAAGCATTTTTTTAACTTTATCATTACTAAATATACTAAGTATCACTTTACTTGAATAAATGTAGTATATCCATTATGTATGCATTTAGAGCAAAATATTCTAAAGAAAAATTATAGAAAAGTAATTTAGAGCAAAAATTCAAGAAAAAAAAAGTTTCTAACATAAATGCCCATAACTCATCTCAAAATAAATATATTTATAATACTGAGGTTCATTGCATATATAACCTCATTAAAACATACAGTTAAATTCTAATTAAATTCTAAAAATTATTTTAGTAGTTATGACTGTTAAGGTGTGATGGTGTAGCAAATATCACAGTTTTTCAGAAATTCAATTTAAAGATTTTATTGAATAAATTCATTTAGTGTTTTATAATTTCATAAACATTCAGAAATGTGCTGGAGTAATTTATTTATTTAGAAGCTATAATACGCTATTTAGAGTGTTTTTCATGATAACACTCAAAATCAAGCCCTTTACTTGCTCACTTCCGGTGTCTTTTCGAAACTTCTGGTGATGATTAAATAGCTGTATCATGACTTCTAATGACTCTACAAACAAGCTGAAAACGGTTTTCGAAAGCTAAAGTACTGATATTTAAAATAAACGAATATTTTTTGATATTTTCATGAAAATCGCTATTTGAATGTGGTCCGTTACCTTAAAAGTGTTTATATAATCTGCATGATTCAATCATTGCATTCATTAGTATATTACATGCTCTAATTATTACTGACCATTTAAAAATTAAAAGTTAATGATATTAATTTAGAGCCTTGTTTTTATATCAGAATGTCACGCTTTCATTTTTTTTAATAATATTTCAGTTATTAATTGTTTTTATGGTATTGTATTTATGGATTTTTTGGGTATAAATATAGAGAAAGCCAACATATTTATTTTAACTTTGTTAATATTTTTTTTAGAGAATTAGACGAAAAATTGCTTTGGGGTTATTTTGACTCAACCCATTCTTATAATGTTAATGTTGAATAATTAAGAAATACAAATTCAAATTAAAAAAAAATTCATTAATTTAATTTTTCATTTAAAACTGAATTAAATTATTCTATACAGTGACAATGATACTTATCCGATATAGTATTAAAAAAAACTTTTCAAATATACATCATTCCTAATATGAAAAAAAATACAATTCTTTTGTTAAACTCAAAAGAGCATGGTAGCATGCCAAGGTCTTTCACCCTCCATAATTAGTTTTCTGACATAGTTTGAAGTGATTCATCTGCCAATAAAACGGAGACTTTCCTCTCCGCTAACAGAATGAAAATCCTTTAAATGAAATTATTCAATTCTGTGTCGTTCTTACTCCGCATTTCTACTGCAAGAGTTTGGACATAATATGTATAATTACATGGTTAACTAAGGATCCGGTAAACTTAAGAAGTTGACAAAATACCTGATGCCATGTTTTCTTTCCGCCAAAATATCTAGAAGTAAATAAGAGCTCGCAAAGTAAACAGAGCACCAAGCGGAAGGAAGCGCAGTCGGATTTCTTCATTAAGAATCGAAACATAAAAGGAAATGGTTAAACACACACTCTTCAAATAATATTTGTGTAGAATTTATCTATCATTTGTGGGTACTTAAATGAGGTTTCAAGAGAAGAAACTCCGACTAATCCTATTAGGGTAATGCATAATTGATGCATGTACGTTTCCTGCGATATAGTTTAGGATAAATTACTGAAAGGATAAAAGTTTCCGTCAATGTTATTCTTTATCTCTGATACTTTGCTACCAATTTCTGTTGATTGGTTTCTTTCTCCGAAATATCTTTCACGCATGATAAATAGTTTGATGTTTGAGTATTTTTATCTTAGTAATTTTCATCTGTAATATACTTAGTGCATGATATTTATAAATGTATCGTATTATAAGCGCATTTATAAAAGAGCAAAGTAGATATAACTCTACTATTTTATTCAATTACTGACATATAACCCGCGAGAATGTTTCAAACCCGGAGTTACACGAGACTTCCCGAAGTTACACGAGAACTCTCGCCGGGCCTCGGAAGTCTGGCGCAACTTTTCTCAGCCAAATACCAATTAAATCGCTTTTAATAATAAAATAAAATTTTGTTTACCAAAAATCCAATGGTTTTATAACATAAAGTAATTAACATAAAGTTACCATATGTCTTATGTAGTTTAAGCCTATATGATAGAGATAATAAATTGAATTCTTTAAAATGTCTTAAAATCCAACTAATTCATTTTTATATTTTCTTGGTGTTCCATTACAACTATTCTATACACTAAAGAAAGAAAGCGGGAAATTGGGTAAATTTGGGATGAAAAATTTCTTAAAAATCTATTTGAAATAATTTTTTTCAGGAAAAACATTACATGGATGTATATCCGAAACATGTTGAAAATTGACTCATATAGTATAAAAAGTCGTGGAATTCAGCATCATCATGCTGGGGATTCAGGGCAATACTGTGCAGATGCATATTTATAACTGGGATTGACTTTTGCTATTAAACTATCATATTTGTAAATAATCTGCAGCATACGAGTTATTTAAACCCTTCCGGTAAAATGTCGAGTCTAGCTCGTCATTAGTTTTTCATTCCATACCGCACAATGACGAGTTACACTCGTCATGCTATTAAAGTTACAGTTAAATATGATAATTAATTTAGTTTAAAATTTCTAGTGTACTGAATTTGGCAACACTTTTACCACTTGTGAAAATCACAAGTCACTATTACATATTGTTTACGTAGAATTTCTTCGTACAAGTCATTGCCAAATTAATGAGTCAGAATAAAAGAAAACCTACTAAGAAATTCCGTGAGTGTTACAAGAATCAAATTAAAAGTGAGATTACTTTACGGTGTAAACAATTAAGAATTCCTTTGCACTTTGTTTTGAAAAGTACCACTAGCTTGAAGACTGTCTGTACTGTATCTGTATACCTTATTAATGTTTTGCTTTGATATTTTCTTAATTTTACTGTTTCTGATATTATTTAACACTATATAAAAAGTGGATTTTAATTAAAAAATATGTAAGAATTGTAAAATGAAACAAGTTTTTTAAATAAAAATTAAATGGTCATTTCATGCACAGTTTTTCATTATTAAATCATACTGGAAGGGGTTAATAATTAAAAATTCCGTTTGGCTATTGTAGTGGATTTAAACCTTTATTATGAAATTCAACTGAAATAAATTTTTACAGCAAAAACATTACATGCATGCATATCCGTAACATGTTGAAAAATGACTCATATAGTATAGAACGTCGTGGAATTTACAATCATGATGCTGTGGTTTCAGGGCAATACTGTGCAGATGCATATTTATAACTGGGATCGTCTTTTGCTAATAAACTATCATATTTGTAAATAATCTGCAGCATACGAGTTTATTTAATATTTTTAAAATATTGTTGGTCTATTGTAGTGGATTTAAACCTTTATTATGAAATACAACTGAAATAATTTTTTACAGCAAAAACATTACATATCCAAAACATGTTGAAAATTGACTCATATAGCATAGAAAGTCGTGGAATTTCGCATCATCATGCTGTGGTTTCAGGGCAATACTGTGCAGATTCATATTTATAACTGGCATTGTCTTTTGCTAATAACCTATCATATTTGTAAATAATCTGCAGCATAACAGTTTATTTAATACATTAAAAAATTTGTTTGTCTATTGTAGTGGATTTAAACCTTTATTATGAAATTCAACTGAAATAATTTTTTACAGCAAAAACATTGCATGGATACATATCCAAAACATGCTGAAAATTGTATCATATAGTATAGAAAGTCGTGGAATTTCGCATCATCATGCTGTGGTTTCAGGGCAATACTGTGCAGATGCATATTTATAACTGGCATTGTCTTTTGCTAATAACCTATCATATTTGTAAATAATCTGCAGCATACGGGTTTATTTAATATTTTAAAAAAGTTGTTTGTCTATTGTAGTGGATTTAAACCTTTATTATGAAATACAACTGAGATAAATTTTTACAGCAAAAACATTACATGGATACATATCCAAAACATGTTGAAAATTGATTCATATAGTATAGAAAGTCTTGGAATTTAGAATCATCATGTTGTGGTTTCAGGGCAATACTGTGCATATGCATATTTATAACTGGCATTGTCTTTTGCTAATAACCTATCATATTTGTAAATAATCTGCAGCATACGGGTTTATTTAATATTTTTAAAAAGTTTGTCTATTGTAGTGGACTTAAACCTTTATTATGAAATTCAACTGAAATAATTTTTTTACAGCAAAAACATTATGGATACATATCCAACAATAATTGTATCTAGTATAGAAAGTCGTGGAATTTCGCATCATCATGCTGTTTTTCAATACTGTGCAGATTCATATTTATAACTGGCATTGTCTTTTGTATAATAACCTATCATATTTGTAAATAATCTGCAGCATACATTATTTAATATTTAAAAATTGTTTGTCTATTGTAGTGGATTTAAACCTTTATTATGAAATTCAACTGAAATAATTTTTTACAGCAAAAACATTGCATGGATACATATCCAAAACATGCTGAAAATTGTATCATATAGTATAGAAAGTCTTGGAATTTAGAATCATCATGTTGTGGTTTCAGGGCAATACTGTGCATATGCATATTTATAACTGGCATTGTCTTTTGCTAATAACCTATCATATTTGTAAATAATCTGCAGCATACGGGTTTATTTAATATTTTTAAAAAGTTTGTCTATTGTAGTGGATTTAAACCTTTATTATGAAATACAACTGAGATAAATTTTTACAGCAAAAACATTACATGGATACATATCCAAAACATGTTGAAAATTGATTCATATAGTATAGAAAGTCTTGGAATTTAGAATCATCATGTTGTGGTTTCAGGGCAATACTGTGCATATGCATATTTATAACTGGCATTGTCTTTTGCTAATAACCTATCATATTTGTAAATAATCTGCAGCATACGGGTTTATTTAATATTTTTAAAAAGTTTGTCTATTGTAGTGGACTTAAACCTTTATTAGGAAAATATGCTACCCTTTATGTGAAGCAGCTATTATTTTATTAAAATATTTATATTTCGTATTATTTGGAATATTAATTTTTATTTATTAATTTTGGACTGCAGTTTTTGCATTTCCATTCCGAAAGTCCTAACATGAGACACGCACAAGTTAAAAACTTAAATCTCATCTTTATTTTTCATCTTTAAATTTCATCATTTTAAATCAAATAACAATATATTTTTGGCAGCATCTCTTCTATGAGAATAAACCCTAAATAAAAATGCAAAAGTACAAGTGCATGCACGAGGTCTCTGAAGCCTGAATAAAATATAAATGTCTCTTTCTGACAAAAACATTGAGAGAAAATTGTAGAAATGCACGTTATTGGAATCTAAAAGACGTATAAGGCAGCTACTGAAATTTCGGAAATTTACTGAAATTTCGGAAATTTATTTCTATTGGTTGATTTTGTGTGGAATGTTTTTATAATGTTCGTACTTCAGAGACCACGAGTCCTCGTGGGTTATTACAATTAATACAAATTACCATATGTACTAAAATCTCAGAACTTCTATAATTATGTGAGTTATATTGTCGTGTGAATGTGTCACTTGTTTTGTGTGTACTCTTTTTACTTTACATGTCATGTATGATATAAAATTGAACTTCGCTGCCTTTTAAAAACCTTCATTCCATCAGTCACTGCTGTGGCAATTTTAAAAATATGCCCAATAAAGTCAAATAATTACAACTTATTGTGTTTATGATAATGAAAAGCAAATTATTAATAAAAAATATTTTTGTTTAGATTAAGGGGTTATAGACTGTTAAATCTACAAAAAATTAAATTTTTCAGAAACAAAATTGTCTGAAAAAATTTTAGTTTTCAATATTTTAAAACAATTTGCTTAAAAGCATTCCAATATTGAGAGGAATTATGACTAAAAACCACTAAGCTGTTTACTGTAAATAAATTAAACTTACTAATCTTTAATTTGATTTTTCACAAATTTTATATTTTTAAGGTAACGCCCATTTTATATCAAAATATTTTTATTATAATTTTCATGAATTTTTTTCAGGTTGTTTACTATACAATTTTCATCCGATTGAACTTAAATTTTCTTGTAAATTTTCCAAAATACATTTTTTTTGCAATCATAAATAAAAATTCTCTTTTTTCAAACATTTTTAAAAATATACCTGTACCTTAAATATATAATATCTAAGTTATAAGATGTTTCGAGATACTGTGGTATTTTTAGAACAATAATGTTCTGAAAAAAAACTTTAGTTTTCAATATTTTAAAACAATTTTCTTAAAAGCATTCCAATATTGAGAGGAATTATGACTAAAAACCAGTAAGCTGTTTACTGTAAACAAATTAAACTTACTAATCTTTAACTTTATTTTTATCAAATTTTATATTTTTAAAGTAACGCCCATTTTATATCAAAATATTTTTATTATAATTTTCATGTATTTTTTTTCAGGTTGTTTACTATACAATTTTCATCCGATTAAACTTAAATTTTCCAAAATACATTTTCATAAATAAAAACTCTCTTTTTTCAAACATTTTTAAAAACATACATGTACCTTAAATATGTAATATGTAAGTTATAAGATGTTTCGAGATACAGTTTTAAAACAATAATTTTGTCTTAAACTTACTTGTTTTAGTAATCTTGCGCGTTAGCCTTGATAATTTTGTTAACAATAAAGTGCCTCCAATTTAAAACTATTTTAGAAAAATAATTTTTATGTTTCAAAAATAAATGAGATGTGTGTGTAAAAATAATAATTTATTCTACCTACGTTAAATAAATTATGTTTGTAAAACTGGTAATGTATAAGGTAGGAGAAGCCGAAAATGATATTTTTTTAAATATTTTTTTTAAAAATATCGCATGAGCCCTTAATAATATTGAAATTTTTAAATGATTAGTTTTACCTAGATTGTATTTTTAATTCCCTTCTTTTTTAGGTTATCTATTCCAAAAGCTTTACTTTTTAAGTAAATAATATTAGGCAGATATTTATCATTTACATTAAAAGTTAATTACTCTCTTACAGATTAAAGTAAATATATACTCATACACGTCTCTTCGGTGCATAAATAATACACTCCTTGTAAAAATGCAGTTAATTTATGTAATATTGCCTTAAATATTCAACATTTAATACGTAATTTTACTCCAAATTTCTGCTGCTCTCGGAACGTGAACACATTAATGTGTAACTTTTATACAGTAAAACAATATATCATTTATATATTTAAGCATCAAATTTTTTAACATGATAAAATATATAGTTAATGAAATTATATTTTAACTTTGCCTTTTTGCCTGTAATTTTTTCTCTTTTATTTTATCTCGTTTTATAAAATAAAGTTTAGTCTAAATATACAAATATTTCTAAATATATTTGTTAAAAATGCAATTGCTACAATGTGTAGAATAAAATTATACAAACATGTGTCTTAAATATTCAACTTCTAATACGTATTTTTACTTGAATTCTCTGTCGTTCTCGAAACTTTATACAATAAAACAATATATCATTTACATACTTCAACATAGTTTAAGTTCAACTTTTAAATTTTATAACATGATAAAAATATATTTAATGGATATGTATTTATCTTTACATTTTTATCTTTAATTTTTTATTTTTTATTTTATGGCGTTTTATAAAATAAAGCTTGTTCTAAATATATTTGCTTATATTTCAATTGTTACAAAATGTAGAATAAAATTATAAAAACAAGACGAATGTATATAAAGGAGTGAAAATTCCCCTGATAGCCCGTTACTAAATTATAATTGTTAGCTGGATTTCATTATATTACATAAATAAGAAAACAAAAATGGTTTTCTACAGTTAATATATTCTGAATAAAAATACTCCGATTTTTTTTTAATTCTATAAAATTTTCTCAAAAAGTGTTTCTTGTGTTTTCTTACGTTTTAATTGTGATGTATAAAAACCTAATTAAATATCACTTACTTTCTAAAAAATTTAAGAAAGCATAGTATGGTAATTAACAAAAATGAAAAATTTATCCTTAATTAATGCTTGAATCCATTATATTTTAAATTATTGTTGAATTAACTTTTATTTCTCCATCTATTAGAGATTGTAACCAGTTTTTATTTGTCAAAATCAATTCTATATTATCCAAAACACTGAGAATTTTTTTTTTACATATAATTTTCAAAATTCCTTTTTCTTCAGTTTTAAACAAAATAGTTTAATTTACTTGTTTCAGTTGATGTTGTTTTCAGGCATACATATTTTTAAACTATTCTTAAAATTTATGTATTTATTTGTATTGATGCATTTTACTTTATAAGGTTTTGCATCTTAAATTTTTTAGTTGTCAATACATTTGTTATATTAAGAATTAATTTTTTCATTTATATATTAAGAAATGTAACTTTAAAAACATTGGTAAATGACTTAGTAATAATTTATTGAGATGAACTTCATGTAATTTTATTAAAATAAAATTTTGGTAATTATTCACTACTTATTATTTATATAATCAAGTCTAAAATGAAAAAAATATTCAGAGTTGAAGTAAATAATAGTAAGTTGAAATAATTTACATTGAAAAATTTATATTTCGAAATAGGATTGAATTCTAAAGGTGATCTCTTGGTGATTCTGCAATTAACCCCTTCAGGGAAGATTTAATAATGAAAAACTGTGCATGAAATAACCATTTAATTTTTATTTAAAAAACGTGTTTCATTTTACAATTCTTACATATTCTTAATTAAAATCCACTTTTTACATAGTGTTAAATGATATCAGAAACAGTAAATGTAAGAAAATATCAAAGCAAAACATTAATAAGGTATACAGATAATAGTCTTCAAGCTAGTGGTACTTTTGAAAACAAAGTGTAAAGGAATTCTTAATTGTTTACACCGCCAAGTGGTCTCACTTTTAATTTGATTCTTGTAACACACATGGCATTTCTTAGTAGGTTTTCTTTTATTCTGACTCATTAATTTGTCAATTACTTGTACCAAGAAATTCTAAGTAAACAATATGCAATAGTGACTTGTGATTTTCACAAGTGATAAAAGTTGCCAAATTCAGTACACTAGAAATTTTAAACTAAATTAATTATAATATTTAACAGTAACTTTAATCGCATGACGAGTGTAGCTCGCCATTGTGCGGTATGGAATGAAAAACTAATGACGAACTAGACTCGTCATTTTACCGGAAGGGGTTAATGAAGGTAGCAGGAACAACGCTGGAAAAATTAGGTCTACAATCATTAATAGGATTTGTGGTTATTGTCCTCCTAGATGGTTAGCGGCTGTCCAAAAAGAGAATATGAGGGTTATTTGTGAGGTCACTGTCTCAATGCAGGACACCGGAACCATATCGCAAAAATCATTGAAAAGAGAACTTTCACACACCCTACGGATTCCTTCTCCCTCGGATTGTTCTGAAACTACCCACCGGAACCTAGCACTTTTCCGGGAGTGAATATAACCTAGCTTTATTTAAAAGAGAATAAAATTATATATATATATATAAATATAAAAAAGAAGGAATGAATTCGAGGTACCATAATAACATTAATTTAGGAATTTAGTACATTTGAATTGGCTGCAGAGATTGGGACATAGGGTCAAAACATCTGTCGTATTCATATACCATTCTCGAGACACTCATCCTACCAGACCTAAATCTAACATACCATTCCCTTGTTTTGGTCAGGGGCTGGCTTTGTGAGCAGCCTAATATCTAGTGATATGTTCTGGGTATTCCAAAGACCGAATAAGAGTCAGTACTAGGGCAATTTTTGAAAAGCTCAAATTTCGCGTGCAGGGGTGAAAAATACTTGGCAGCGGTGGGATATGAAGCCACACTTTCAAAGAGACTGCTGTCTTATACGAGTGCATTTGACCTCTCGTGTACGCTACGACAAATTTTGAATTCTCCAGGTGAGCCTTTTGGAGATTATTATTGGTTTACCATTTAGAGGTAGAATTACATTTTTTTTTCAACAAGAACCTGCTCTAATCCATGTCTATTAAGACGTTTTTCCTGTATCGAAATTAACAGTTTTGAGCTAACCGAGAAGTTCTCCAGATATTGAATCTGGTGGAAAATTTATGACGTAATATGAAGAGATGTTTGAGTAATATGGATTCCCAAACCAAAATATATCTTATTCAGAATGCCAGATAATGCTCAGTTTTCTTCGATATACAAAGGTTATGTTATAAATTTGTTAAATCCTTGTTGAGATATGTACATGATACCATTAAACCTATTGGATGACATATTTGCTACAGTATTACTATTATTTAATTTTAAATGAATTTATACTAATTAAACTTTTATTTCAATGCATCAGACTATACAGGCATTACACTAACGCCTTAACAAAGCTGCTTTTTTTTTACTCATTTATCAGTACCGAGGAGCACGTGTGTCTTAAGGTATGCTGAGGAAGCGAGTAACTTTACCTCCTTTGGTTCCTCAAAATTTAGCAGCAGGGACCAAAGAGAAGACCCCCAGGCTTGGATGGCCACCCCTCAAAAGTATCGTTTGAGAACTTGCAGGACTTTGTGACTACGAACATATTTTAAGCGCCCCAATCACCTTCAGAGAACACAGGGGATCATAGGCCGGCCCCAGACCTGGACCCTCAACTTTTCAGTTACAAGATCGCTGCCTTTGCCAACTGAGCTACCGCGTCTCGTACCAATTAACCCATTAAAGGTCACTAATAATAATTCTTTGGGATTTAAGGTAATTAGTTCATAAATGGTATCTCTGAGCTTTATAAATATAAAATTCATAATTTTTAATTACATTCCTTGAGGGAATTTGAAGGCTGGTTAAAGTGTAAAATCCAGCCCCTCGTAGAGTGAAAATACTTTTTAAAGGTTTAATTATACTGGGAGAACAATGATTATTATCATAAAAATGTTATAATAAAAAAACTAAACAATTAAAGCCGAAAGATAGCGGCATGGTAGGGAGCTGCTTTTCATTACAGGAATTTGTGGGTTGAAATCCCACCACAGGAATGAATGTTTGTAGCCATTTGTAATCGTCTTTAAGCTGTAGATCCCGGTCTCATTAGCCCTTGGGTTGGAAAACAATAGACGGTAGCGCTTCAAACGAAACAACTAAACCCAACATAAACAATTTATAAATGTTGTTTATATAGATACTTTTTATTTAAGGTCATAAGTGAAAGAAATCATTGTCTTTTCGAGGTAAAATATGTTTAACGACATATATTCTATGTTGTGAGTATGGAATATCATAAGCATAGAATATAAAAACATCCTTCATATGTTTTTGAAAAGGGAAGGAAAAATTTAACATGTGGTTTCGCTTCGAAACCACTGCCCTTTAAAGGGTTAAACTAAATATATAATAAGTTATGTGTGTCTAAATCAGTTTGCAGAGATACATATCTAAACATTGCAGCTGAATATGTAAAACAAAATAGTAAGACGATTAAAAGTATCGTATAATTTATGCAACATTTATTGTTTCTAGCATATTTAAATAAAATAAAATGAATTATCAAATAAAACTGTTCCTTTCAAGATCATCAGTTTTAATTCTTTATTTAAAAAAGAACATTGATTTGTTTTATAAGTCTATTTTACAGGGCAAATGTGAGTGTGCATATAAAAACATACACATATACATATTCAACCACATTTGCATGTGCATTTTTATTTTCAGTGGTATGTATTCCTTTCATTTTTGTGATCATCTGTTAATATTAAAAAGCTGTGATATAAAACACTTTTCAATGAACTGTAGTATAAGTTTCAGTGGTTTATCTTTTAAATACCCGAGTTTCCCTCCACCCCAGAAGAAAAGGACGTATAAAATACAAATGAAGAAATAATTCCATATATAATAATAGCCCAAGTTATCTGTACGTTTGTCCTACAATTTATGAAGCGGTTGGATCTGGAATGGATAGAGGATATCCATTCAAAGCGAATAAAGTTTATCTTCTCCTAAACTATCGGTCCGATTCCAAAATAAATTGGTATAAATATGCTTCATATCACAGAAAAAAATACTGTCGTCTTTAAAAACTCTTCCCTCCTTTTTCGAGAGTTTAATGCCATTATTTCAAGCCCTATTTTCCCCGGTTAAGAGCAGGCGATTAGATTTATCCATTTATCACTTAATAAAGAGGTAAAAATAACATTCTTTTCTAGCATTGTGATGTCATTCCTTTAAACTTCACATTTAATCATTTCATATTTTAAACTATTTAAATATCGTCTACATTATTTTAATATCTTTTATCACTGAACTTAGATATTACGTAAATGATTTTCTTTTATATTTGGCTTAAATAATAGATTAGGTACATACGTGATAATTTTAAATTTAATCATCGATTATTTTTTGTTGCAATGAAACTTTTACCACCGGTATTAACAATAAATTCTTTTCATATAAGTCTAGGAGTCTATTTCATGGACTAATAAATATCTAACTTTTAATTTATATATATTTGGAAATTAAGAAGTTTGTTCTTTTGTGTGTTTGTTTATTATACATAACCACATGGTTTGACTAAATGAATTCACTGTGATTCTAAACTGCATTACAGGATCGGGAGACTCTAGAGGAGTATGACGATAAATAAATTATTAAAAGTGAACCAGATAGTTCTCAGCCAAAAACCAAACCATTTTTTACCTGCCTTATTAGGTACTTCACAGTTGTGGAATTTTAAAAATTTTACTAATCTCGTCATATGATGGGCTATGTGCTAGTTATATTTATATTCTTGAAAAATAGAGGTGCCATATACATTAGGCAAAGTTAGGTATAAGAGCTTCAATATTAATCTAATAGTATTTTATAAGTCTAATTCCGGTATGTGGTCAAAAATTAACACATGACATTTAAGTGTTAGATATATATAGATATATATATATATATATATATAGAGATAGATATATTATATCTACACATTGATTAAAGGCTGATTAACACATGATGACACACTTAAAAATTTTCTGGTAATGCTAACTAGTTATAGTACGTACGGAATATTTAGTGTTTCCAGTATCGTTACATTTTATTGAATTTAAATGTTCCTGAAAACTCTAGCCGTATAATTAGCCAGTATAAAATGCCTAGAGAAGAATGTAAAGCAAATAGGCGACACCATCCGCCAGGTTGATAAAAGTCCTTACTTGGAGACGAGCCGTCCAGAAACAATATCGAAAACAGATATCGATGATACTTAAAGGTTTGGGCCAGAACTTTCTTAATCGATACACCAACTCTATATACACCCAACTTTCTATTATCGATAGTGCTCGGGTAGGAACTTATAACTATATCCAAGGTGCTCAATAAAAGCGAAACTTCGTTTTATCAATGATTTCCAAGCGGAAAGTTGGCGACATCTGCGAGCAATCGATTAATCACACTTCTAAGCATATTCATATTATAAATCATAAATAACTCACCCTGTTAAACCATTAGATATTATAAACATTGTTTCGAGTTTAAAATTCAAGGGTGAAAAGATTATGATATATACTTATATTATTCAAAAATATTACAATGTTTAAATGTGCTTTTGAATATTCAACGTAAAATATGGTAGACTAATTCTTAAATAAAAGTATCAGTAACTTTTGGAAAAATCTTGATCTTATTTTCTTCAACGTTTCTTCAGTTTTATGCACACTGATGTTTTAAAATATTACTTAACAGTAAACTCTCATAGAATCTAATAAATAATAGAAGCACTAAATTATATTTTAAATTTAAAAATGAGTACTTCGCCTTAGGTTTTGTATCAAAATAAAGTAATGAATAAAATTAATCTTAATAATTGTGCTTGATTTATCTTAAAAGTTCATAATTATGAAACGTATCGCTGTGTATAATAAACAGTAATACACAAATATAGCTTACCTGTTTTGTTAGTTTTCAGATCATATTTATTAGAGTATGTCCTTCCTGTAAATACAAAAATAGACATAATTTAATAATTAGTACGTAAAGCATAATAAAAAATAAAAAATAAAATAATTACATTTTTATCAGTCTGTCTAAGATTTCGTAGCATAGATTGCAGCATAAAATAATTAAATTTTTATCCTTTACTTTTTGAATAATTTTCTTTTTTTATAATCAGTATTATACTGATATAAAATAATATAAGCTATATAATTTTAACTTTACTATACTTTTTATATGTTATCATTCAAGATGATTTAATCAAATTAAAACCTAATTTAAAAGGCTTCAAATGTATTATTAAAAGATTTAAAATAGCAATTATAATAATATAAAAATATAAACTTCTACAAATATAAACTTACTTCTACAATAAATGAAATTTAAATTAAAACAGACAATTTTTATCAACTTGAATGATCAGCTAACATTTATATTTTCTCTATATGTTACATATTAATTAAACGTTATAATTGTTTAATGATAGGCTTAACATTTATATGAAATCATTATTCTATGTTGAATTTCTCATACAAAAGACATTTATAGAAGTTTTTATACACTCTCTATCAAATGACAGTATTAAATTTTCTTTAATATAAAATATTCATTTTTACACAATCATTTATATCTATTACAGAAGAAAACTGAAACTGTAAAAAACATGTTATGAAAATTATTATTTTACAGTAATTTTAATTACTTTTTAAAATGTAAATTTTTAATTACTGCAAATAATTTATAAGTATAAGAGCTCTCTGAGTGTATTTAAAATAAATATTTGTATTAAATTATTTAGCAGTAATTGTGGGAAAATCATCACATGTGCTGTGAATAAAGATTAATAGTAATATAAGAGAAAACTTGCTAAGCAGCTAATGAGTGATTCATAATTTTAAATTCTTGTAAAAATAAATTTTTAATTAATACATAAAATATGCGAGTTCTAAGTAAAATATGTATTCTTCTGATGTATTTAAGTAATGTTATCACTTTTAAATAAAGTAATTAGTTATAAAGAGTTAAGGATAGATAAATGTATACGTGTTCAAAACTTCATAGAAAAATGCAGGGTAAGTAAAATGTGTCTTATTTAAGTGTTATTTTTTTTCTTTCAGTTCTAAAGAGTTAAGGATGAATAACCCAATGTATCACACAAAAAAGCAGGAGCAGGAAGTGTCTATCTATTTTACCCTGGAGAGTAATATGTCAACAACTAGCTATATTTTTCATGTAAATACTCTATTTTTCTATATATTTTCTTTTTCTTTACATTATTAAATAAAGTAAAGAATTGCCCTCTGCAGGTTAGAGCTGGGAAGACTAAAGCCGTCGCTGGACGCTTGTGTTTCCCGGGTCAGGGCAACATTCCTGCAACACCCGCATGGGAGGTAGGCAGCTCTCCGCAGGGTGTTCATGAAGGCTTAGTGTTCTAGTTGTGTATAGAAACATAGATAAAAAATATCGACAAAAAGAAGTTGTGCTTAACCCATATTGGACAGCTGTCCTATAAACAGGACAGCAAATAAAATTCCATTTAATAATAAAGTTATAATTATTTTCTGAGTGGATTTTATTTTAACACCTTTAAAAGTAGACACAATTTACCATAGTAACAAAAAAACTGAGAATTCAAAACAAATGTATTGTAAAATTTATTTTAACAACCTCTTAAAAATTGTCATTTTTTAATCTTTAATTTTATATTTATTATTATTATTTTTTAAACACTGTGGAGGTTACTTTTAGTTTAAAAACAGAGCTAATAATGTAGCTGAAAGGTTTTGCTGAAAAATATATTTTACATGTGCATTTTGTAAGTATAAAAAGGGGGCCCTAAAATTAAGACGAAGGTCCAATCCTTATTATTTTTCTATGAATTCGATATTGCATTGTTAGCGCATATTCTTTTCTTATCTTTCAATGAAAACCAGTTCAAACACTTGTTCGCACACCTGGAACCAACAAAGGGTAAACAGATGTCTATTCAATTCAGAAAACTGGAGATTTATGGCAAGATGAACTTACTCTCTTACTGCCAGTTCAATAACTGCAAGAGTATGCTTAAAATGTAATGTTGGACTTTGTTTTGACTGCTTCCACAAATTTCATCTATGAATCAGCTTAATGCAATGTAAGTGATATTTGTTAAGTTTTAGTTGTGTAATGGAAGGTTGTCCTATTTATAAGACAGCCAATTACATAAAAAATTAAAACTATTTTTAAAATTTTCGTTTTATATACTTAATTACACCATATTAATGATATATAAGTTTTAATAACTTACAGAAATATTTAGTTGGTGTGGTACAAAATATGGGTTAATAAACAAAATTTACCAACATTACTAAATGCATCAGAGAAGATACATATTATTTATACTATTAACAGGGACGATAGTTTCACAATTAAAGAAGTTACAATCCAAGTTCGCTTTTTATCAGCTCTGTAAAGTTCGTAATTGTTTTATAATATTCTAGATTTGACATATTGAAATGATGTTAGTCAATAATACCTTCAAGACTACTTAAAATCCTTTATCAACTGCTTACCGAGTTGCAAGGAGATATTTTAATAAGCATTCGAGAACGTGGATTTGCTTACTGAAATATTTATAATTGTTATCAGCAACACTCTAGACAGGTTCAGCTCAGGAATACCTCTTTCCGGTGACCACGTGGAACTACCGAGAATGAAGTTAACTGTGTTCAGCTTATAGCTCTTGACCATTGATCTGCGTCCCTAGAAAAAAATCGAAATGCACTTGCCGCAACAGTGACACAATTGACTGTAACAAATCGGTTAATTCAACTAGAGATCCGAAACAGACACTCTGCCACATGAATTCCTCTGACACCAAATTATTTATGCTTCATATTTCATAAATGGTAATTTAGATCACCCAGAGCACTCATTGGTAATCACTTGGTATCTTAAGGAAGTCCTGTTCTGCCTTGGCGATAATGATAACCATGTGCTGGGCAGAAGGAAGTCTGAAGTCCTGCATAGTACCTGAATGTGTCCTAAACGCGTTTAACCTAAAGTTGAAGATATTGTCTGGAGAGAAATTCTTATGACAGGATTCTCCCAGCTATCCCTACATTCAGACTGCAAAAGTGTACGTCAGTCTGATGAGTCAACTATTGTGCTGCGTATCATAATGTGGAGTATTTCCAAAAAGGAACAGCTATTGTTACCCAACATGCTCTATACTGTGTCGACATGTTGAAGTGGTCTGGTAGAAAAAAAAACTGTCTTCAATATAATACTCACGAAACACCATTTGACGACAACTTCAGCTTCACTGGCAACTAGCATTAACATTCCCTTCCTTCAATATTCAAGTAAAACTGGCCAATAACTAAATCTCACAAATCGACATCCAGAAACTGCACGACAGAATGCAGACAGTCTTGTATTTCTGCAATCATAACTCTTACAGTACCAACATTAAACAAATGAAATGTCTCTGTTCGCACTTACATTTCTGTTTCTTACATTCTTTTAATCAATTTCTTCATCTTTCATTCTTTAATCACTTACATTTCTTTTCATCAGTGTACATGAATGACATCCAGAAACTGCATGACAGAATGCAGGAAGTCTTGTATTCTTTCATTCATCCTTTTAATTTCATTTAATTCATTTATTCAGATATCATTCTTTTTCATTCTTTTAATCAGTTTCTTTATTTTACATTCTTTAATCACATTTCTTTTAATCAGTGTAAAACTTTCTCCAGTTTAATATTTACGAGACATCATTTGAAGACAACTTCAGCGTCACTGACAAGTAGCATTAACATTTCCTTCCTTGACTAAAGTAAAACTGGCCAATAACTATATCTCACAAACTGACATCCAGAAACTGTACGACAGAATGCAGACATATTGTCTCGTATATCTGCATTCATAACTTTTACTGTACCAACATTATACAAATTAAATGTCTCTTTTCGCACTTACAGTTCTTACATTCTTTTAATCAATTTCTTAATCTTACATTCTTTAATCACACACATTTCTGTTCATCAGTGTATATGCATGACAGAATGCAGCCTGTCTTGTGTTCCTGCATTCATTTTCTTAATTTCATTTAATTTTTCTAATTCAATCTTTTAATCATTTTCTCTTTTGTTATTATTCTTTAATTAGTTTCTTACATTGTTCAATCTCTTATGTTTCTTTTAATTGGTGTATATGTATGACATCCAAAATCTGAATGACACAATGGGGTTAGTCTTGTATTCCTGCATTCACAACTACCAGCATTACAGAAACGAAATGTATTTTCTCGCATTTACATTAATCTCAAAGATCGAAAATTTAATCACTTTAATATCTTACAAATACAAATATATTGTCAAAGAGTCATTAATCTATGCATAAATCTTCTTAATGTTCGGAGGTTTGCTTTCATTCAATGTATATGTATATGTATGTAATGTTGTGATCCAGTGTTAAGACGAATGGAAAACAGCCTTTCTTGATAATAAGTTTATTAAATCATCGTTTATTCTAAAAGTAAAACCTACGCCATTTTCATTATTCATTGCGGAGACAAGCGTAGAGTGTTGTTGACAGTTCCATGTCCACGCGCTGACTGAAAATTACCTGTTTACAATCTCATCAAATTGTTCCAAAAGGCTTTCACCTGACCGGATTATCCTAAAAGCTTACGCGAGAGTGGGTCTATTTCATTGATTTTATTTTTATAAAAGAGTTACCTTTTAAA
>CM063506.1:97763239-97773239 GCA_032207245.1 Pardosa pseudoannulata
TCCGAAGCAATAAGAAAGAAAAGCAAAAGTTATAGGAAAAAAAGTTTTCTCCCTGAGAGTATACTTAAACTTTTCAGGTTGGACAATAGGCGGATGATTAGGACAAAACAAGTCAACAATGTAACAAGAAGTTTCAAATAGTGAAACACGAAAGAAGTGTTCCAGAATAGTGTTGTATGAGCAGTTATTGGGTTGGTAACTTAGTCAACTTTTGTGGTATATTCAATGAATAATAATATTTATATAGATTTTTTAATCAGTTACAGTAAAACAAAAAGTAATGCGTATTATGTATAAGCTATTTTTTCTGATAATTTTCCAAAGAACATTTTTTAAAAACAATCAGTGGCAGTGAAACAAAAAGTATCTCGTATTATGTATAAGCACATTTTCTGCTAATTTTCCAAAGGACATCTCTTA
The DNA here is from genome assembly GCA_032207245.1 of Pardosa pseudoannulata. Classification (NCBI taxonomy): domain Eukaryota; kingdom Metazoa; phylum Arthropoda; class Arachnida; order Araneae; family Lycosidae; genus Pardosa; species Pardosa pseudoannulata. The sequence goes on from CM063506.1 coordinate 97,763,660, forward strand.
AACACAGTCAGTTGTAGTGACACAAAAAGTATTTCATATTATGTATAAGCTATTTTTTCCGATAATTTTCCAAAGGACATTTTTTAAACACAATCAATTGCAGTGAAACAAAAAGTATTTTGTATTATGTATAGTTTGGTTTGGTTTCGAGTGCTACGGTCTACTTTTTGCAACACGAGGGCTAATGAGACTGGGACCTACAGCTTAAAGCCGTTTTAGAACGGCTACGAACATCCATGCCACATTGGGATTCGAACCCACGAACTTCGGTACCGCAGGTCAGCACCCTAATCAATCGGCCATCGTTCGGCTTTGTATTATGTATAAGCTATTTTTTCTGCTAATTTTCCAAATGACATTTTTTAAACACAATCAGTTGCAGTGAAACAAAAAGTATTTTGTATTATGTATACGCTAATTTTTCTGGTAATTTTCCAAAGGATATTTTTAAACACAATCATTTGCAGTGAAACAAATTGTAGTTTGTATTATGTATAAGCTTTTTTTTCTGATACTTTCCAAAGGATTTTAAAAACACAAAGTTGCATTGAAAAACAAAAGTATTCGTATTATGTATAACCTAATTTTTCTGATAATTTTCAAAGGACATAAATTAAATCGTTTATAGATTTAACATAACATAGGAATTTATGATTTGTGACCCATATTACTTATCCTTATTTTTATGAATATTTTATTGAAGAATTGATTAAACAATTAAGATTAGTTTAGATCCAACATAATTTTCAAGAAAGTTAATACCTATTAACGTTATCATCTTTAAATATTGTGATTTAAGCTGTATCAATGCACTCAGTGGGCATACAAAGCAGAAAATAACTTCATATAATTTATGACTCATTCTAGTTATTACCTTTTGTTTGAGATCTCATTTTCATGCATTACAGAATAGGACTTATTTCTAGTACTTACTGTATCTATATCATTATTATGATATTTGCTATCGCTGAAAAATATATATCACACCATATATTTTTATTTCTTGAGATGACAAGTATCATAAATACGGCATAATCACTAACTCAGGCTTTGTGGGTTCCGTTTCTCGTACTAGCTGTAACTGTTAAGGGGTGACATACATCTTAATTTTATAGCTAAGGTATCTTTAGCTTTATACAGAACTTGAGCTTTTTAAGTTAATTTAGCTTTATAACTGAATAACTATTAACTTTTTAAGCTAAAGTGATTTTAGATGCGACCTATATCGCATTAATTAAATAATACAAACAAAGTTCTAATTCCAGATTTTCTCTCTCTAACTACAAAAACTAAAAAAGTAAACCAAGTTTAATAAATGAATTATTTTAATGAAGCCACCTTCTAATAGGAATAAAGCATGCAGCTTCCGTTATTAAAATAATTTCCACATGCACAACACTTTTTGTCTTCAAGATAAATTCTAAACTTTTAATTAATTGAAATCTTTCATTTCACTGCAAAATTTCTTTTTTTCTACTACTATTAATTAATATTCCGCATTGACTGCTTCTTCTGTTAATTACAAATTTTATATAAGTTTTGTAATTCATGTACAAAATCAGAGATTTTTGGCCGTTTTAGAACGGCTACGAACATCCATGCCACATTGGGATTCGAACCCACGAACTTCGGTACCGCAGGTCAGCACCCTAATCAATCGGCCATCGTTCGGCTTTGTATTATGTATAAGCTATTTTTTCTGCTAATTTTCCAAATGACATTTTTTAAACACAATCAGTTGCAGTGAAACAAAAAGTATATCTTATTATAAGATCTTTTTTCTGATAATTTACCAAAGGACATTTTTTAAACACAACAAGTTGCATTGAAACAAAAAGCAGTTTGTATTATGTATAAGCTATTTTTTCTGCTAATTTTCCAAAGGATACTTTTAAAGAACAATCAGTTGCAGTGAAACAAAATGTAATTGTATTATGTATAAGCTATTTTTCTGATAATTTTCCAAAGGACATTTTTAAAACACAATCAGTTGCAATGAAACAAAATGTAATTTGTATTATGTACAAGCTATTTTTTCTGAAAATTTTCCAAAGGACATTTTTTAAATACAATCAGTTACAGTGAAACAAAAAGTATTTCGCATTATGTATAAGCTATTTTTTCTGCTAATTTTCCAAATGACATTTTTTAAACACAATCAGTTGCAGTGAAACAAAAAGTATTTTGTATTATGTATACGCTAATTTTTCTGGTAATTTTCCAAAGGATATTTTTAAACACAATCATTTGCAGTGAAACAAATTGTAGTTTGTATTATGTATAAGCTTTTTTTTCTGATACTTTCCCAAAGGGCATTTTTAAAACACAATCTGTTGCATTGAAACAAAAAGTAGTTCGTATTATGTATAACCTAATTTTTCTGATAATTTCTCAAAGGACATAGAATTAAACGTCCGTTTATAGATTTAACATAACATAGGAAGGTTTATGATTTGTGACCCATAGTCACTTATCCTTATTTTTATTGAATATTTGTGGGATTGAAGAATTGATTAAACAATTGAGATTAGTTTTAGATCCAAACATAATTTTCAAGGATAGTTAATACCTATTAACGTTATCATCTTTAAAATATTGTGATTTAAGCTGTATCAATGCACTCATTGGGCATACGTAAAGCAGAAAAATAACTTCATATAATTTATGACTCATTCTAGTTATTACCTTTGGGTGTTTGAGATCTCATTTTCATGCATTACAGAATAGGACTTATTTCTAGTACTTACTGTATCTATATCATTATTATGATTATTGCCGCTATCGGCTGAAGGGGGAGGGGGTGATATATATCACACCATATAATGCTCTCGTTATTTCTTGAGATGACAAGTATCATAAATATGGCATGAATCACTGGAACTCATGCTTTGTGGGTTCCGTTTCTCGTACTAGCTGTAACTGTTAAGGGGTGACATACATCTTTAATTTTATAGCTAAGGCATCTTTAGCTTTATACAGTAACTTGACCTTTTTAAGTTAATTTAGCTTTATAACTGAATAACTATTAACTTTTTAAGCTAAAGTGATTTTAGATGCGACCTATATCGCATGTTAATTGAATAATACAAACAAAGTTACTAATTCTCAGATTTTCTCTCTCTAACTATAAAAACTAAAAAAGTAAACCAAGTTTATTAAAATGAATTTTTTGAATGAAGCCACCTTTCTAAAATCGGGAATAAGCATGCAGCTTTCGGGCGTTATTAAAATAATTTCACATGCACAACACTTTTTGTCAAGATAAATTCTAAACTTTTAATTAATTGAAATCTTTCATTTCACTGCAAAATTTCTCTTTTTCTACTACTATTAATTAATATTCCGCATTGACTGCTTCTTCTGTTAATTACAAATTTTATATAAGTTTCGTAATGCATGTACAATATCAATTTTTTTTGTTCATTTGAGTTGTATCTTAAATTAGAACGAATATTAAAGGTTTAAAGAATGTTATTAATGAGTATTATTGAAGAGCATTAAAAGTTTTGTATTTGGAAGTTTTTTAATCATACATGAAATATAATATTTATATATACAATCATGTTCGAAATTAAGAAAAAATTCATGTGTTGTCGAATTACAGGAAAATAACTGATGAAATGCAAAAACACTGCTTAGAGACAAAGGGACATATCTTTTACATTTATTATGTAAGATACATCGTATGTAAGGGTCGGAGACTAAAAAGGACTAAAAACATTTCATAAGCGATGAAAATAAGCACGCATTTTGTTTCCTAGCACAGCTCGATAAATTGCATGGTTGTTGTTTTTTTGAGTTACCGGTTAAATACAAATTCTACGTGAAAAAATAAATAATCATTAAAGTTTAGGGGATGGAATAAAGTGATGTATTATGCGGAGGCAAGAAGTAGATCAACCCTCAAATCTATTTTTATATAGAGTTCAATTTTAATCCCAGTGTCGTGTGAATTTTATGGAAACAGTTCCAAAAATCCGAATTCACGGAGAAAAAGTCTGTCAAATGTCGTACAAGAGACACGACTTTTAGAGAAATCACAATTTGTCCAGAATATCGTGGCATAACATGAATGCTACAGTTTCTCAGCTCTCTCGAAACTTTTATGGCAACCACAGGAACCCGTGTTTGAAGGGTGACTTTACACAGGAAACATCATAAGCGAGGGTTGTTAGCAAGATCTGCTATTTCAATCCCTCTAACTTCTATTTAAAGGGAAGCAAGATACAAATAGCATAGATATTGGCGACCGTTCTTTTCACTGGTGTGTTCCGGTTCAACCAAACCACTGATTCTAGCCGTGCATTCATATAAAACTGGAACCTATAGTCTGCTCTCCATTGTTCCCTATATCAAATATTATCTCGCTGTAGGTTTATTTGTCTCCGCAGGCATCATGTTGGATGTACCACACGCCTCATGTCTTTGATAGAGGCATTGTGACTGGTTTGAGGCATAGGGATGATGTATCTCTCTCTCTTTCTAATATTCATTTCTAGGAACTAGAAATCGAGATGAGGTTCACGAGTCCATTTACCTTCAGAAATCGAAAACTAGCATAGGAGATCTATATAGGTCCTCAAGAACTCCCTCAGGTCCTAGCAGATTGTCTCATAGTGTCCTATAGTAGCCAGCGAGGTGGTGTACCTGGGCTGATGGGCTGAGTGGGTGAAGTACGTTGGGAAAGTAATTTCCTGGTAGGGTCACCGAATGCGTCGAGGCCAATCCACTATGCTCAGATAAAATCTGCAGGCGTCTGAGCTAAGTCAGTCCTCTACCATTGGTGCTCGAGTCTCACAGCTTACAGAGGTTACGCTTTTCCTCCACCCTTGTCATGAAGCCCCCTATTAAGCTATTTTTTGTGCTATTCTAAAACCACTGTGCATTATAACTACTGAGTGGTTATTTGTTTTCTATTGTATCAATGTATTCATATATCAAATTTAATTATACTTAGTCCAGTAATTCTGGAGATATGAAATTTGAAATTTCTCTTAAATTTTAACATAATTTTAGATTGGCAGATAAGGAAAGGACCAAAATGCACTTATAATTCTTTAGACAATTTTGGAGCCTATGACATCCTAAAACTTAAAAATGTCAAGTTAAACATACTTTAAATGCCAAATGTATATTAAGAAAAATGTGTCAATATATCTATATTATTTTGATTTATTGATCGAAGTAGATGGAACAAAAGTGATATTAGTTTTATTTTAAGAAATACATGTTGTGTTGAAGAATAGTATTAAAAATATCTTATTGAATAGAAAACAGGAGAATTCTACATTTTTTTCTCTCTACCAAAAGAAACTTTTACATGAAAGTTAAGTTACAGAAAATCCAGATAACTAAGATTGAAATAAAATAAACAAGGAACCTCACAGTCTTGCAAAGTCTAGTAAAATAAAACCCAAGCTGTCGAAAACTGTATCGTTTCCTGATAACTTGGATACAAGAATATGTAAGGAGGATTACTAAGGATTAAGTGCGGAAGCAGTCTTGCATAAAATGTTTTGACTAGTTCTGAATCGTTTAATCCCTTCATTTTTGCTCATGATATGCTCCGGTGCACATTATGAGAGAAATAAATCGATAATAATTAATTAATAGGCGAAAAATCCTCAGCGATATCAATTTTGTTTATAAGACAAGAGTGAAGTCACTTTTGATGCATCACTTTATAACATAACTTTTTAAACGGTGGATTTGAGGTAATATAAAAATGTTCAAAATTTATTAAAATATTTGTTCATTTAAATATATGAGAGCTTAATTACTGGCAGATCTATATGAAATTTCAAATTTTTGTCATAATATTATAGCTTAAAGGTACAACCTATAATTTAAGAGATTTCAGAATTCTTTTAAGGTGATAGTGAACATTTACAGCAAACTTTTTTTTTTCTTTTAAATGAATTTCCTTGAAGATTGACTATGTTATTAGTAATATTGATTTATAAATATTTTAAAAAATTGAAGGCAAAATATTAATTAGTTTTGGAGTTATTAATTATTAGTTGTTTCATAATTAGTTTAATTGAAGATACTCCAGGTGCATCAATTTTGCATAAAATATAAAGAAAATTAAGTATACCTTATAGACTTTACAAACAAATGTAGTTTTTTTCCATAAACATTCATAGAAAATATAAAGAGAAAAAAATAATTATGATGATGATACACATATTTTACAGAATAAACAGCTATAGCGGTTAATTGAAAATGCATAATTTACATATTATAAACCTCAAAACATATCCGCTTCAACTAGATTTTATTTTATAAATTCTAACGTAAATAATACTGGAATTTCAGAGACAATGATCTATTTTCAATGAGCCTGGAGTACTTTAAACATTTGTAATACATGAAAATTTTACTTTTGAGTAAACGACATTTGAAGTTATTATTGCTATACCCATAAGTATTGATAAAATTATGGGAATGATGTGAAAAATTCTTTTTGACCCGTATTTCTAATGATATGTTCTTTCACTATTCACTAAAATTGAAAATTCGAATCTTTGGTCGACTTTAGCCAGTTGGAAAGCCTACCATCACCTTAAACCTGAAAACACAAAATTGTTTCATATGTGCACTTTGCAATTTATGTAACGAAAAATTTCAATGTAACCTATATAACAACTGCAGAATGTAACTCTAAAACTATTAGATGTAATGTACTGGAATTTTGTATTGAGGATTATTATATTGCCAACTTGTGTATCTCCCTTTTTTGACTAAAATGTGTACTATCTATAACAAAATATTACAATATAGCACACATATAGCTTTAATTAACTCAATGATAAGCCTTAAATTTTTTGCATCTCCAATATTTATTGCAGCCCTTACTTCGTGTAATAAAAATCACAGTATACGATATAATGATATTATATGATATTGGTTAATATATTGGTTATTTAAGCTACTAGTCTACAACAATACAGCTAAAACATATCTAAAGATTCATACGCAGTTGTAAAAATTCTATGTAAACGATGAATATAATGCTATTGAATTTCATTTAAAAGCAGTTTTAGTAAAAGCAAACATTATTTACGAATATTCTACCTAATGTTTAATTTTGATGGTACGGATTGGATAAGTATTGTAATCATCAAAAATATTCGTTTGAAACAAATTATCTGTTTAAAACCCACATTGGACCGTTGTCCTATAAATAGGACAGCAAATAAAATTCCATATACTAATAAAGTTATACATATTTTCTGAGTGAAATTTTCATTTTAACACCTTTAAAATAGACAAACTTTAGCATAGTAACAAAACAAATCTGAAAAATCAAATTATATTGTATTGTAAATTCTATTTTCAGCAACCCCTTAAAAATTGTCACTTTTTAATCTATAATTTTATATTTACTATTATTTTTTCAAACTTTGTGGAGGTTACTTGTAGTTTAAAAAAAAAAGAGTTAATAATGTAGCTGAAAGTTTTTGCTCAAAAATATATTTTACAAATTAATTTTAAGGCACAGTTGTAAGATGTTCATGGAAAATAAACCTGTAAAATTTGGATATAAATTATAGATGTTAGCATCCTACAACGGATATCTTTTTTTTATTATCTCTTACCAAAAATGCAAGTTCAAGAACTCCTAGAGAAAACCAACAAAAGCATGCTTAAAATGTAATGTTGGACTTTGCTTTGACTGTTTCTCCAAATTTCACAAACGAATCAGCCTAATGCAATGTAAGTGATATTTGTTAAATTTAAGTAATGTATTGGACCGTTGTCCTATTTATAGTACAGCTAATTACTTCAAAAATTAAAAATATTTTTTCAAAAGTTTCATTTTATATGCTTAATTACACCATATTAATGATATGGATAAAGTTTTAACAACTTACAAAAATATTTAGTTGGTGTTGTACTATATGGGATAACAAAATGTTTTACGATAAAGAAAATTAAGGATGCGAGACTGCATAGGAAGATACTATTTAGATGAACCCAGAGAATATCGTACCTCGAGAAACCCAAACTTGATTATAGCTTGGAGTTAATGCGCAAATGATAATTCTGATGAAGCATCATACAAAACAAATGAAAATATTTCAATAGATGATATATGAAGTATATTGTTTAAATCCTATTTTTAAGTTTGGTTTATAATTGAATACTACTGGTTTGATACATTTTTACAAATGTTAAGTACGCTTCAAACATTATCGGATCAGAGACAGATATGGTCTATTTTATTCGTTGTATAATTCAGCATCCTCTCAGAAGATTAAAATTTTAATGCCAAAAGGAAACTAAAATAAAATAATTATTAAGGTGTTCAAAAGAATAAAAGATGAGAAGATGTTCAAAATTTACTAAAATAGTTGTTTATTTAAATAACTGATTTAAATATCTTAATTACTGGCGGATCTATAAGACATTTCAAATTTTGGGCATAATATTATAGCTTAAACAAACAATCTTTAATTTAAGAGATTACAATTAAAAATACAGAATTCTTTTAAACCTGAAAACACAAAATTGTTTCATATTTCCAATTTGCAATTTATGTCATGAAAAATTTCAATGTAACCCATATAAGAAAGCAGGGTGTAATTCCAAAACAATAAATGAAAAGTACTGTAAATTTTGTATTCAGAAATATTATATTATCTAGTTGTGCACCTCCTCTTTTGACTGAAAACTGTAATGTATATAACAAAATATTGCAATATAGCTTATATTTCGCTGTTTGAATTATCTCAAAAAATAATAAGCCTTAAATTGTTTTGCACCTCCAATATTTATTGCAGTCCTCACTCCATGTATCAAAAATTCTATAATACGATATAATATGATATTACATGATATATCACTATAATATATTGATTAAAAGCAAATATTATTTACGAATAAATTATATTGTAATTAATTTTTAATCTCGATGGTACGGATTGGTTAACTCATGTAATCACCAAAAATATTCACAAGAAACAAAATATCTGCATAATAAAGAGTTTTACGGTAAAGAATATTTACGATGTGAGACTCCATAGGAAGACACTACTTAGATGTACCCAGACAATACTGATACCTGGAGAAACGAAACATGTTTATATCTTGGAGTGAATGCGCAAATGGTTATTCTCATGACGCATCATACAAAATAAATGAAAATATTGCAATAGATGATAAAGGAAGTCTGGTGTTTAGATCTCATTTTAATTTTTTTTTTACATTGAATACTATTGGATTGATACATTTTTTTACAAATGGGAAGTACACTTGACATCTTTATCGGATCAGAGACAGGTATGGTCTATTTTATTAGTTGTGTAATTCAGCATCCTATAAGAAGATTAAAGTTTCAATGTCAAAATTAAACTAAAATAAATGAAAATAGATCAGCATAGGCTACGGTGAGTATATGTACCGATGTTAAGACTAATGAAGGGCTGATGGAAATAGAAGATGATTGAACTACATATTAGACAAAGTTATGCAGGGGAAATGTCCAATTCACAACACTCGGTGTTGCCCTCGATTGAACCGGGAGGGGGAGGGAATCACCATTATACCTTTAAGGGTTGTTAGAGTATATGTAGGG
>CM063506.1:97775739-97790739 GCA_032207245.1 Pardosa pseudoannulata
TAATACTATTGAATTTCATTTAAAAGCACTTATACTAAAAGCAGTATTATTTACGAATCAATTTTATTCTAACTACATACATTAATATATAAATTAAAGTATAGTTAAAAATCCCATTTTAATGTACTTTAAAATAAGAATTGCTTTCAGATATTCAATTATTTAAAAGTTTTGTTCATTTTTAAAATCTTTCCTGCCGACTTTTTTTTCTGTATTATCTTTTATTTTTGCCTTTATATAACTTAAAAATATTTTTCAATATAAATGAATACTATTTTTTTAATAAATTGGTTAGGTGGTCCATAGAAAACATTTGTATGCCCATATGCCTAGAACTTTCTTGGAAAAGCCCCATTTTCGAAAGTTAAATTTAGTTTTAATAATCTAAATAAGTTCAAAATTTCAAACAGACAGATTTATTTTAATTATTGTTGAAATATATAATCGCACTCATACTTGACGACTTGGCCGATTATTGTTGTATTTAAGTAATAGCTTTCTTTGATGTCCGATGTTTTCGTTAGTTGATCTTGTTGTGTATTGATTGGCTGTGTTTAATTAGTTTTCTTTGTGCCAGAAATTTGATTGGCTGGGCATAGGATCTTCTTAAAACTATAAAAGCCCAATGTACCTCGTATTTCTTTATTATTTTGGTGTTTTCAATAAAATGTGTTTGCGATCTGCGGCTTTTTATTATGCTTCAATAATTATAAATAATAATGTTTAGTAAATATTCTCAAGAAGATTCGAATGACCATACCGTTTAGTCTCACAGATGAATTTATTGAAGCAAAGTAGCAACTCGCAACTTTACAAGATCGAGAAGTAGCCTACAACAAGTGGGTATCAGCTTTTATACCCGATCAGAATATTCGAGAAATAACTATTTTACATAATAAAGAAATATCTTGAATGTTAGATAACTTAAGGCAAGAATAAATATTTTTAAATTAAAAATCCATACTTTGGATCAACGCCATGGCAAGAACCGAACCCACAAACTTTTCGTCTGTGTCTCGTGTTCTAACTATTCAGCAACTGATCTTGTTGGCAAAGTTTCTTTATGTGACATTATTTTGATTAATCTATAAAATTGTTTTTACAAAATGAATGATACTTTAGGTCGAAGCCTTCTGAATAAATGAAATAATATAAAGTACGGTTCCTCTTTAAAAAATTGCTATATCAATATAAAATTTCCATTAAATTGGTGTAATAAACTTTTGTCTACTATTTTTCTTCTTAGTGTATATATAGTTGTATATGTAAAAGTAAGATTCAAATCTTAACTATATTATTTATTTCTTATAAGAAACTATAAACTTTTCAATTTTCTTTCTCTTACGATAACAAATTCCTCTGTAATGTTAGGAGAACCATTTATATTACATTTAACTATAATTCTAAAACGTCAATTTTTTTTAGATTTTCAGTAATAGTACTACGGTATAAATTTCGATTTAAAAAGTATATTATACCAATATAAAATTTCCTTTTTTTATAATTCAAGAAAATTAGCTCAGGAAAGAAAAGATTTATAGTATTATCTGAGCTTTAACTTCTCTTAGAATCCATTTCAAAAGTAATAAAAGAAATACTCCTAAAATTGCTACTGTGTATAAAAAATACTTAAAGTTTTATCTCCGTTTTGAGGAGAACTTTAATATTTATCCTCACATTCTTCTGCAATTTATTTCTTTTATGTTTATATATTTTTTTGAAAGCATTCCCGTTTCTTAAAAAAAATTGAACATGCATTAAGATTAAAAAAATACAAACTTTTGCAAAGTACTAATAAACTTATTTTTTTACGTGAAAGGAATATAAGATTTTATCGTATGATAACTAACTGTTTTAGAATGTAATTTGAAACTAATATTTGCAAAAAAAACTTTCTGTAATAAATTATAAACGTAAACTTTTTAAAGCATATTATATTAGTTTTGTACATTTATTTATTTCATTTTCGAATATCTATATCAGAATGAATTATTATTAATTAATTATTATTGCAGAAGATAATTTAAAACTAATATTTGCAATAAAAAAACTTTCTTTAATAAATTTATAAACGTAAATCTTTTAAAGCATATTGTTTTAGTTTTGTACATTTATATACCTCATTTTTGAATATATATTCCAGAATGAGTTATTATTAAGGAATTATTTCAGAATGTAATTTGAAACTAATATTTGCGAAAAAAAACTTTCTGAAATAAATTTATAGACATAAACATTTTAAAGTATATTGTTTTAGTTTTGTACATTTATTTACTTCATTTTCGAAGATCTATATCAGAATGAATTATTATTAATGTAATATTTCAGAATGTAATTTGAATTTAACATTTGCTCAAAAAAATTTTCTGTAATAAATTTATAAACGAAAACCTTTTAAATCATATTGTTTTATTTTTGTACATTAATTTACTTCATTTTCAAATATCTATTTGAGAATTAATTATTATTAATGTATTATTTCAGAACCTAATTTAAAGCCAATATTTGCGAAAAAAAAAACTTTGTGTAATAAATTTATAAACATAAATATTTTAAAGCATATTGTTTTAGTTTTGTACACTTATTTACTTCATTTTCGAATATCTATTTCAGAATAAATTAACAATCATATACCGATGATTTCATTTAATTTATATATTGCTGAACAAAGAACTGCATTTTTTAAACACTAACAATAAATGAATTTATGTGTCTTTTATATATCACTTTCAAAAGGATTTAGCAGAATTTCTCTTTTGTCAATAAAAGCTTTCATTCAAAATTAAATTTTCTTATAAGGGGATATATGCGATTCTCATAAATAATAATTAAGAGGAATTGCTAATAATAGATACAATTAAATTGTTTTAAAAACGATAATCAAAGCAAGTTTATTTAAAAATGTTCAGTTTGCACCACATATATCGCACAATCTTTATTTTCAAATTGAAAGTTGTAAACTTAAAAACAATCAGTTAATAATTTCTAATAGAACTTATCTAAGTATGTAATAGAGAAAATCAAAGGCCACTTACTGTTTAAATTTTCAAGCAATACAAGAGAAAGTTTTCAGTTTTAACTAGCAGTTCTATTTAGTTTAAAACTCCAAAATTTACAGCAGTCACATTTTAATTTCAAGTTTTACATTTTATGTTGTTCGAGATTTTTCTCACTACAGATATATTTGTTCTGGGAAATAGTATAGTAATTCACAATATGCACGAATTTCGATAGAATTTTAAAGACATGAATGAGGAATATTTTGAAGGTGAGACACATCAAATATTTTTTATTTAATTTTTTTAATGAGAAATATATATAAAAGTATATAACATCTAATTTATTTATTTTTACTAAACTGGCAGAATTTAAGTGAGTTTAGTTTAAGATGAAGCCAAGTTATAGCTAAATAGTCCTAAAGAGATCAAAATATCTCTACAACAATGGGTTATTTATTTAAATGATAATGTAAAATCTTCCCAACCAGTCAATCAGTGCCTTGCTCATAACACTAATCATGTGATGCAACGATCTTTTAACCCTTTGCCTGTGAAATATATTTGAGAAAAACGTGTCAAAAGGAAAATAGTTTTTCTTCACTTTTGTTAATTATTATCATCAAAATGTTATTGCTTTGTTATTTTGATTGGATAAATCTATAATTGGTTAAATATTATCACCAAAATAGTATTGCATTGTTGCTCAGGTTGAATAAATGCAAAATTTGCTCTTTTTCTTTGCCCGAACTGTGTTAGGGAACAGATAATAGATTAAATAAGCCGAAATAAATGAATTATTTTTAAGAAAGCCAAATTTATTTATTTCGTTATTAAAATGCTTGGTTTTTATTTACATTTCATGAATGAACTTACTAATTATTTTATTATTGGTATAAAAAAGGTCAAATTAATTACTTGATCTTACCAGAGGTGATTCTTCACATATCAACAAATGAATGCCTAGCACAGGTTTGGGAAAACGATTTTTTTCTTTTCTAGATGTTATTGTTTTGAAGTTAATAGATTGTTCTCAGAGAAAAGGTAAATTAAAATTCACAGCCTTATAGATAAATAAATAAGAAAAAGTTATCTTATTATTTTTTAGTAAAATAATATCCAAATTTCGTTTATTGATTTTTATTGAAAATAAGAATTATGATTTCGAGATGCGAATAAGTCAAATTTATCAATTGATTTCCAGAGAACAGGTCGATCTTCAAAATTAAATTGTTTTAAACACACATTCTAGAAACTACAGTATTCTAGAAAAATTTATTATATATGTACATAAATATTTCTTAATTGGTAAATAAATGATGAAATTCTTACATCCCAAACCATGCTTCTTTATAATTTATTACTGTTTACTTATTTTAAACTTGTAAGGACGTTAGTAAATGACGTTATTAATTTTTTTTAATATTTTAATTTATATATAAAGTTTTTCTTTACAATTCAAGGCATTTCATTCGGTACAGATACATTCAGACGCCGTGTTTTTTCGCGAAATTTGGCATTTTTGGCAGTTACTTCTGCTTTCAGTACTCGACACTAATCGAGAAATTTCAGGATATTCTTGGTGTCGCATAAGTCAGGTTGTATTTTTTTTGTTCTCATCAGTTTCTGGGATTTAGAAATTTTGTTATGACGGGTTATTTAATAGGTTACATTTTTTTCAAATTGTTAAAATGTAACAGGATATTCTTAGGTTTAGCGTAAGGAAAATATGAAAATTAAGCCAGAAAAGGGGTTAAGAGATGGGATTGTTTACATTTGTTGGAAATCTATGGCTGGTAAAGTTTGTATACTAAGTTGACTCGGTGGGTTCTTGGTTCAATAGATCTAAATTGACAATGAAAGAAGTATTGCTTTTAACATATAATATTAAGAAGGGGAACCCCCTCACATGTTAGATTTTTTCTGAAATATTAGTGATTTGTTTCAGTTTTTTCAGTTCAGTTTTTTTTTTAAAGTTTAGTTTTGTCAATTGTTGCGTTTCAAACATGCCATGTGACCGCCGCCATTTTTTGGTGATCTTTTAAGAAACACGTACCACGGTGATGTTTTTTATGGCGATTTTTCAAAACACGCGTTTTTCTGTTAGTGCCAAAAAAAAATGGTGGCGTCTAAAATGCATCTATTTTTTCATTATGATTAAAGCTTATAGCATGATTAAAACTATCTCAAAATATTAAATTTCATGTAAAAAAAGTAGTACACTTCTAATAAGCACTCGTTTCATAATTAAGTATACATGTAAAGTTTATTTAAAATAAAAAAAAATTGAAGATATTTTTATATAATTATTCATAATAAAATTTCATACTATTTTCAGATTAAAGCCTTAAATATTATTTTTTTTCCAATGCAATATTAGAAACATAGCTCTCCAATAAATTTAAGCATTATAGTTGAATTTAAACGATATTAATCGACGAATAAATTTAATGTGATGGGACATAAATATTTATTAAAAATATTGAAAAACACATTTATATCAATGAACACAATTTTAACAGTTCGTGCACCAGGATATTAGTCATGGAATGTGAAATTTGTTTAATTACCTCCAGTATACTTAAGCACGTTGCAGTAATATATCGCGGAACGAGGCGAGCAGTTTATGAACCGTGAACTAGTTTAGCGTGTATTCATTCCGATTTAGAGAAATGAAATTGAAAGTTTTATACTTAGCTGCATTGCTGCTATTAATGCAGCAGTCTCCGTTTGAATTTCAATAGGTATTTATTTTTTTATTAGTAATTATGTTTGGATTTCCAGTAAGTCACATGGAATTCACTACCGAGGAAATTTCATTATGCTTGAACCGACATTAAATCTGCTTCTGGCAATGTATAAAAGTAATTGACTGATATTCTAATGCTGAATTACTTAAAATGAAATTTAATACAATAGAATGTTATGCTGCTAAATTAAAATGCAAACTTCTAAAAAATGTCAGTTTTCTTTTGAAGATAATATAACGTAATGTGTTACTCCAGAATATGGTACACTTGGCGAATTTGGGGAAATTACTGGCGATGTTTACAAAACAAAAAATACTTAAACTATTTCAATTTTTCCACTGCGTCAAGCACAAAGAAACGGAAACTAAAGTATGAAGCGGTAATGATAAAATACGAGTTTAACGAACTGTTTCAATTTTCGGTAAAACGTCCATTGTTCATCTAACACATTCAGTGTTATCATAACATTAATAAAGAGTAACAATTTAAAATATAAGAAAACAGTTGCACAAAGAGAAAAGTATACCAAAATATAAATCAAAATTCAGGCACGAATATGTTGGACACTGTGAGGTCAGGGAAAATAAAAATGATAGAATGTATTGCTTAGAAATTTTCCGCCATGTTGGTAGGGGATACCCTGTTTGGATGGCAAACTCAACGCAATATAGAATTTATAAGATATTCAAACCTAAAAGTCATTTTGTATTTTCATCGAAACCGTACTCTTAAAAAGAGAAAAAAATAATGAGTCAATTAATGGGTTATTAATGGGTCTTTATTCTAAATAGGCTGCTTTTTTATGAATTTTGGTTGAATTACTGGCTTAAAAAACGTCTTATTGGGTCATTCTGTTAATCACGGTCCTAGCCAGCCCCAGCCAAATGATCTGCCTTTAGGCCCAGCTCACGTATACCGAAAAATTTAGTTAAAAATATTTTCTTAAACCTAACTTAGTCACTGTTATAAATATAGGTGAGAAAAAATTACCCTAAATGAGAACCCTACAAATTTAACAATTAATAAATTTTAAAAATATACAAATATCTCTTCAAACCAAGGTATCAAATCGAAAAAGTGCGATATCAGAGCGTAATACATGTGTTTTGATTTTTTAGTTTTAGAGAATGGTAATAGTGAAAAGTTAATCGTAAAAACTTGGCAATCTGTATCGTTCAACAATATTCCTATCTGAACCTAAGTTGTCCCATACACCCCACCCACATACAGATATTATATATATATATATATATATATATATATATATATATATATATATATATATATTATATATATATATATATATAATTAATTTTTCCCCCAAACATCATAAGTTCTCTACATAAGTCTGAACTACTGGCCTCTTCTTTGGTAATTCATTGGGAAATTCATTAATCTTACTTACTTTTTACTTTTATGTGCTATATAATTAGCTGTTATAACTTAAGTAAACTTAAGAACATTTAATATAAAATTAAGGTGCATTTGAATATTTTCTTGTAAATTTATTACTGAAAAAATTCTCTTTTTTAGACGATGATAATGAATTAAAGAAAACTCTACTCGATTGATAATTATATCACAAAACAATGTTTTCTTTCATACATAATATTGATGACTTTTTAACATGTTATTTTAATGCTATTTTCATGTATATTAAAAATACATTTAAAAGAAAGTTTTACTAAGCATACATCACACAATTAGTAATACTGATGCTCTAGTTTTGCAAATTCTACATGGGCTGTCGTCTACGTACATTTTCTACATCATGTATCTTCCAATATGAAGTGAAACTGTCCATGAAATTTAATTACGAAATTGTCCCTTAGGGTGTGCTATCGAAATATCTGACGTAATCTTACTATCGGTGTTTTGGAATATTGGAAGAGAACAGATGCGAAATTATATGAAGAAAAATTTAATTAAACTCTCCTATTAAGACATTTAATAAGATATAACGGATAAAAATATTTCTTGGCAATTTCGTGAATTTATTAAAACATGTTTCTAGTATTTGTTATGCAGATGCATCTTAAATCGCTTCTTATATCTTATTCATAATTAATTTTAACTCACATAATTGAACTATTAACTATACAAATGCAATATTTAATTTCTTCAATTAAAATAATAGTTAAAACATCAGAAGTAAGAATTATTAAACATTATCTCTATGGAATTTACTGGTTTATTAATGCCTTATATAGTTTTTAATAAATTGTTAGTTCATGTATTGATGCCTATTTTGTTTACGTACTATTACAATATGAGCCATACTGCACATACTGTAATGTCACGTTACTCAATATTTAACTGAAGTTTAATATTTTCTCGAATATACTTGGGGTTGGTATGTCAAAAATGAAGCTCTACTAACTAAGATATTTGTATGGCATAGTTGAAATTTGATTTTGTTAAAAAATCAAACTTTTTAAATTAAAAATTGTCACATTTAGAATTAAAATATTGTCTATTATAACTTCATTTAATCCATTATAATATTCATTAAAAATACACATTATTAATCTATTTTGTGTTTTTCAGCACTGAGTTCGGAGGAGACTACATTTTTCATAATAACACTTGCGTCATTTCAAATATTAAGTATCGTTTATTTACTCACTGCCAAAAGCTTTGAAGTAAACTCTAGGCTTAAGGACTACCAAAAGAATACATGAATTAACATATAAAGTTATGTCAACTAAAAATCAATTGCTTCTGCAAATTTTGACCACATATTTCTTAAAAGAACGTCTTGGATATCTCTTAAAATATCATCACTGCATTTTACGGTAAACATTATTGTTCTTAATAAGTGCATTCATTGCCATATTATAATATATATATATATATATATATATATTTATATATATATATTTATATATATATATATATTTTATATATATAGTATTATATATATTTATATAGATATATAGATATATATATATATACTATATGCATATATGTATATATACAGATATATACATACATATACATATACATACATACATATACATACATATACATATATATATATGGGTACGTTAGGAATTTAAAAGACTCAGGTGAAAACAGTACTGCTTACTTTCTTGTTTACACGGGAAGTACATAAATAAAAACAAACTCTCTATACCACCTTTATAAATGTATGTGTGTATCTTCCTGAAGTTGCTTAATATTTAACTTAAGATCATATATATATAGATCGATTGATAAATTTAGACAATAACAGTACACATATATTGTGAGTGGCAACATCCAAATGTCACTCGAGAAGATTTTATTGTTATATGTATAATCATCTGTCTAAAAAAGGAAGCATTGTTTACAAAGTTAGAACCTTATTTTTCATTAATCACTAGGATTTCTTTTCTAAGTAGAATAGAGAATTTTATTTTATACTGAATTAAAAAATAGACTGTTTTAACCCTTTGACAGTTTAATTTTTTTCCAGAATTCGGTCAAAAAAATGTCACATTTTTTATTGCATTTTTTTGTTCATTTTACATTTTTAAGTAAAGATATGTTATTAAAATTAACATTTCTAATATTTTTAAGCATTTATTACAACTTTTTTTCTTTCTATGAAAGCATCATAGAACTGAAGTTTACCTTTAGTCTCATCGATATCCAAGTTAATTTTTGGAATTCCAGTGAAAGCAAATCTAGGAGGCGGATCCGAAGGATTATCACAATTAATTTTAAAAAAATTGTCTTGCTTGACTGATTCCATCTGTACTACTATCAGAGTCACTACTATCCAGGTCATCTAGTAAACTTTCGCTACTATCATTTACAGATAATTCAGTTTCTGATTCCGAGTCACAGTTCGAATCACAAGAAATTAGCTCCATACGCTCTGAATTATCCATTATTTAAAAGTAAAAATATATTATTCAACTCTTACATCAATAAAATTATCAGGCGGTTACTGAAAAATATAACAGAAAAATATACATCTTTGTGATTATAAATCAATATAAGTTTTACCATAGTGTTCAAAAATATGAAAACAAATGCTTACTTGCATTACTAGGTTATTTTAGAAAACAGATCGAATGTTCATTAAGATTTAAAAATGCTTAATTATGCTAATAAATTTTAATGGTATTATAAAGCCATTGTGCAGTATACCTACAACTTGTTCGTAATCCATTCATTTGTTCTTCGAAAAATATTATTGAACTAGCATATAGCCGTCATATGACGAATAAGTAAAACTTTTAAGTTTTTAGGATTGTAAAGTACCCTATGATGCAGGTAAAAAAATGTTTTCTTCTTAGGCTGAGAATTACCTTGCAACAAAAAATTATTCGATGATTATATTTAAAATTATCACATATGTACCTAATCTACTATTTAGGTCAAATATAAAAGAAAATTATTTACGCAATATCTAAGTTCAATGATAAAAAGTACGAAAATAATGACGTCAAAATGTTAAAAAAAATGTTATTTTTATCTATTTATTATGTGATGATAAATTTATTAGCCTGCTCTGAACTGGGGAAAATAGGGTTTGAAATAATGTCATTAAATTCTAGTAAATTGGAGACAGGGTGAATTTCGAACATTTTAAAAAGGACAGCCTTTTTTACCGTGATATGAAGAATAACTATAGCAATTGATTTTAGAATAGGGTCGATAGTTTAGGAGAAATAAATTTAACTATCTTTGAATTTTGCTAGCCCTAACTCATGAAGAATCCAATAGGGATGCCTCTATCCATTCGAGATACAACCGCTTTATAAATTTGAGGACAGACGGAGTTAGGCTATTATTATATAGGGTATTCATTTATTGTAACAACCACTCCATGTTTACAACTCCGCCTTTATTTTGATGAATTAATTCTGAAAAATGTTGATCATCATGTTGCATAATTATTATTGCCTTTAATAAAATAAGTCAACCGTATAATTTATTAAAATGCTGTTAAATCATGTGGCCAATCAGAATTATACTTAGAATGTAATATTTATATTTATTGGTAAAATTGAGCTAATCGTATATTAGTATTATAGCATTTATAAATGGTATCGTGTGAAATGATGAATGAATGATGTAAAATGAACTGTAAAAAATGGTTATCATCATGTTCCCTAATTATTATTGCCCTTATTAAAGTAACTCAACCATATAATTTCTGAAAATTCTGTTAAAATATGTGACAATCAGGCTTTTACTTAAAATGTAATATTTATATTTATTAGTGAAATTGAGCGAATCATATATTAGTTTAATAGCATTTATAAAGTGTTTCATCTAAAATAATGAATGAATGATTTATTAACTGTAAAAAATGGTGATCATCATGTTGCATAATTTTATTGCCCTTTTTAAAGTAACTCAACAGTATAATTTCTGAAAATGTTGTTAAAACATGTGACCAAACAGGCTTATACTTAGTATGTAATATTTATATGTATTAGTAAAATTGAGTGAATCATATATTGGTATTATAGCATTTCTAAAGTGTTTCATGTAAAATGATGAATGAGTGATGAATTAACTCTAAAAAATGATGGACATCATGTTGCATAATTATTATTGCCTTTAATAAAATAAGTCAACCGTATAATTTATTAAAATGCTGTTAAATCATGTGGCCAATCAGACTTATACTTAGAATGTAATATTTATATTTATTGGTAAAATTGAGCTAATCGTATATTAGTATTATAGCATTTATAAATGGTATCGTGTGAAATGATGAATGAATGATGTAAAATGAACTGTAAAAAATGATGATTAAAGTAACCAAACCCTATAATTTCTGAAAATGCTGTTAAAACATGTAACCAATAAGATTTGTAGTTAGAATGTAATATTTATATTTATTAGTAAATTTCAGTGAATTATATATTAGTATTATAGCATTTCTAAAGTGTTTCATGTAAAATGATGAATGAGTGATGAATTAACTCTAAAAAATGATGGACATCATGTTGCATAATTATTATTGCTCTTATAAAAATTACTCAACTATATAATTTCTGAAAATGCTGTTAAAACATGTGACCAAACAGGCTTATACTTAGTATGTAATATTTATATGTATTAGTAAAATTGAGTGAATCATATATTGGTATTATAGCATTTCTAAAGTGTCTCATGTAAAATGATGAATGAATGATGAATTAACTCTAAAAAATGATGGACATCATGTTGCATAATTATTATTGCTCTTATAAAAATTACTCAACTATATAATTTCTGAAAATGCTGTTAAAACATGTGACCAATAAGATTTGTAGTTAGAATGTAATATTTATATTTATTAGTAAATTTCAGTGAATTATATATTAGTATTATAGCATTTATGAAGTGTCTCCTGTAAAATTCTATTGACGAAACATAAAAGGAAAAAATCGAAACAAACGGTTGGAAAACAAACGCGTAATATTGTAGAATGTACGAAAATCTGTAAACGTTTTTTATAATTTAATACCCTTTAGGAAGCACATTTCTTTAAGACTGAAAAGGAAAAAAGCGATATTACAGAGAACAAACCAAAGAATGAGCGTAAAACGCACGCAAGAAATGAAAATAACTTAGACTTATACAGCATGTGTCGAAAAGCTGTTAGGAAAAAGAAAATGGCTAAATGTGTTCCCCGTAAGATCGGCTGTAACGTCGATTTAGAGTGATTTACAATGAAAAGTCGTGAGAGAAAAATCTTCGAATGTGTCTCTAAACGCTAACGATATGCTTAACCATAGAAATATATATCACTTCAAGAATCGCCTTTTCAGAGTTCTCAAGTGAATCGACTCTCTTTACGGTTCTTTGTCTTTCTCTAATGTTTTTTCCTTTGACACTCAAAGAAAATGCGGGCTTTTCAGCATCGCTGAAATGTGAATGACTTTTGCCGAATAAAATTTGCTTAAAGAGGTGGATAATTTAATTTTATCAGATTTTCTTTCGTTAAAATGTAACTGTAGAGTCTTTTTTCACTAAGCATGGATTTACATTTATTTAAATGTATGTTTACGATGCAGCGAATATTTAAGTTGACTCTTTCTTATTGATACCAAAAATTTTTTATTGTAACTTTTGCTTTAATTCATGTTACAATAAAACTTATTTGTTTTTTATTTGGCAGTAAATTTTATTGCCAATTTAATAATGAGAAATATTATACATTGGTTGAAAAATTAGTTTTCGGAATTCACATATATGTAAGCAAATGACTTCTATTACATTAACACTAGAATTACGGAAGGGGTCATTTTGACACCTAGCGAACTTTTATCTCTGACAGCTCTTCTATTTTTTTGCAAATATCTTAGTCCTTTCTTGACTTTTCCTAAATCATGTGATTTCGAAATAGTAAAGATTTCAAGAAAATCGTATTTTAATTTTTAACAAATGATATACCTAGAAATATGGCAGGCTATATACTGATGTTGAAGACAGTATAAACTTCATAATGACTCTTTCACTATTTTATTAGCGGAACTGGAAGCATTCATAGCGTTGTTGTACGTAACATTAGCCGCCAAGGGCATACCAATTCTTAGTTTGTGGTCCAAGACTTAAAAGATTTTTCACGAAATTTCTGAGTAGAGATAGGTTTCCGGAAGTTAGAAAATTTCTTCGTTTTGAAAATAAACTAAGAAGGTCTTCACGTTTGTAGTGTGATAAACTTACACTAATATCCGAGGTATGGAATACTTTTGTAGACAACTTTAAGCTTTGCTACAAACCAAATGAAAATATTACGTTTGATTAACAGTTATTCCCTACAAAAACAAGATGCCGTGTTTTGCAGTATATGCCTAACAACCTAGATAAATTAGGAATAAAATTTTGTCTAGAAATAGAAGTTAGGACAAAATACTTATTAAACGGATTTAATGTAAAAAATGGATGAAACATATTTAGGAAAAGATGAAATGAGACCAAGTAATCAAAGTTTAGGAGAGAACGTAGTAAATCGTTTATTTGATCCTACATACCTGCAAAGTCTGTATATTTTTAAAAACAACTGTAGTTGTCATAATTTGCGTTATTTTAATTTATTTTTCACAAATATATTATATTATACAGAGAAATATGTGGATATCTTATCAAATGGTCAAAATGACACCCGCCGTAATTCTAGGTTACAAAGACCACCGTAATTCTAGTGTTAAAACATTCCGTAAACATAAAATTTCATAAAATACTGCTTAAATATACCATTTTAAATATCTTTATTATTGCATTATTTAGATTATTAAAATTTAAATCTATGTTTACGATGCAGCGAATATTTAAGTAGACGCTCTATATTTGAAACCTAAAATATTTATTTTAACTTTTGATCTCATTCGTGTTACAATAAAAAATTTTATTTAACAGTAAAGTTTATTGCCAATTTAATAATGCGAAAGATTATACAACGGTTGAAAAATAATTTTCTAAATTTCCCAGATATGTATGTAATTAAATAATTTCTATTAAATTAAAACATGCCGTAAGCATAGAATCTTATGAAAAAATGCGTAAATATACCATTTAAAATTTATTTATTATTCCACTATTTAGTTTATTAAAAATTTAAATGTATGTTTACGATGAAATGAATATTCAAGCTGACGCTTTATTATTGGAACTGAAAAATCTTTATTAAAAATTTTGCTCTGATTGATGTTACGATAAAACCTATTTGTTTTTTATTTGACAGTACATTTTATTGAAGAATGAGGAAGATATATACAACGGTTGATATAATAATTTTTGAAATTTAGAGATATATATGTAAGTAAATGATTTTATTACAATCAAACATTCCGTAAGCATAAAATATCATGATAAACTCCGTAAATATACCATTTTAAATTTGTTAACATTATACTATATAGATTATAAAAATTTAAATGTATGTTTACGATGCCACAAATATTTAAGTAGACGCTTTATTATTGACGCAGAAAAATATTTATTGTAACGTTTGTTCTAAATCATATTACAATAAAACCTATTAATTTTTTTATTTGTTAGTAAATTTTTTGCCTAATAATGAGAAATATATAAACAACAGTTGAAAAAATTATTTTCGTAATTCACAGATATATATGTAAATAAATGACTGCTATTACATTAAAACATTCCGTAAACATAGCATTTCATGAAAAACTGAGGATATATATATATATATATATATATATATATATATATATATATATATATATATATATATATATATATATATATATATATATACTGAAAAACCAAAAAAAGTGGTATATATATGTGTATGTAAA
>CM063506.1:97803239-97828239 GCA_032207245.1 Pardosa pseudoannulata
TCTTATTAAATTAAATATATCAGACATTGAACAATTTCCATTTAAACAATTCGTTTTAATTTCTTGATAAAATTTACTGGTAAAGTTACTTTTAAAAAATAACACTTTTTTAGGGATCTAAATATTTTATGAACTGCACCATTTATTGCTATCATTCACCGTTGATCGGTTGGTAGAGCATGTGATTGCAGATCCATCCCTGGCTGGTTCCATCCCAGTCCATACATTTTATCCGAAGACTTCAATTTTAATTTAAAATAATGGTATTTATTATTTATCCAAAATCTGTAAGATTCTAGAACCTTCTTTGCTGTTCGGGCTTGAGGGTGTTCTAATAATCTAATTGTATTTGAAAGCTGTATCCCACCAGTTGGGGATGAATCTGTTCTCCGATCAATTTCAAGCGATTTGCTTCAGTTCTAATACATCTAATTGGTTTAACCTAATCATGTCATTATTACGATCTTCTCAACGATATAAATATTAAATAGAACAGTGATGAACGTTTCCTTGTTGGACATTAACACATGCTCAAGTTTTAATGCGCTAAATGACGAAATTTAGGTGGTAGACTGAACTATTTTTATAAAAAATTCGAAATTAAATTCATACATTTTCATTAAGGAAATTGCATAATAATTAAATTCATATATTTCATACAATTCATACTTAAATTCCTAAATTTCATAGAATTCATACTCAAATTCATACATTTTTATTAAGGAATTCCGTAGTTTATTTATATTGAAGATTTCTTAATTTCCTCAAGTATACCAAAAATGAAACCAACAGAAGGATCGGTTATATTAAACAACTGTTATGCTAAGACTATTAAGGAATAAAATATAAGACAGGTTCTATTGATAATAATTTTATTCGGATCATTAACATCAAATTGTTTGATATAAAAGTTTTTAATTTTCCTGTTTTCAGCTCGTTTCCTTTATAAACTAAACCTCAAGTATACCAAAAGTCCTCAAGTATACCAAAAATGAAACCAACAGAAGGTTCGGTTAGTTTAAACAAGTTTTAGGCCTACGACTATTAAGGAATAAAATAGATGATAGGTTATATTGATAATAATTTTATTCGGAGCATTAAAATCAAATTTGTTTGATATAAAATTTTTTAATTTTCCTGTTTTCATCTAGTTTTTTTTATCAACTAAACCTCAAGTACACCAAAAAGCCCTCAAGTAAACCAAAATTGAAACCAGCAGAAGGATCAGTTATATTAAACAACTTTTATGCTAAGACTATTAAGGAATAAAATAGAAGACATGTTATATTGATAATAATTTTATTCGAAGCATTAAAATCAAATTGTTTGATATAAACTTTTTTAATTTTCCTGTTTTCAGCTCGTTTCCTTTTTAAACTAAACTTCAAGTATACCAAAAGCTCTCAAGTATACCAAAAGTCCTCAAATATACCAAAAATGAAACCAACAGAAGGATTGGTTAGTTTAAACAAGTTTTAGCCTACGACTATTAAGGAATAAAATAGATGATAGGTTATATTGATAATAATTTTATTCGGAGCATTAAAATCAAATTATTTGATATAAAAATTTTTTAATTTTCTTGTTTTCAGCTCGTTTCCTTTACAAACTAAACCTCAAGTAAACCAAAAGTCCTCAAGTATACCAAAAATGAAACCAACAGAAGCATCGGTTAGTTTAAACAAGTTTTAGGCTACGACTATTAAGGAATGAAATAGAACACGGGTTATATTGATAATAATTTTTATTCGGAGCATTAAAATCAAATTGTTTAATATAAACATTTTTAATTTTCCTGTTTAAAGCTCGTTTCCTTTATATACTAAACCTCAAGTATACCAAAAATGAAACCAACAGAAGGATTGGTTAGTTTAAACATGTTTTAGGCTACGACTATTAAGGAATAAAATATAAGACAGGTTATATTGATAATAATTTTATTCGGAGCATTAAAATAAAATTGTTTGATAAAAACCATTTTACTTTTCCTGTTTTCAGCTCATTTTCTTTATAAACTAAACCTCAAGTATACCAAAAGTCCTCAAACATACCAAAAATGAAACCAACAGAAGGATCGGTTAGTTTAAACAAGTTTTTAGGCTACAACTATTAAGGAATAAAATATAAGACAGGTTCTATTGATAATAATTTTATTCGGATAATTAAAATCAAATTGTTTGATATAAAAGTTTTTAATTTTTCCTGTTTTCAGCTCGTTTCCTTTATAAACTAAACCTCAAGTATACCAAAAGTCCTCAAGTATACCAAAAAATGAAACCAACAGAAGGTTCGGTTAGTTTAAACAAGTTTTAGGCTGCGACTATTAAGGAATAAAATAGAAGATATGTTATATTAATAATAATTTATTCGGAGCATTAAAATGAATTTGTTTGATATAATCATTTTTAATTTTTCTGTTTCCAGCTCGTTTCCCTTTATAAACTAAACCTCAAGTATACCAAAAGTCCTCAAGTATACCAAAAATGAAACCAACAGAAGGATCGGATTAGTTTAAACAAGTTTTAGGCTGCGACTTTTAAGGAATAAAATAGAAGACATGTTATATTGATAATAATTTCATTCGGAGCATTAAAATCAAATTGTTTGATATAAACATTTTTTAATTTTCCCGTTTTCAGCTCGTTTCCTTTATAAACTAAACCACAAAATGGAAAACATTACTTAAAATTTAACAAAATGTAATTATAAAATACAAAATCTGAATATTATAGATAGTAGACTTTATAATAATCAATCCAGAAAAAAATCAACAGGTAACAAAAAATTGCTGATTTTAATGAATACTGCAATGTTTTGAGTCCTTTAGATTAACTAAATATCTGCAGATATTTTAATTTAATTTACAAAAATTAAAAATTCCCACATTGAAATTTAAATTATAATTATTCGTATCTACCCGAAATTATTAAAATATTCTTATTCTTACCCATATCTCAAAATTTATTAAAATATATTTTTCCTTTAAAGTAATAATTATAAACCCCCTTAGTGTACCTATATTATTATTTAATAAAATTTACTCTATTTGATTAATAAATATAACTTTGTATCTATTTGATTATTAAATATAATTTAGTTTAGCTATTTGATTATCAAAGCATATTCAAAGTAATGAATATTTGTTTTACATCATGTTTTGGTAAATTATAAGTAAAATTCTATAAAAACTTATGATTAGTGCCTGAACAATTATTTGTAAAAGGTTCATTTTTAATTATTTCTAGTATTATTTAATAAATTTTTGTTTATTTATATTTTATAAGCATCATTTTATATTTTGATTGATTATGTTAGCCAAGAATATTTCTATTAGTAAATTTTAAAAGTAACATTCAATAGATATATATATATATATTATGGCTTAAAGAAATATTTTAGAATCGAAAAGTTACATTCTAATGATAAATTTAGAACTCTTAATCCTTACATAATACAATAATCTTATTAAATTTCATAATGCTTAATAATTTGAAACACTAAAAATACTTAATAAGTAATATATATTTATGAATTTAACAAAAAATTAGTTAAAACTTACATTGCTTGTCTGCTCTTGAGAAGAACATGTTGAATTAAATGTATACCTAAATAAAAACAAAAAGAAAATTAATTGTTTAGTTCAAGATGCATATAAATAATGAAAATTACATATATTAAAAAAAAACTATCCTATTCTATATTTATCTATCTAACGTATACATATAAATGAAATTTCTTCCTTATCACTTTATTAGGACAGTATTATACTGGTACAAGGCTATATTAAATGCAATTGCAATCTATAGTTACTCTTATTACTTTTACGCAAAATTTTACAAGACAAAGTTATCATTTTATTCGTATGTAAATAACAGTCATGAAATACTTCTGTAAATAAATGTATAAATGTCGCTCTTTCTAGATAACAAATTTTTAACATCTAAACTAATTTTGTCAATTTATACATAAGGAAAGGAATGTATTTTATCAAAACAAACCATAAATACGTAATCCATTTCATATAAAAACGGTAACTGAATAACTGAAAATTACTCATTAGCTCTATTCTTAACAATTGTTAAGGTACATAAAATTTTTCAGAAAAACTTTTGCATATAATATTTTTAAAATACTTTCCTTTAATTTTGTCATATTTACCCTTTTTGTTAATGTAAAATAAAGCTTGTATTAAAAGTATTGAACTAAAATGTATCACTCTTTTTTAGATAGTAACAAAAATGCTAAAGAAAAACCAACAAAATGTTGCAGCAACGATACTTGTAATATAAAAACATTTAAAGAATCAATGAATTTATGCTTAATAATAAAAAAAAAATCTAAATTTTATATGAAGAAATCTTTTATGTGAATTTTTACTATAATTTAAATCATTTGTAAGGAGATTAAAAAGATAAAGTTGATTATTTTATAATTATTTACTTATTTTAACTTACTTAAATTTTCAGACAAAAAACTACTCTACTTTTGATCACAAATTTAATTTTGTTTTTAGAAAATCTACTTTGTTTAAAAGAATAATTTATAAGCATTTTATGTAATATTATATTTAAATATAAATTTAAAAAATAAAAAAATCAATTATTAGTATGTTTAATTTTTTTAACTACTGTTATGTTTTAATTTTATTTACCCTATTAGGCATGAATTAATGCCACGATTATTTCAAATTTAATTGCAATGATTTTAGTTATGTTATACATCTTTATAAAACTACTAATGAACATTTTTACTAGTAATTATAACTGCTTTTCTTATAATATAAATTTTATGACATAACATTTTATTACTGACTAATCAAATTTACAACCATTTAAACAAAAGTCTTCTATTAGTTAAGGAAGCATAAAACTTGATTACGTTTTTAACTTCCTTTAGAGTGTTTTCCTTAATAATCCCATTACATTAAAAAATTAATGGCAAATGTATTAACAATTTTAAAAGACATTTTATCATTTCAAATATAAAATAGTAGAAAATTACTACTCGTTAGCATCGTTAACTACAAGAAATTAGAAGTAAATCTTGATAAGTTTTTCAAAATAGTTTTACTATTCATTTTATATTAATTACAAAGGTTTCATCACTGCTACGAATTCAAAAATTGAGTCGACATACTTTTTTAATGAGACTATTTATTAAATAAATTCTTTAAATGGATTATAATTATAGTTTTTATTTTATACAACAGAAATTTTTAATTAGAAAATGTTAAATAATAATAATTATTAATTACTCCTGAAAATTTGTAAAACTGCATTCAAAAGCAGTATACTATAATTAAGAAAAAAATTAATATTCTAAATACTGCTGTGTTTGTATCTCATATAAAACAGATTTTATTATTTAAATTATCAATAATGTGTTTGTAAATAACTATAAACTTACAGTCATTTATATATTACTTAGTTTGTATTCCACAATTTTATACTGAAAGCTTTAATAATCTAAACCCTGAAGAAAACAATTTTAACATACAGCAATCTCCCTCACAGTACGCACTATCTTCTCAAAGAATATTCAATTATTTTCCCTCACCAAGCACACAATGGTCCTGACAGTAACATTAGTTGTTAATCAAATGATAATAATTTGTTCCACTTGGAGTGCTGTGAAACATTTCGTTTATGTCAAATGGTAAATACCTTTCGTCGATCAGAACCTTTCATAACCAGAACAAAATACGATGCACGAATAGGTGAAAGGGGGAAAAAGACAGCATCAATCATCTTTGTGGTTTTCAAAGCGTGGTACTTTGACAAAATTTCATTTAATTTTCTTTTGTCTTTCTGAGCTTTTTGCTAATTATCATGATTTCTTCCATGATTACATAACCAGCGATTACGAAATAAATTGCACTTTTTTCATTGGTTTCTCGTATTTTTCTATTTTATTTTATTTACGGGAGGCATAAAGTTCAAATACACTGATTTGTCTTTAATATTATGGAGTAATATTAACATTACAATCAAGTAATTATCCTTTAGGAAACCCTAATTTTTGACTGTTATACATTGTTTTTTATAATTGAGTCTATATCGCCGGTTATTTGTTTGATTGCATTTTATGTAAAGTAGAAACTAACAAGTGCGAATTAGTTTACACATTTCAGAGATCCTGTAGGCAGAATTATATTAAATGGTACTTACTATTCTACACATAATAAGATAGGCAAGGCACACTCGGGCTATTTGCAGATCAGTTCATAATTACGAAGAGGTGTGAGGTTGTGATGATTGCTGCTGTACAACTCTCTGTACCATCTACCAAAGTAGTCGAAAAAAGAAAGAAGGACTTTTGTGGCCAACGATATTCTCGGAAGAGCTATCCTAAAACCACATGTTGTCAGTTTTCGACGTGTGTGGTGTCGTATTGCACTAGTCGAAATGTCTATTATTTGAATTATTGCATTTTAAGCAAAGGACTACATAGAAACTAATAAGTGAGAAAAAAGTATAAACCTTTGAGAGATCCGGTAGGCAGAATGGTAACAAGATATTGTATGGTATTGTACAAAAAATGAGGGAAACAAAGCACACTCAGACTATTTGCGGATCAGTTCATAATTGCTCAGAGGTGTGAGGTTGTGTTGATTGCTGCTGTACAACTCTCCGTACCATATGCCAGAGAAACCGAAAAGAAGTCTGAGGACTTTTGTGGCCAACGATATTGATGGAAGAGCTATCCTAAAACCACTTGTCAGTTTTCGAAGTATGTGGTGTCGTATTGTGATCATTTAATAATTGCTAAGAGGTGTGAGATTTTGCTGGTCGCTGCTGCAGAATTCTCTGTAACATATACCAAAGAAGCCAAAAAAAAGGACGAAGGAATTTTGTGGTCAACGATATTCTCGAAATAGCTATCCTAAAACCAAATGTTATCCGTTTTTGACGTGTGTTGTCATATTCTACTAATCGAAATGGCCTACAATATATCAATATATAATTGGAATGGGTGAAATAATAATTAACTACAATGCACCTGTTGCTGTTGACATTAGGGTAACAGGGTTTGATAACACAGTAACTACATTACACTTTATTAGTAGGTTGAACAATAGCATGTTGACATACGGAAAAGTAATGGCTTCAACGCATTTTGCCCATACATGAAAAATATCATCAGATTTATCTCCAAATACAAAGGAAACTAATCAGACACGTTTATCGATAACGTATATGTAGTTTTTGACATTTCTTGACGGTTTTCGAGATAAAAGAAGTGGCTCATTTTTTTATGTGCAGGGTATATATATACATAGCCGCAAGTATATATGTTCCGCGATACAGCCTGGATGCGCCTAAGGCCTAGAGTGCCATTCTTCATTTCGGAGACCAAGGGTGAGAAGCGTACTTCCCGGTAAGGTTGTCAACCTTACACGGTGTTTATTTCCCAAGCATGCGTGTTCCTCTTTTTGTCTACACACTGAAAATATGAAACCTTGATCAGCCAGAGTACCGAATATCGGACTTTAAGTATAAGTGTGACTTTTACGCTACTGCAGCTCGCTGAAATTAGAATCACATAAATTCGTGAATTAGATATACCTATTGTTATCTTTCTTAAAATGATTCCCAATACTTCGCATTTAATTATATCTGTCAAGTGCCCTTTTCAGGTATTAATCATTTCTATCAGATAATTATTTTTAGGATCCAGATAAGGAGAATACGTCACAAAATGTTAAACATATGATGAATTAGATGTACGTGGATCAGCTTCTTCTCAATCCATCTAAATTTGACTCATTACAGCCTTTTTTAGTGTTACATGCCGAGATTTGAAAACGAGTTTTTAAAAGATAAAATAATAACTATTATTACCAAAGGGAAAATGATAAATAAAATTAAATTGTGTTATTATTTTATATACGTAAGTATATAATTCATTCTATCATTCCGGTATTATCAACGAAGCAACTACTAACCATGTCGTACATTAATTATTTAATATTTACTAGGTACTTTCCTAACAAAACCATTAACGATTTAAAGCACCCTAGAAACAAATTTGCATAGTGCATCTCCAGATAAGGAAAGGACAATATTCTTAAATCTTTTCCCATTCTTTTCCTTTGCTACGCTCACAATAGTCTTTACAGTAGCATAAGTTGTTAATCAAAGGAAAATTATTTGTTCTATTCGAAGTGCTGTGAAACTTTTCGTTTATGTCAAATGGTAAATACGATTCGTCGATCAGAATCTTTCATATCCAGACAAAAATCGATGCGCGAACAGAGGAAAGGAAAAAAAAAGACAGCATCAATCATTTGCTGGTTTCCAAAAGTATGGTGCTTTGACAAAATTTCATTGTTTGTTTTTTGATGCTTTTTTTCTGTCCGAGCCTTTTGTTTATTCTTCAGCCTTCTTTCACGTTAACATCAACAATGATTACGAAGGAAATTGTCTGTTTGTTTTGATTCTATTTCATCGGTTTTTTTCTCCCTTTTCGTCTTTCGCTTTCCATTTGAATTACGAAAGATTTGAGTTTAATATAAAAATATAAAGACGAGATAAAGTAGGTTGTCTTGGATATTAGTTATATTATTTTTTTGTCTCTTTAATCTCTAATGATTTTACGGAAAACATTTTTTTTTCAATTCTTTAGACATATGCCTTTAGGCGTAAAACGACTTGAATTGACATTTAATTGACTGCCACAAGCATTTTCGGTGGTTTGTCAAGGCACTGAAGTTAAATTTTCATTATGCAATTCATATTATGCTGAAATATTATTATGCTATGTCGTATATGTACCCAAGCAAACAAAAACGCTGAGAAACGCATTATTGCTGTCCAGACTGTAAAGAGAAGTCAAACCTTTGTGTGGAAGATTGTTTTAAGAACTTCCGCAAACAATAAAATATAATTTTTCTTGAATTCGAACTAATTTTTATAATTATATATTTTGTTTTTTTTTTACACATTGTATGCGGGATACGTACTAGTACGTTTTACTGACGATTGGTATTGGAATGCAGGTAAGGTACTAGCACGGGTTAGTATAACAACATGCTTTGTTTGTTGGTACAAAAATAAAGTTACATACAAGAAAAACGTAGCGAAATGTTTTTATCTAATACATAGATTCAGGAAAAACTTAAACAAATAAAAACGAGTTTTCACATTCAGTTAATGCGGAACCACAGAACGTGAAAGTTGATTAAAAAAAATCAATTTAGATTTTAAAATTAATTTTCTATTTATCCTTGTGAAATTGATATTATCTCTCTATCTATCTATCTATCTATCTATCTCTCTCTCTCTCTATATATATATATATATATATATATATATATATATATATATATATTTCAATATAAAATACGAAGAGTTTATTAAAATGTTAAATAATTTTCGATCTATTGAGATTTAACTAAATTTAAGCTCCAAACGGCCGCTCCCGGTACAATTTCGCTGCGAAATGTACCAGCACACAATGTGTTAATAAATTTTCTGTTCATGAAAGCCAGCATTGATTTTTTGTTCTTTTCTCAAAAGCCATCTATCGATATTAGCTCTGATATACTGTGGTTTTATTCGTAGCTGCACAAAAATGGCAAGTAAACACAGTACGAGATAACTCGTAGTTGGAGTCCTAGAAAAGAACGCAATCTACGAGTTAGCTCGTAGTCGGCAGTCAACGTGTTAAACGTTTCATTGGGTAAGACTGCGTGTGTTTTAATGAGTATATTACAATATATGTGCTTTACTTAACCTTTCGAGTGGTACACAGTTAAAAACTAAAAATACGCCAAAGTTTCACGTAATACCAAATATTCTAGGATATTTGTACTTACCCTTGTCTAATAGATTAAAACGGGAAACCCATATTATGTCACTTTACTTCCGGTTATATAATAGATATATAAATAGACATTATAGATTGTTAATTTTTTAATACACATAAAGCTCGTCAGGTCTCGAAGATCATCCCATAAGTAATAATTTCTAAAAGTAAAAATAAAAAATATTCTTTAAGAGAATATTTCTATCTTTTTTACGAAAGTATAATATTTAAGTGGTGCAATTAGAGATACATCTGTTACCGCAAACGAAATACTTCGAAATAGAGATTTACAAAGCCATGAAAAGCTATCAGCGTCTTGTGCCTCAAGAGTATTGCAGTTCCTAAACAATCGACCTGATCCTACCTCAAATCTCCATAAAAACTTTGGCAGAAATGTACATTACATCCATTTTCGTAGTTTTGGAGGTCGAAAATTGTACGTGACAACCGCTTTGAAGACATAATCGGTTTAATTGCACGTGCGAACAGCTTAGAGGGTTAAATATATTACTTACTTAAATATATATTCATTCCCCTTAAATGCTAAAAGCTACTATGAATTCGTCACATACCGGTATTTATTTAACTCCTGAATGCATTTTAGGCTTGAGTGATAAACAAATACGCGTTGTTTAGGCATAAACTAAAGACATAAGTAACATACAATATTTTTATTCACCAGGAATGTCTTTACAGAACTCAGATGAGGTTTTGTATTCAACTTAACACATCGAAGTATTTCATTGAATGAAAAACAATTTTTGCAGTTGTTTAGATGTATAAAAGTATTTAAAAACTTGCATATATCTCGTCATTTGACGGGATCAAAAATAAATTTTTGAGAATTGTCAAGTACCCTATGTGCTATTAAAAAATTGTTTTGGATGATGTTTTCTGGTACAAGATCAAAAATTTGTTATCTTCATATTCCTTTAAAGTCTTCCAAAAATGTGAATGCAATTTAGAATCACGTTGAATTCGTTAGAAATATAATTCAAAGTTTGTTAGCTACGTCAAAATAATCGTTAATTCTTACCAATTTTTTTCCATAGTAATTAAAGGAATGAAACTATGATTTCCACTACACCCTGGAGTAGATATAATTTGTTGCCAGCACCTGTGATAAAATTTTTATTGCAACAAAAATAATCGATGATTAAAATTTAAAGTTATCACATATGTACCTAAACTATTATTTAAGAAAAATATAAAAGAAAATTATTTACTTAATCTCAAAGTTGAGTGATAAAACGTATGGAAATAATTCAGACGATATTCAAGGGATTTAAAATAAGAAGTGATTAAATGAGATGGTTAAAAGAATGACCTCATGATGCTAGAAAAAAAATGTTATTTTTACCTATTTATTATGTGACAAAATGATAAATGTAATCGCCTGCTTTTAACAGGGGATAACAGGGCTTTAAGTAATAGAATTAAAGGCTAGTAAAGGGGAGAAGGGATAGATTTCAAACGTTGCTAACCTTAACTCACCAAAATCAAATGATGCCTCTATATTCCATGTACAACCATTTCTTAAGTTAGGCAGATGCACAGAGATGGGCTTAGGCCATTGTTATATAGGGGATAGGTAACAGACATAGAAATATAATTTTAATTCAGTAGAAGTTGGTCATTAGAACTGAGTTCACTCTCTAC
Organism: Pardosa pseudoannulata; assembly: GCA_032207245.1. Classification (NCBI taxonomy): domain Eukaryota; kingdom Metazoa; phylum Arthropoda; class Arachnida; order Araneae; family Lycosidae; genus Pardosa; species Pardosa pseudoannulata. The sequence continues at coordinate 97,814,706 of CM063506.1, forward strand.
CACAACCTCTTTTGGTTAGAAAAATACACTTGTGCTGCACTATAAAGGATGTAAAAGAAATTAAACAAGTCATATCATCTGGGGAAAAGCCCAAGTGGTAATTCTATATGTTACTGGTCACGAACAGTAAAACACTTTATACATACGACTTCTATCTTCCAATCCATTTAGTAAAAATATAATTCATCGTTAAAGACAATTCCACCTTAAAATGTTCCCTTACGGTTTGGTTTAGTTTGGTTTGGAACGCTGCGGTCTACGTTTTGAAACGAGGGCTAATGAAACCGGGAACTACTGCTTAAAGCCAATTCCGAACTCCCTGAGAGGGATGTATGAAATTTAAAACTACATCCTTAACACATACACGGAATACAACAAGTAGAAATAATCTTAATGAACATCTAGGTTGTATATATTTCCATAATACCACATTATTTTTTCTATTAGAAAGTTTTATATGATTCTTTAGTATATTTTGGCAAATGTCAATCAGTCGACATAGTGGTTAAGATATTCCCCTAACAAGTTTTAATACTGTGAGTTCAAATAAGGTTGTCATTTGCTGTGGATTAATTGTGACTGCCTACATGGTTTTTCCATAGTAAAATGGTTAGCAAACTTTTGACTCGGTATTTCTGAAAGCATAAATTAAAGAAAATATGCATTAAATAAAAAAAAGACTACTCTTCTTTTCGATGGAAGGCATAAGGTAGATTTGTTCATTAGTGGTAACAAAAATTGAAATATACAGTATAATACTTGGCACACAAAAAACTTAATGTTACAAGTGATAAAAATTTTATAATTGAAATACTTTATCTAATTTTAAAATATATACTTTAAATAATACTAGAATTATTTTAAGTTGGGAATTATATTAAACTTTACAAACGCTATGAGACAAATAATTTTGAATGAAAAAAGAAATTTTTAAAGGGTTTTTCTTACATCAAAATCCCAAATTTCATTAAATAATTACTTTATAATCTATTTTATACTTTAAAAAAATCGTAATCATTTTCATTATATCCATATTTTTGTTTTCCAGTTTCTATAACAGTTCAGAAATTTCTTCCTATAATTAGCAATAATAAACTTTCACAAAGCCTCTAAAAGTAATTAATGAAAATATAATCCTGTATAGATCAGTGTTTCATTACAAGAAAAAAAAGAGTATTTGCTTATTTTGAGGATTATGGAACCTGAGGTAATTAACTCAACTTTTCAAGAAAGAAAAACCATCATTTTTTAAAAAAAATATTTTTCCTAAATAGCTGCAGATGGTACGATGTGTCGGAAAGAGTAAAATCTTTTGTTTGAATTTTTTTATAATACTTAAGCATATGTCTTAATTATCAAGCTATTAGTATAAATAATCTTGCATATTTTAGTGTAACGAAGCCAATTTCTAATTGGTTTAAACTTGTAAACAGGAGCTTAATCGAAATAGTTTTTATTAACAAATATTACTTATAACTAAAAATATTACTTTAGATGCTTTATTGATTCATGTTCCACTTCATTATATTTCATATCGTAAAAAAAACATATATCCAATTTATTTTATAAAAAATGTAAATGTTATTTTATACTTTATTATTCATATTTTACTAATTTTTCTTTTTATAATATCTTTAAAACCAAAACTATAAACCAAAAAATTTTCTCCAAATTACTCCAAAAAATTTTCTCCAAATATTTTCTCCAAATTCATTAACTTTAAGGTATTTCTGGCTAATGCATAGCATTCTCTGGACTTAAATTCATGCCAGCAATTTCAAGATTCAATGCCCTCATAAATACATGCTGTTAAGCCTGCAAAAGTGTATATAATATAATATTAGTTTGACTTTCCGCCAATCATTGACCCTATATATGAGGCCTAAAAAAGGGGTAGTGAGAAATTAAGTGAGTTATAAAGGATTTAAAAAATGATAATAAAATAAATTTATAATATAATAATAAAATAAATGACAGAGACCCATTCTCTCGTAAGCTTTTAGAATAATCCGGTCAGGTGGAAGCATTTTGGAAGTATTTGATGAGTTTACAAATAGATAAGTGTCAGTTAGCGCGTGGACATGGAACTGTGAACACACTCTAAGCGCTTCTTCGACGAAAAAACGAAAATGACGCAAGTTTTGCTTAAATAAAACGATGATTTAATAAACTTATTATCAAGAAAGACTATTCACCTGAACACTGGATCATTACTCCCTCTCTCCCATCTCACTCACTCACACACGCACAGAAAGAGAGAAGGGAGAGAGAGAATGAGAGAGAGACAGACAGAGACAGAGAGAGAGAGAGAGACAGAGACAGAAGAGAGAGAGAAGAGAAGGAGAAAAAGAGATATAGAGAGATAGAGAGATAGAGAGAGATATATATATGGATAGCTAGATAGATAGGATGATCATATAACATTAATACTTGCATTAAAATAAAACCCGAAACTTTGTGTCATTAATCGGTATATTTTTAACTATAAAATTAGCTAAAATCCTTATACTCCATAGCTAGACACTATATTAAACGGACAATTATGTTTAGTACCAATTAACCACGAACATTTAATCAATTTAATGAAAAATTACAATACAAGTTATTACTGAAATTTATTTTCAAAGCGTTACACAAGATATATTTTAGCACGTTTATTGAAAACGACAAATGAAGACACTAAAGTTTTTACTCTAAATAGAGCATATTTTGTAGCATTAGACAAGATATAACTAAATACAGAAAAGCTATACTAGAACTAGATACACATGTAGTTCTGCAAGTGACCGGATGTACAGTTCTATCTTTAATTAAAAGAGAATACCATCTTCTACCATAACAAACGTTGTTTTGATTACTCGTCGGAGATAAAGCCGGAGGTTGAAATCCACCAGTGTTTGATAAGATATATTTTAAGTGTGTGAGATACAAAGTGAAAGAGAGACTTTGCGGAAGCATAAAACAGAAGAAACCTACAACTTCCAATGTTGTTCTAGGCCCTTTGGGATTACAAACTGTGATGATCCTACAGGAAAACATATATAAATGTCGAAGAGAGTAAAATATTGGTACTTTACATTGTGCGATAATTTTTAAGAACAGTTCTCTTAAGAATATGTTTTAATAAAAAAGCTTAATAGCACATATTATATTTAATTATGTGTTGATAAATGAAAACAATTTAGTGAAAACAACTTAAAGGAACATATAAATATTATTTAATAGTTGCTGCCATTTATTCTTCATCGCATGAAATAAAATAAAGGGCTTTTAACAGACGAACAGTCGTGTTTGTTATCTGAAATAATTACCGGAATCTTGTTAACCATCACGTTTTTTGTTATTTCAGAAAAATTCATGTCAGAAAAAACTTTAACTGTAACTGTATATATTTCTGATTACTCGACATTAACCTTCTGACGTCATCTATATATTGAGGCTGAATTATTATTTAGGTCTTCATTGTTATGCCCCAAACCTCTGCAGTAACCCCCAAAACTCAAATAGTGCCTTCATTTCTTAACTTGCAGAACTTATAATCAGATTTGTAAAGTTGTAAATTTAATTCTTTTTCACCCTTATCACAATGTGTGTGCTGGAAGACAATACATTTTTGACTATGACTAAACACGAGGTCTATTTTCCGGGCAACCCCAATTATCACTTGCATTGATTTATCTTTTGTTAATCGTATGCATTGATGGGTAATTTAAACTTTGTTTTAGTGTTTAAGTACTTGTTTTATTTTTGATACTTGAAATTTTTACGTGAATAGAATTTTATTTATTTTTTATTTTTTTAAAGTTACTGGTTTTCCACAAATTTATGTATAAGACGAAATTCACAGCATGGGAGTCACTACTATGAGATTATGACTTTCTCTTCTCGTCGTAACAGCTTCTAGGGGTCAAGGCTTACGGCGTCAGTCTCCGTTTCTGTGACCAATAGCCCTGGGATTCGAAGAATATGCTACGGTTAAATAGTCAACCTTACGCGGAACCCCCAGGTTTTAGTTCCCAATCATGCTTGGTCCTCAGTTTATCTACTCACTGAAGGGTTGAAACTCTGAGACAACCTTGACACTATCATTTACCAAATGTTTTTTTGGCTTTCACCTATTAAAAGAAACTGATGAGATGATGCAATTACAAAAAAGTCCATCCCTAACCCACATACCTTTTTGTAATTATGCACATATTTCCATGTATGCATAATTAGTCATGTTTAAACGCAAACAACAAACCCAACGTACATTATATTTTTATAGAGTTCTATTGATTAAGAGGTTTATTCCATTATTGAATCCAAACGAATACGTGAATTAATTCTTAAGAAAATTCCAATGAAATTAATTATCTTTCTCATTCAGTATAACAAATTGTGTGGTGCAACAGTTGCCTAACATAACACACCGATCAGCAAAGCAAAGTTGAAACTTATTTTTTGCTAGTATCAAATGTATCTAATTGGGAATTATAAAAACTGTTTTGGTCATGTCTTCACATTCCCCACTATTATTCACCGGAATACAAGAACACCGAGACATTTCTTTCAATTTGCGGTTCCTATGATAACTATTTCTCCTGTGATACAAAAGAAACCCACTCACCACGATTGTATCAGAGGTACATTTTCTCTAATAGAATTACAAGAAGCAGGTAAAAACCTTTTCTACTGCTGATACCACTTCGGATGTTGAGAATTTGGATTGGGTTTATCTATTAGGCTTTTTTTTCTCATATTCTTTACAGTGTAAAGCTAATTTTGTTTAACAGTTTCTAATTAAATTTTGGACTGTACATAATTATCTGTAACTCAATCTATCAAGCGGAATGGTACTAAATGTGATAGAGGAGCACATATTTTCTTAGGAAACAGGTTTATTTGAAATATAGTTTGGAAATTCTCCGTAAGGTAGAATATGACCCAGTTGTAGTTTACATTGCAAAATAGTTTCAGAGCAGGAGCATTACTACAGAATTATTTTGAGTAATTTAGTGTCATCCGTTACTGGGATTTTATCTATCATGATGTACACATCGCAGTATATTCCAGGAGGTACGTTTAGAAGCATGCAAACTCTATATCATCTAAATGACATCCGAATTCTGGTCTGAAATGTTATGAATTTGATTTTCAATAATAGATACAAAGGGTTTGTAAATGGATAAAATCACTTGAAAAAAAGATGAAAAATAATATAGAAACTATATTAATAGCATACAAACATTTACTGCAAAATACACAATTAATATTTGGTTTCTGTCTCACGTATCTGAGTATGTGCATGATATATAAACTAGTTGATGGTCGAATTAGTTTGAGTCTCACATACGGTATAAAATAGGTGGGGTTTAAAGAGAACAATTTTTAGGCAACTAAATGCAACATAATATAGATAATAAATTTATAGCATGCAAATTTTAATTCTAACCAAAACAAAGTTCTAATACTAGGCATTTATAATTATTTTTGAATAAGCTGTAGTTATATTTTAATCCTTAAATGATATTTAAGGTACTTTTCATTCATGCTATGTAAGGTACTTTTGAATTATACAAACTGTTTTGTTCATGTGTTCACATTCCCTACTATTATTCAAAGGAATACAGGAAGACCGAAACATTTCTTTCAATTTGCGATTCCTATGATAACTGTTTCTCCTGTGATACAAAAGAAACCCACTCACCACAATTGTATCAGAGGTACATTTTCTCTAATAGAATTACAAGGAGCAGGTACAAAACTTTTTGCTGGAGATACTATATCGGATGCTGAGAATTCGGATAGAGTTTAGTCATTGAGCGTCTTTTTTCGTATTCTTTACATTGTACAAGCTAATTTTGTTGTAATAGTGGCTAACTAATTTTTGGACAGTACATAGCTATCTGTAACTCAATCTATCAAGCGGAATACTGCTAAATTTGATAGAGAAACACATATTGGCATAGGAAACCAGTTTAAGTAAAATATAGTTCGGCAATTCTATAATGTGGAAGAATATGACCCTATGTAGTTTCGGAAAACTAGTATTACTACAGAATTATTTTCAGTAATTTAGTATCATCCGTTACTGTGATATTATCTATTATGGTGTACAGAAAGTATTATATTCCAGGAGGTACGTTTAGAAGCATTCAAACTCTATATCATGTAAATGAAGTCCGAATTATGGTCTAGAACGTTATGAACCTGATATTCAATAATAGATACGGAGGGTTTGTAAATAGATAAAAACCACTTTGCACCAAAATGCAAAGTAATATAGAAAATATATTAATAGCATAGATAAAGCTTTATTGTAAATAGCACAATTAATATTTGGTTTTTGTCGAACGTATCTGAGTATGTACATGGTATATAAACTAGTTGATGGTCGAATTAGTTTGAGTCTCACATACGGTATAAAATTGGTGGGTTTTAAAGAGAAAAAATATTAGGCAACTAAATGCAACATAATATAGAAACTAAATTTATAGCATGCACTTTTTCATTATATCCAAAAACAAGTTATATTATTAAGTATTTATTATTTTTGATTAAGTTGTGGTTATATTACAATCCTCAAATGCTATGTAATGTACTTTTCATTCATGCTATGTAAGGTACTTGTAAATTATACAAACTGTTTTGGTCATGTCTTGACATTCCTTAGTATTATTCACCGGAATACAGAAAGACCGAAACATTTCTTTCAATTTGCGGTTCCTATAACTGCTTCTCATGTGATACAAAGAAACAACGCTCAACACGATTGTATCAGAGGTACATTTTCTCTAATAGAATTACAAGGAGCAGGTAAAAACCTTTTCTACTGCAGATACCACTTCGGATGTTGAGAATTCGGATTCGGTTTAGTTATTAGGCTTTTTTTCTCGTATTCTTTACAATGTAAAGCTAATTTTGTTTAAGAGTTGCTAATTAATTTTTGGACTGTACATAATTATCTGTAACTCAATCTATCAAGCGGAATGGTACTAAATGTGATAGAGGAGCCCATATTTTCTTAGGAAACAGGTTTATTTGAAATATAGTTTGGAAATTCTCCGTAAGGAAGAATATGACCCAGTTGTAGTTTACATTGCAAAATAGTTTCAGAATAGGAGCATTACTACATAATTATTTTGAATAATTTAGTGTCATCCGTTACTGGGATTTTATCTATTATGATGTACACAGCGCAGTATATTCCAGGAGGTAAGTTTAGAAGCATGCAAACTCTATATCATCTAAATGACATCCGAATTCTGTTCTAAAATGTTATGAGTTTGATTTTCAATAATAGATACGAAGGGTTTGTAAATTGATAAAATCACTTGAAACAAAGATGAAAAATAATATAGAAAATATATTAATAGCATACACACATTTACTGCAAAATACACAATTAATATTTGGTTTTTGTCTCACGTATCTGAGTATGTGCATGATATATAAACTAGTTGATGGTCGAATTAGTTTGAGTCTCACATACGGTATAAAATAGGCGGGGTTTAAAGAGAACAATTTTTAGGCAACTAAATGCAACATAATATAGATAATAAATTTATAGCATGCAAATTTTCATTCTAACCAAAACAGAGTTATAAAACTAGGTATTTATAATTATTTTTGAATAAGCTGTAGTTATATTTTAATCCTTAAATGATATTTAAGGTACTTTTCATTCATGCTATGTAAGGTACTTGTAAATTATACAAACTGTTTTGGTCATGTCTTGACATTCCTTAGTATTATTCACCGGAATACAGAAAGACCGAAACATTTCTTTCAATTTGCGGTTCCTATAACTGCTTCTCATGTGATACAAAGAAACAACGCTCAACACGATTGTATCAGAGGTACATTTTCTCTAATAGAATTACAAGAAACAGGTAAAAAAGTTTTCTGCTGGAGATACTACATCGGATGTTGACAATTCGAATAGAGTTTAGCTATTGAGCGTCTTTTTTCGTATTCTTCACATTGTACAAGTTAATTTTGTTAAAATAGTGGCTAACTAATTTTTGAACAGTACATAGCTATCTGTAACTCAATCTATCAAGCGGAATGCTGCTAAATTTGATAGAGGAGCACATATTGGCATAGGAAACCAGTTTAAGTAAAATATAGTTCGGCAATTCTATAATGTGGAAGAATATGACCCTATGTAGTTTCGGAAAACTAGTATTACTACAGAATTATTTTCAGTAATTTAGTATCATCCGTTACTGTGATATTATCTATTATGGTGTACAGAAAGTATTATATTCCAGGAGGTACGTTTAGAAGCGTTCTAACTCTATATCATGTAAATAAAGCCCGAATTCTGGTCTAGAACGTTATGAACCTGATATTCAATAATAGATACGGAGGGTTTGCAAATAGGTAAAACCACTTTGCACCAAAATGCAAAATAATATAGAATATATATTAATAGCATAGATAAATCTTTATTATAAATAACACAATATTTGGGTTTTGTCGGACGTATGTGATTATGTACATGATATGTAAACTAGTTGATGGTCGAATTATTTTGAGTCTCACATACGGTATAAAATTGGTGGATTTTAAAGAGAAAAATTATTAGGCAACTAAATGCAACATAATATAGAAACTAAATTTATAGCATGCAAATTTTCATTCTAACCAAAACAAAGTTATAATACTAGGTATTTATAATTATTTTGAATAAGTTGTAGTTATATTTTAATCCTCAAATGATATTTAAGGTACTTTTCATTCATGCTATGTAAGGTACTTTGTAAATTATACAAACTGTTTTGGTCATGTCTTCACATTCCCACTATTATTCACCGGAATACAAGAAGACCGAAACATTTCTTTCAATTTGCGGTTCCTATAACTGCTTCTCATGTGATACAAAAGAAACAACACTCAACACGATTGTATCAGAGGTACATTTTCTCTAATAGAATTAAGAGGAGCAGGTAAAAACCTTTTTCTACTGCAGATACCACTTTGGATGTTGGGAATTCGGATTGGATTTTATCTATTAGGCTTTTTTTTTTCTCGTATTATTTACAATATACAAGATAATTTCATTTAACAGTGGCTAACTAATTTTTTGACAGTACATAGTTATCTGTAACTCAATCTATCAAGCGGAATGGTACTAAATTTGATAGAAGAACACATATTGGCATAGGAAACAGGTTCATTTGAAATATAGCTCTGAAATTCTCCGTAAGGAAGAATTTGATCCAGTCGTAGTTTACATTGTAAAATAGTTTCAGAATAGGAGCATTACTATAGAATTATTTTGAGTAATTTAGTGTCATCCGTTACTGGGATATTATCTATTATGATGTACACACAGCGCAGTATATTCCAAAGGAGGTACGTTTAGAAGCATTCAAACTCTATAACATCTAAATGAAATCCGAATTCTGGTCTAGAACGTTATGAACCTGATATTCAATAATAGATACGAAGGGTTTGTAAATTGATAAAATCACTTGAAACAAAGATGAAAAATAATATAGAAAATATATTAATAGCATACAAACATTTACTGCAAAATACACAATTAATATTTGGTTTTTGTCGAACGTATCTGAGTATGTACATGGTATATAAACTAGTTGATGGTCGAATTAGTTTGAGTCTCACATACGGTATAAAATTGGTGGGTTTTAAAGAGAAAAAATATTAGGCAACTAAATGCAACATAATATAGAAACTAAATTTATAGCATGCACATTTTCATTATATCCAAAAACAAGTTATATAATTAAGTATTTATAATTTTTGATTAAGTTGTGGTTATATTACAATCCTCAAATGCTATATAAGGTACTTTTCATTCATGCTATGTAAGGTACTTGTGAATTATACAAATTGTTTTGGTGATGTCTTCACATTCTCTACTATTATTCACCGGTATACAGGAAGACCGAAACATTTCTTTCAATTTGCGGTTCCTATAACTGCTTCTCATGTAATACAAAGAAAAAACACTCAACACGATTGTATCAGAGGTACATTTTCTCTAATAGAATTACAAAGAACATGTAAAAACTTTTCTGATGGAGATACTACATCGAATGTTGAGAATTACGATTTGTTTTAGTTATGGGGCTCTTTTTTCTCGTATTATTTACAATATACAAGATAATTTCATTTAACAGTGGCTAACTAATTTTTTGACAGTACATAGTTATCTGTAACTCAATCTATCAAGCGGAATGGTACTAAATTTGATAGAAGAACACATATTGGCATAGGAAACAGGTTCATTTGAAATATAGCTCTGAAATTCTCCGTAAGGAAGAATTTGACCCTATGTAGTTTCGGAAAATAGTATTACTACAGAATTATTTTGAGTAATTTAGTCATCCGTTACTGGGATATATTTATTATGATGTACACATCGCAGTATATTCCAGGAGGTACGTTTAGAAGCATGCAAACTATATCATGTAAATGACATCCGAATTCTGGTCTAGAACGTTATGAACCTGATATTCAATAATAGATACGGAGGGTTTGCAAATAGGTAAAACCACTTTGCACCAAAATGCAAAATAATATAGAATATATATTAATAGCATAGATAAATCTTTATTATAAATAACACAATATTTGGGTTTTGTCGGACGTATGTGATTATGTACATGATATGTAAACTAGTTGATGGTCGAATTATTTTGAGTCTCACATACGGTATAAAATTGGTGGATTTTAAAGAGAAAAATTATTAGGCAACTAAATGCAACATAATATAGAAACTAAATTTATAGCATGCACATTTTCATTATATCCAAAAACAAGTTATATAATTAAGTATTTATAATTTTTGATTAAGTTGTGGTTATATTACAATCCTCAAATGCTATATAAGGTACTTTTCATTCATGCTATGTAAGGTACTTGTGAATTATACAAATTGTTTTGTTCATGTCTTCACATTCCCTACTATTATTCACCGGAACACAGGAAGACCGAAATATTTCTTTCAATTTGCGGTTCCTATGATAACTATTTCTCTTGTGATACAAAAGAAACCCACTTACAACGATTGTATCAGAGGTACATTTTCTCTAATAGAATTACAAGGAGCAGGTACAAAACTTTTCTGCTGGAGATACTACATCGGATGTTGAGAATTCGAATAGAGTTTAGCTATTGAGCGTCTTTTTTCGTATTCTTCACATTGTACAAGCTAATTTTGTTGTAACAGTGGCTAACTAATTTTTGGACAGTACATAGCTATCTGTAACTCAATATATCAAGCGGAATGCTGCTAAATTTGATAGAGAAACACATATTGGCATAGGAAACCAGTTTAAGTAAAATATAGTTCGGCAATTCTATAATGTGGAAGAATATGACCCTATGTAGTTTCGGAAAACTAGTATTACTACAGAATTATTTTCAGTAATTTAGTATCATCCGTTACTGTGATATTATCTATTATGGTGTACACAGAGAGATTATATTCCAGGAGGTATTTTAGAAGCATTCAAACTCTATATCATGTAAATGAAGTCCGAATTCTGGTCTAAAACGTTATGAATCATTTTCAATAATAGATACGGAGGGTTTGTAAATAGATAAAATCACTTGCAACAAAATGCAAAATAATATAGAAATATATTAATAAAGCAAATCTTTACTGCAAATACACAATTAATATTTGGTTTTTGTCTCACGTATCTGAGTATGTGCATGTATATAAACTAGTTGATGGTCGGAGTAGTTTGAGTCTCACATACGATATAAAAGTAGGTTTTAAAGAGAACAATTTTTAGGCAACTAAATGCAACATAATATAGACTAAATTTATAGCATGCAAATTTCATTCTATAAACAAAGTTATATATTAAATATTATATAATTTTTGATTAAGTTGTAGTTATATTTTAATCTTCAAATGATAGTAAGGTACTTTCATTCATGCTATGTAAGGCACTTGTAATTATACAAATGTTTTGGTCTTGTCTTCACATTAAAATACTATTATTCACCGAAATATTTCTTTCAATTTGCGGTTCCTATAACTGCTTCTCGTGTGATACAAAGTAAAAACACTAAACACAATTGTAATAGATACATTTTCTCTAATAGATTACAAAGAACATGTAAAAACTTTTCTGATGGAGATACTACATCGAATGTTGAGAATTACGATTGGTTTTAGTTATGGGGCTTTTTTTTCTCGTATTATTTACAATATACAAGATAATTTCATTTAACAGTGGCTAACTAATTTTTTGACAGTACATAGCTTTCTGTAACTCAATTTCAAGCGGATGATACTAAATTTGATAGAGGAACACATAAACATAGGAAAATAAGTTTATGTGAAATATAATTCGGAATTTATAATTAAAATACCCAGTCGTAGTTTACATTAAAAATAGTTTCAGAAAAAAAGCATTAACTACAAAATTATTTTGAGTAATTTAGTGTCATATTACTATATTATCTATACATGTACACAGCGCAGTATATTCAGGATAGTTTAGAAAATGCAAACTCCATATCATGTAAATAGTCCGAATTTTTCTAAAAACTCTATGAACAGATTTTCAATAATAAATAATTATTGTAAATATATAAAATACTTTGCAAAAAGATGTAAAGTAATATAGAAAATTTATTAATATATACAAATATTTATTGAAACGCACAAAATATTTGGTTTTTGCTGGACGTATCTGAGTATGTACATTGTATATAAACTAGTATGGTAGAATAATATATAACATATAAAATATGGTTATTATAAATAGAAAACAGGCAACAAAATGCAACATAAATAATACAAAAATAATTTATAGCATAAAATCATGTAACCAAAACAAGTTATAATATTAATATTTTAATTATTTATGATTAAATTATAGTTACATTTCAATCCTAAAATTTATGTAAGATTTTAATTTTAAAATAAATATTAAAAGTAAAAGAAATAACTGAGAATAACATCTTATCAAAGAAAAAAATATCTAAAATAGAAACTAATTTTTGACTTGTAACTCTACAATGTATATATAATACATTATACACTTTTATATTTAATATTCTCTCACATTTTGTACATATTATAATAAAAAAAACCATATATCATTTTCTGATTACTATATTTTAAATATGTTTCTCTATATACATATATAATAATTATGTACATAAATATGCTATAAATTAATATATACATGAAAAATTTCAAAGTTATATTTTTAATAATTTGCTAGTTCTTTGAAATGTTTGATATAATAATTTAAAAGGATATATAACTTCAAATGTTTAAAATAACTGTTATTAAAATTATATATATATAATTACACTTTTATAAATAAACAAAATATTCAGACTATTTATATTAAAGATGCAATTTATAGTATATAATTAATTTCAGATTAAAAATTATAACTATATTCAATAGTGTTTCATTTGCATATTTCAAAAATTCGAAGACACTTTTAAAAGATAAAGGTTTCTTTATCGAGATTATAATTATCTATTTTTTATTAATAATAGACAGGTATTGAATTACTTATTTTAGTTCATTTTTACTAAAAAGATT
>CM063506.1:97830739-97848239 GCA_032207245.1 Pardosa pseudoannulata
ATTTTGTCTTTTTTAATTTCATATTGGTTATTTTACGTATTATCCTAAGTACACAAAAATCCGAGTCACGTCTCTTTATATTTAGAGTGTTTTGACCATTTATAGGAACAGGACAAAAAAACGTAAATGATTTAAGTTCTATTCAAAAAGTTTTTTTTTTTTCATTTCTGGTTTAGCCTATACTATTCATATAAAAATTCTATCATTTTTTAATTTATTTATTTTTACTCATAGTTTTTTTTATTTGTATCGAATTTTTATAAGTCGAGATTTTATAAGGTTTCGTAATTCACACAAAAATCAACATTTTCGACTGGTATATCAATTAAAATTTTCGCAAATTGCTTTCACGTTTATAAAACTTCACTTTACAATACTGTGATTTGAATAGGTTAACTATTGAATAGGTTACATAGTGAATAGATTTTTTTTCACGAAGTTTTACTTTGAAAGACATTGCATCCTGTGTTTATGAACTGGATGTGATGAAGCAAACAAATGGTTTATTTTTCCTGTCAGTGTTTTTTCCAATGGTACATGAAATGTTCAATACTGCAGCCAGTCACCTGTTATCATTGGCCCCCTTAGGTTTCAGATGCTGCTCTCGGGGATTTGCACCACAAGAAATTCCCTTTTGCTCAAGACAGACGTATACCTAGAAACTGTGACAAATTGGCTTCATTCCCAAATATCCGGCTATCATCGTAAGACTACAAAAACATATACCCTAGTATGACTAGTGTTTTCTGTGGTTAATCTAAGAAATAGAGCACACTAAGAAATAACTAAGAATTACAAAGTTTCACTTTCAAATACATTGCATCCTGTGTGTATGAACTGGATGTGATGAAGCAAACAATTGGTTTGTTTTTTTCTGTCAGGATTTTTTTCCAGTGGTAGGAGAAATGTTCAACACTGCAGCCAGTCACCTGTTATCAATAACACCATTCCATCCTTAAGTTTCAGATCCTGATCTCCAGGATTTGCACCACAAGAAGTTCCCTTTTGGTCATGGCAGACGTAGACCAGTAGACTGACAAATTGACTTCATTCCCAGGTATCTGGCTATTATGGTAACTCTACAAAAACTTATAGCCTAGTATGACAAGTGTTTTCTGTGGTTAATCTAAGAAATAGCGCACACTAAGGAATGACTGAGAAATATGAAGTTTTATTTTCACATACATTGTACCCTTGGTTTATGAAGTGGATGTGATGAAGCAAACAAATGGTTTGTTTTTGCTGTCAGGATTTTATTCAATGGTAGGTGAAATGTACAACACTGCAGCCAGTCACATGTCATCAATGACATCAATCCCTCCTTAGGTTTTAGATGCTGCTCTCAGGGATTTGCACCACAAGAATTTCCCTTTTGTTCATGACAGACGTAGACCAGTACACTGACAAATTGGCTTCATTCCCAGGTATCAGGCTATTATGGTAAGACTACAAAAACCTATACCCTAGTATGATAATTGTTTTCTGTTATTAATCAAAGAAATAGCAAACCCTAAGAAATAACTAAGAAACACGAAGTTTTACCTTCAAATACATTGTATTCTGTGATATTTAAAACTGTGGCTCCTCGCTCATAATAACAGAGTTGGGTAATTTTCTATATGTTTTATACTGTGTATGCTACACTGTCTACCGATAAGTATTTGAACATCTGTGATAGAAAGAAACTAACTTTATTCATTGAAAAAATACTCCCCGATGCCTGTTGAAACTCCTCGTGGAAGAGGGCCATCGGTTGGGTGCGGTTCTTCCAAGTTTCTCTGAACAGTACTCGTCGGTCTCTATCTCCCAATTTCGTTGGTCTGCCGACTTAGGGCATATTCCGACAATCACCGATTACCTTCTACTTCTTAATCACACAGGCCCACTGTCGATTTGGGGTACTTCAAATCGCTAGATATGTCCCTTAAGGATCGGCCACATTTGTGATACCCGATAAGTATACATTTCTCGAAATCAGAGAGCTACGAATTGTGCAGCATATTGCATGCGAATAATGCCGATGCTGTTTCCTACACGATGTATACCGGCGGAGGCCGTGAAGTACCTCAGGACCGCATATATCGTCATCAGCATAGGTGTCCAAATAGTTATTGGTAGACAGTGTATAATACCTCCAATTTTAGATTCTGAGTTTTTTTTTCATTTTGTACACCAATACATTATACATTTTATATATTTCATGTTGATTGTTTATGACAGATGTTGAAAGTATGAAAGTACAGTATTATAATTTTGTGTTAATGCCTTTAAATTGCGATATCTGAAATATTTCTAATACATTATTTACACGTTTTTCTCCTTAAATTAAAAACGTAATAATCATACTCCATTTAATATTTCTTTTATATATTATTTAGTTATACTTATTCAACTGTCGTATAAGCATTAATTACTAATCACACCAGCATATAATATCATATCAAATGTAAAAATAAAAGTATTTTACCATACATTACAATGTCAAATGACATCTAAAGATATTACCCGATAATTATGCCTTTCTCGAAATCAGAGAGTTCCTAACAGCGTGGCATCTTGCCTGCGACTAATGCCGATGCTGTTTCCTACACGACGTATACCGGCGAAGGCCGTGACATAACTCAGGACTGCAGATATCGTCATCTGCATAGGTGTCCAAATATTTATTGGGAGACAGTGTATAATACCTCAATTTTAGATTCTGAATTTTTTTTCATTTTGTACACCAATACATTATACATTTCATACACTTCATGTTGATTGTTTATGACTGATATTGAAAGTATGAAAGTACAGTATTATAATTTGTGTTAATGCCTTTAAATTGCGATATATGAAGTATTTCTAATACATTATTTATACTGTTTACTCCGCAAGTTAAAAGACGTAATAATAATACTCCATTGAATATTTGTTTTATATATTATTTCTTTATACGCATTTAACTGTCTTTTAAGCATTAATTACAAAGCACACTAGCATATATCATCATATTAAATATAAAAATAAAAGTCTTTTCCATTCATTACAATGTCAAATGACACCTAAAGATATTTTTGGCTAACATCCTATTCGATATTAATTCGGACAGAAAATTAGCTCATTTACATCACCGTTTTATGTTATTTCTAATTTATTTAACTTAGTGACAATCCATTCGTCATTATACAGGTAATATAAAAGCTGAATATGTCCACAACTTTATCCGTTTCTTTTTCTGTCAAGTAACTGGAGCATGAGATATCTGACAGTTTTGCTTTTGATTTGTCTCGGCTCACTTATTCATAGAAAAAAATCCCTTTATCAGTGAAATACTGTTCCAAAGATAGTTCTATTTATTGAATAGTTAGTATTCAGACTGACATAGTGTAACTTTATTCTTATTAAATATAGAATATAACTTTGTTTGGAGGGTTCTATTTTTATCAGAATACTAAACAGAAATCTATGGTTACAATATGAGACAAATAGCCAGTTTATTAACTTCAAATGTCAAAACTATTAGTTTCATATACTATTACAACATATTTTCAGTGAAATACTGTTCCAAAGATAGTTCTGTTTATTGAATAGTTAGTATTCAGACTGACATAGTGTAACTTTATTCTTATTAAATATAGAATATAACTTTGTTTGGAGGGTTCTATTTTTATCAGAATACTAAACAGAAATCTATGGTTACAATATGAGACAAATAGACAGTTTATTATCTTCAAATGTCAAAACTATTAGTTTCATATACTATTACAACATATTTTCAGTGAAATACTGTTCCAAAGATAGTTCTGTTTATTGAATAGTTAGTATTCAGACTGACATAGTGTAACTTTATTCTTATTAAATATAGAATATAACTTTGTTTGGAGGGTTCTATTTTTATCAGAATACTAAACAGAAATCTATGGTTACAATATGAGACAAATAGCCAGTTTATTAACTTCAAATGTCAAAACTATTAGTTTCATATACTATTACAACATATTTTCAGTGAAATACTGTTCCAAAGATAGTTCTGTTTATTGAAATTAGTATTCAGACTGACATAGTGTAACTTTATTCTTATTAAATATAGAATATAACTTTGTTTGGAGGGTTCTATTTTTATCAGAATACTAAACAGAAATCTATGTTTACAATATGAGACAAATAGCCAGTTTATTAACTTCAAATGTCAAAACTATTAGTTTCATATACTATTACAACATATTTTCAGTGAAATACTGCAAAAACAAATAACTGACTGAATAGTGTAATTCATTAATTAAGTTAACGTTGGATCAATGATATAATCATGTTACAATATGCATCCAGTTTATTATTCAAAGTCAAAACTAAGTTTCAAACATTACAACATTACTGTGTGCAGCAGCTAAGTGTATATTATTAAGTATAATTCGTCAGGTTCTCATGCTGTGGTAGAATACTTTTAATACTACACTAAGTCCTAAAAATTTTGAAAATTTTTTATTCTACATGAAACTTTAAATCATTGATTACTTTTTGTTGTAATGAAACCTTTATCACCGTTATTATTAACGAATTCTATCTACATCTAGAGTGTAGTGGAAATGATAGTTTCAATCATTTAATTATATTAATTACTGTGTGGTAAGAACTTAAGAATAATTTCGAAGCAGCTAAGAAAACTTTGAATTATCTTTCTACACTCATGTCCATAAATTAAGGATAATGAAGTTCAGGAAATGAAAGAGACAAAGGCAAAACAAATTTGACTTATTTGTAAAATCTATTTATTAAACAAAAGGTAAAGAGCAAAATAGATGCTATATGTTTGACATAATTAATAAAAATTGCGATTTTTACTCCCTGGAGCAAATTTCAAAAAAGAACCCATTTACAGAAAACAGTATAACATGGTTAGTATGATGGTTAATACAGAGTATGTCTCCCGGTCGATGCAATACAAGCGTTACAACTCCTACGCATGCTGAGTATCAGATTATCAATCTGATCTTGGGTAAAATTACACCACTCATTAAGCAGTGCCCTCCAAAGTTCCGAAAGACAGTTGGGAGGGGGTTGACGGGCTGCAATTCGTCGGCCAAGCATGTCCCACACATGTTGTATTGGCTTCAAGTCCGGTGAGTATGCTTACCAATCCATACGGGTGATATCCTCCGATTGAAGGCATTCGTCTACAATGTTTGAACGGTAAGGTGGGGCGTTGTCATCCATATACAGCCAAAGCCTGGAGATGACAATCTGGGCGATTCAAGTTCCTCGGATACTTCCAGCTGGGTACGTTCACATTCCAGTCGTCCGATAATTCTACTACGTAAAAAATAATCCAAATGCTTCCTTTGTGCCATAACTATGCGGTTATTGCACTGAAAGGCTTTTAAAGCGCTTGTGAACAATTTTACTTCTTTTCTACCATTCCTTATATACCCCTTTCATACACTCTCGTCATTGTGACGTACTATCCGCGCCATCTGGTGGTTTCCTGCAATTTGCATATTCTTCTTCAAGATGTGTGTGATAATTCTACAGGTGAAATTTTTATTTTAGAGCTCAATTTCTGTGTGATTCTGTATTATCCTTAATTTATGTACGTGAGTGTAAATGAAATCAACATGATTCTAAACTGCATTCACAGTATTGGAAGACTTTATAAGCGTATGAAGATAAGAAATTATTGAGCTTGTACCAGGTTATTCTCAGTCAATAAACTAACAATTTTTCTTACCTACTTCATAGAGTACTTTACAATTTTGGAAAATTAAAACTTTTAGTAATCCCGTCATATGACGGGCTATATGGTAGTATATTAATGTTTTATGTGCAGACATACATACATACATACATGTATACAGACATGTAAACAGACATAAATATAAAAATATCCATGTGTGTTAGAATGTATATTTAGTTACCTATATTTAATGAATATTAAATTTAATATGAATTTTTAATAGTATCGCAAATATATTTTAGATAGATCACAACAATTTTTATATTATAATATGTCTGTTGACATATAAGATGACTGTATTTCATATATACGAGTACTTTGTGATGATTACATTAATATAACAGGCAAATATGCTTACGTAAATCTCATAATTTTTTATTCTAATAAATTTAATTTAGAAATTAAGGTATAAAGTTTCACATGTACGGAGAATACTGAAAATAAACGCTGGCAGTTCATCCAAGAATCAAATTTTCCGGGCAGCAGTTGCAGAAATGCTAATGAGGTGTTCATTAATTTTCAAGCATAATGTTAGTCCTGATATTTAGGATAGAATTGCCGAGGGATAATTAAGTTTGTTAAAATGATTTAGATTCTGCAGTGTGTAACTGAAATATCTTTATAATATTATTATTAAAATTTCCCTATTCGAATTTCGTGTGTGTCAGTCTAATTAAACATAATTTTTTGTAAGTTTATACGAATAGAAATTTTTAAAATTGAGTAGGAGGTACTTATTAGTATTGCATAATTTCTTTTAATGTCTGAAATATATAATTGCTTTGTTAGTTTTTACACTTATTAGTGAAAATTGCTTTTACAAAAATACAGTAAAAGCTATAGTACTTTCAGAAATACGTAATTTTGAATTGATTTGTTCAAACTAATATATGTACCATGAATTCAATGAAATAGGAAGAATATTTTATGTGCATACAGCATAATTTCCTTGCATATATTTAAAACATTACAATGTTTGTGTTTTAACTGTATGATGTGATATTATAGTAATCATTATTTAGATAAATCATTATAACTGTAAATATTACAAGTCGTGAATTAGACGATGATTCCAAAATTACCTTTACTTCATAATCCCCTATATAATAATAGCCTAAGTTATCTGTACGTCTGTCCTCCAATTTATGAAGCGGTTGGACCTGGAATGAATAGAGGCATCCATTCAAAGAGAATAAAGTTTATCTTCTCCTAAACTATCGATCCGATTCTAAAAATAAATTTGTATAAATATGCTTCATATCACAGCAAAAAATACTATCGTCTTTAAAACGTTCGAAAACCAACCCTTCCCTCCTATTCGAGAGTTTAATGCCATTATTTCAAGCCCTATTTTCCCCGGTTAAGAGCAGGCGACTAAATTTATCCATTTATCACTTAATAAAGAGGTAAAAATAACATTTTTTCTAGCATTATGTCGTCATTCCTTCAACCATCTCAATTAACCATTTTTTATTTTAAACTACTTAAATATCGTCTACACTATTTTAATATATTTTATCACTGAACTTAGACATTACATAAAAGATTTTCTTTTATATTTGGCTTAAATAATAGATTAGGTACATAAGTGATAATTTTAAATTTAATCACCGATTATTTTTTTGTTGCAATGAAAATTTTACCACCGGTATTAACAATAAATTATTTTTATATAAGTCTAGGAGTCTGTATCACGGACTAATAAATATCTAATATTTAATTTATATATATTTCGAAATTAAGAATGTTCTTTTGTGTGTTTGTTTATTATACATAACCACACGGTTTGACTTAATGAATTCAATGTGATTCTTAACTGCATTACAGGATAGGGAGACTCTAGAGGAGTATGACGATAAAGAAATTATTGAGAGTGAACCAGATAGTTCTCAGCCAAAATACAAACCATTTTTACCTGCCTCATTGGGCACTTAATAGTTCTGAAATATTAAAAAGTTTACTAATCCCGTCATATGATGGGCTATATGCTAGTATAGATATATTTAGAAGCATTCTTATTGCTGCATACACGTACATTAATATATTCCTGATATTAATGTACGTATATGACACGATATTATAGTTATCGTTATTTAGATAAATCGTTAAAAAATGTAAATATTACAAGTCGTGAATTAGCCCATGATTCCAAATACCTTTACTTCATAATAGAGATATGTTTTTAGAAGCATTATTATTGCTGAATACACATACATTAGTATATTCCTGATGTATTTTAGTAATACTCAACCAGCAGCAATATCACCAATCATATTAAAATCTCTTATTATTTAAACATTAAAATATGGGTGTATAAATAGATGTTAAAACAGTCGTAAATGATAAATTTCATGGTTCTGCATTTCATATTTTTAAAATATGCGAGATATGTGCATTCGTATAATGAAACTTGTCAAAATGCGTTTAGGAATAGTTAAATTAGATAATTAAAGTTTCAAAGTCAAAGTTTTACTTATGTAGAGATGTAATGAATAAAGTTAGCTTAAAATCAATATATCAAGGTCAGAAATTTCACAATTATTAACATTTTTCAAATTATTTTTCAGTAAAAGTTGTAATATTATTTAAATACATAAGAAAAGAAGACTATTTTTTAACTATTTTATAAATGACTGTGTTCGTAAACTTTATATATATATATATATATATATATATATATATATATATATATATATATATATATATATATATATATATATATATATATATATATATATATGCATATATATATGTATATATATATATATATATATATATATATATATATGCATATATATGCATATATATATGCATATATATATGTATATATATATATATATATATATATATATATATATATATATATATATATATATATATATATATATATATATATATATATATATATATATATATGTATATATATATGTATATATATATGTATATATATATATATATATATATATATATATATATATATATATATATATATATATATATATATATATATATATATATATATATATATATATATATATATATATATATATATATATATATATATATATATATATATATATATATATATATATATATATATATATATATATATATATATATATACATATATATATATATACATATATATATATGTATACATATATATATATATATATATACATATATATGTGTATATATATATATGTGTGTATGTATATATATATATATATATATATATATATATATATATATATATATATATATATATATATATATATATATATATATATATATATATATATATATATATATATATATATACAGTATTATTTAAATTATTTTTTTAATTTCATACTCTACCTCGCTCTCCTGGCCAGCATATTTCCTATTCTTAAATGATAAAAATGAAAAGTGAAAGCATTAGAGAAATTTAGGAAGTATAAAAACAATTTTTTTTAATTATGATATTATGCATATTATGACTTTTCTGTTTCTTGTTAATATTTTAATTGTCGAAGTTTTGTTATGGAAGTACATAAATATTTTTGTGCTTCCTTTACTCTCCTTACTGATAATATTTTAAATAGCCATATAGAATGTCAATACAGGCGTAAAATATTTAATGTCTAAATACCTGAGTTAAAATTTAGAGTTATGTACGTACGTACGTACATATTACTAAAAGTATTGTTAAAACCTGTTTAGGAACGGTCAAAATGTCTACTTAAAGTTTCAAATTGAAATTTTCTTTTAGATACACAAATATGCTAAATTGAATTAAATACTTCATGCATGCTTAAAATACATGTTTCTGTTAAAAAATCAGCACTAAATTTGTCTATCGACTAAAATTATTCCTTTGCAATCATAGAAGATTAATACACTTCACATATCTAAGATATAAAAGTATTAACAAATTATGTACTTAAATATCAATAGTTTGCATATGTAAAATATTTTTCTTTCTCTTATACCTTAGAAAAATAAAACTATTTTGCATTATTTTCTTTCTAAAAGCTCTTCTTTAAAAGCATTACTTATAGACTTATTTTTGTCGTAAAAATCAGATTAAAAAATCTTTTTTAAAACGAGAGGAGTGTCGTAGAAACTATAAGTAGTTTAAAATTTTTATACGATAATTATTAATAAAATCATTGTAGAAATATGATCATTCAGAACTGATGAAAGACTTCAGAACTGATTTTAAAAGTTTTAGTAAACTAACAATTAAAATCTATGAAAAAATGTTACATATAAGTCATTTGTCTTACTTTAAAAAAAATATTACTACAAAAAAATATCCTGAACTGCTACATCAATTTTCCTTAATTTTTTCTAGATCTAAATTTCTTCTCGGAAGACTTTGACATCCCTTCAGTAATTCTAAAATTTTCCGAGTTGTCATATTTTTGTAAATGATGGCCAGTTATTTGTCTATAGTTCTGAGATGCGAGACATATTTTTTCCCTCTGTGAATCCCAACAGGGATTTGAAAAGAAAATCCCCGGAAAATCCCCAGAGGTTTCTCAGTGGACAGATGATTTGTCAACTGGCTTACATGACAAAACCGACCATTAAGTTGTTTCTTTGCTTACTCAGAAAAGGTATATGTAAAATATTTGATGATGCTCAGTTTTGAGTACCTTTAGAAGACATATCTTGTATGAACGAGAGATGTGGTAGGGAAATTATAAATATTTTTATGCCTTAATATGTGTTTAAAAAACTACTTTGATGCTAGTATGAAAGTATACTCTCCTGACATTATATGAAAATAAGAGTTACGAATTTTAAAAATAATCATATAATAATGTTTAAAATATTAATGAGTTTTTCATTCTCCATAATACAGTTAATATTTAACAGTTTATTGTGTTTTCAATTTTAAAATTAAAAAGGTCAGCATGCGAGTTTAATCTTACATTCTTAATGTTAATTAAATAAAGATTAAATTAGTGGCTATGCTACTTAAATATGTTTTCACATATATATATATTATTCTATTTTATACAATTTTATACATCTATCTGTCTGTCTGTCTATCTATCTATATCTATCTATCTATATATTTCTATCTATATCTATCTATCTATATCTATCTATATCTATTTATCTATATCTATCTATCTATATCTATCTATCTATCTATATCTATATCTACATATCGATCCATCTATCTATATCTATATATATATGTTATTTTAATCTATACATTTTTTATACTATTATACCTATATATAGCTTTGCTTTTCTGTATAATATAAGATGATTATGATTTCGTATATATATATATATATATATAATATATATATATATATATATATATATATATATATATATATATATATATATATATATATATATATATATATATATACATATATATATATATATATATATATATATATATATATATATATACATATATATATACATATATATATATATATATATATATATATATATATATATATATATATATATATATATATATATATATATATATATATACCATTAGCTTATACAAGCATAAATATTTTATGGTTTTATAATTTTATGACTTATTATATTTCAGATTTGTGTAAGCTATGAAAATACATATTTCTTTCTTTTTTTTTGCAATTTATCAACGTATATATCTAATATATTCTTTAGTATGCATTACATTTCAACTATTAAAGCAGAAGAATTATTATTTTTAATCATGCAAATCTCTTAACCTCTTCTTTAAACATTAACACAACAGAAATTCTAAAGCATTAGGAAACCATTTATTTTTTCATGTAATTTATTTCGTATCTAACTTATAAAATGTATAAAATTGCTTTAACTATGATTAAGAAAAATTAAAGTTTTTAATTATAATTTAAGTTAATTTAGACGTATATCAGTTACGCTTTTGGAAGATTTATTAATTTTCTTCATTTTTTTTTATTTATTCCTTTACCTTAAGTTCTAGTGTTCTTACATTGCTCGTTTTTTATATTATATTTGAATATAAGTATAATCAACGACATAAATTTATAAAAAAAATGCTTGGTAGATATCTAAAATGTTTAAAAATCCTTTAAATTTTCATTCTGGTATATATTTATTATTATATATACACATGTAAATATGAGGCATCCTTGAAATTTAGATACAATTTTTCGTAAAATCTAACACTTAAAACTAAAATAAAATGTTTGAAATTAAGACTAAATAATTAGGTATGATTATAATTAATATTTCCATTTATTCTTTATGTGCGATACAGTGAAATATTATCTCAATATAACTTTGAAATAGATTTGCAGTCACTAAAAAACAAAATAACTTTTTAGAAACAGTTATTGAAACATTCATTACAGTTACAGAAACAGTTACATTTGTAATTAAATCTCATAATTCTAACTTTAACATATCAAGAAATTATTAAAGGATATTTAGTTTTCCTATAAAAATAAAACCTATAAAATTTTTTAATCTCTGAAATTATTTTAAATCTCTTAAATATTTTCCCCAAAAAGTAAAGTCATTTATAATATCAAAATCTTAACTATATATTTCAATTCATTTAAATTGTACATACTGCTGTAATGATAACCTGTGCTTTATCAGATCGGCGTATATAGTTAGAAAACTATTTGATGTCAGACTTTCAAACAAATGTTGCCTATGAAATATGTTTTATATAGTTAGCATTCAGACCCACACTTATTATATAATTAATTAAACAAATTTCCGCATGGGTTTTCACAAACTATAATGTTTCATTCAGTTATGACATATGTAAAATTATATTTCAGAATAATTACTGCATAAAATGTTTTTCATAGCAGTTGAATAAGATATAAGATATTTATTATCCCACATATTTGTTATTTTTTAATATCATAAATATGTACTGTGATCTCTTTAGAGATTTCCTGAATAAAGTGAAAAAGTGAAAATATGTTTGCGCTAGACAATTAGTTTAGTTTTATTATTTCATTATCTTTAATAAGACACAAATCTATGTAATTAGAAAAACTCTTAAATGTTCTACGAGTTTAACGGAAAACAAGCAAATGAAGTTTACAGATTACTTCACGATTTTTTATACATATACTGGAAAACTTTATTAAAACTAACTAAGTTGCTTCTGTGGTATTTATATGTGAATTAACAGTGTAAAGTCATTAGATACTTTCTTTAGATATATGAGACTTTTTACTCCTTTGCACAGTCTGGATGGAACGAAAGTATAAAACTCCTTGATTATTATTAGATTCAAATCGATAAAATATGCATAAAATGGTAAAAGATGTCTATGTAGTAAAAAACCTATTTAAATGAAAGAGTTGAATGAATATAATTAACATTTTTATTGAGATAAAAAAAATCCCTAAATTGTTATAGTATTGGTAAAAATATTCTCATAAATGTATCAATAAATATATATTTAAAAAAAATTATTACCAGAAAACAGCTTCATGAGCATTAAAATACAATTTTAAGTTTTATAAAATTTACTTTCTTATAAGTTTTATAAGCTTATTATATCTACTCTAGTTGGTATAAAATTAGATGTAAAGCATATATAAAGAATTATATGAGTGTCCAAAACTAATAAGTCGAATTTGAAAAACCTTTTTTAATTTAAACTGTTTTAGGCAAAAAAAATGGCAGAAACAAACAAATAATTATTAATAAAATAACAGTGAAATACATACAAATAATTATTGTGTTTAAACAACATTATTAATAATTATTATTTGATATATCTAGCGCCCTTTTGGTTTATTTTTACTGTAAAATAATTAATGAGTTACCTATCTTTTTTCTAGATAAATCACTCAAAAGTACTTTTGGGGAAAAATTACTAAAAGATAATTAATCAATAGAGCACCAAAAATATATAGATCTAATAAAGAATATTAAAATATATTTTCTAAGATTTTATTAATCACTATATGAAAGATCCGTTCACATTTATGTGACCATTTCTAACTTTTGAATTTTTTCGATTTTCTAAGGAACTTCTTAAAGAAGTGTTTGAAAAATTTTAGGGCAACTACTAAATGCATTACCTGATGCATTCTAAATATAAGCCCATCCTTCATTTCGGGGACAACAAAAATTTAAAGTTTGAAAAATAAATTATTCAAATATATTCAAATGTTTTAAAGAAAGTTGCAAGTGATCTCTTAATTTCACCAAAAGTAAACCGAAATATTGTATGCCCAAACATTGGATCATAAGCTAATACTCTAAATGATTTATTGCCTGAGATCCGTAGTAGAGTTACAGATGCTAACCGTTGTTTTTTCGGACTCAAAAAATGCTTGAAGTCTAACTTCACTAGAAAAAACAACGAAGATCTAATCTTTTGCGAAAAAATCTCTATACGATGTGTATTGTAGAAAATACAAAACCAACGTAATTCATCCACAAATACAGAAATAAACTGCAAAGTTAGTTATTTCTTTGCTTCATCCAAGTAATTTCTTATTTCAAGAGAATTCATTAATTTCTAGTAGCAATCTCATCAAGAGCTATTTTTAAGTGAGTTGGTTTCATAGCATTGAAAAACGGAAGAGCTATCTTGTACTTTCTCTATTTGGCCCTTATTTACGTTAACCTTGCATTTTAACCCTTTTTATCCTGACGGTACTTATAACCCTCCGTCTGGAATACACCGATTATAAAAAGAGTCCAAAAATACGCTAAATGTTTATTGTGTGATCGGCCAAAGCGTTCTGAGATTATTTACTTCAACCTTGGTCGACTAGAATGGAATACAGGAAACCCACCCTCGTTATTGTCCCTTTACTTCCGGTTATAAATAGATATATAAATAGGTATCATAGACTGTTAATTTTTAATACACATAAAGCTCGTCAAGTCTCGAATATCATCCCATAAGAAATAATGGATTCTAAAAGTACAAATAAAAATATTCTTTAAGAGACTTATTTATATTTTTTACGAACATTATCCAAAATATTTAAGTGGTGCAATTAGAGATACCCGCAAGGAAATACTTAAAATTAGAGATTTACAAAGCCATGAAAAGCTATCAGCGTCTTTGTGCCTCAGTGAGTAGGGGTTTATCCCTCAATAAATGCCAGTCAAAGAGGAATGCAATTTCTAAACAATTGATCTGAACCTCCAACCTCAAACACTGGCAGAAATGTACATTACATCCATTTTCGAAACGTTTTTGGAGGTCGAAAATTGTATGTGACAACCGTTTTGAAGACATCATCGGTTTGGCGGAATTGTACATGCGAACCGCTTAGAGGGATAAGTACCGCTTCAATCAAACACTTATATATTCCTAATAAAGCCGTTTATAATGACTCTTCTCACAAGGACATGAACGATGCAGTTCCTACAGCAGAAAAGAAATGACAGCACCAATCAAGAATCCTTTTTATTCGCATAGTAGGGATTTTATAATTGGCGTGATGTAATCGAAGGTCATTTTGTGGTACAGTTGGTACACGTGTTGTTCAATTGAGTAAATTTAGTGGTTTATTACCAGATATTTGGTACTATTATTTTTTAGAGACTTCTATACTTCGTAGGTAAGCATTTCATTTGTTGTATTCACAATTTAAGGTTTTATTTTCTATCATAGTATCAAAAATATATGTTGGTACTAGAGAGTACCAGCTGAAAAAATTAACTACTAAGATACAATAAAAATTAATTTTATTTTTTCTATGATTATTCTCCATTCAAACTTATCTAATGATGCAAAAATTTAGTAAGAAAGTGGATGGTAAATTAATTCAGTATATAGAGGGTTAACGCAGAAGGGTGTTACCTTATTTCTTAGGATATGTATTACTAAACTATCCGTTTAGCAATGTAGAAAAGATTAATCAGACAAAAGATTGGATCTTATTTTTTGTTTTCTAGTGAAGTTAGACTTCAAGTATTTTTGAGTACGAAAAAACAGCGGTTAGCATTTTAGTTTAGCATCAGAAAAAAGATTAATCAGACCCATTCTTACTTATTCTGTTAAGACCTGGGCAATGACAGAAAACATAAAATAATATCATTCCTGTTTTTGAAAGAAAAACTTTTAGAAGTTTTTTTGGTGGCATAAAACATAATAATATCTGGAGAAGTAGATCTAACTCTTAACTCTATAAATCTTTTAAAGATCTATATTTAGTACAATATATAATACAGAGAGTTAAATGAGCGGGACACCTGTGCAGAATGGGAGAAGATCGTGTAACAAAAAAGATCTTCTCGGCCAGACCATTTGGCACTGGAAAAATAGGGAGACCTAAGCTTAGGTGTCTCGGCTGTTTGGATTCAGACTTAAGATTTTTAAAAAGTACTAACTGGATGTCCATGGCCAGGGACAGAATGCTCGAATCGGGACCTTCTCAACCTCCGGTGAATCCCGGCAATTTTCTTTTGTTTTGTTTAAAGTTAACCGAGGCTTCTTAATCGCAATTTGTAAAACTGACTCTCGCTGTATGTTTGATTGTGACTTCAACTCTCACTCGGCAGCTACGAACTGTATAATTTTGTGATAGGCTGAGTGGAAGTTGCATGTATATGTTAAATTTTATGCGATGTCTGCTGCTGGATATATAAGAGGATTGTTGGATGTTTTTTTGTACTTGTGCATTTTTCCCGGCACGTAGGAGGACATCGTATGATGTTTTTTATGAAGATTTAAAATAAATCTACATTTTCGTTTTTAAATAGTTCATTTTTTTTATAATCACTACCAGAACCTTGCACTGCTAAAGTACAGGTATTGAGTTGTTCGTTTCAATACCGGTAACACAGAAGAGCTTGGGATTCAATTCTAAGGAAGGCAAGGGCCCATCCTGGGCTGTCTAGCCATTGAAGAAGAAATACCCAAATATTATGCTCATTTCCGTTAGAAAAGTACATTTAATCACGCAAAAATACATCTATTTAAAAAAACTATTTTTGTATAAATTTTAGTCTATAAATATATAATTTTTAAGCCATATAATTAAAGATTTCTAGATTATTTGACAAGCAATAGCAGAAATATTGTGCTAACAATTCAAACGAGTAAAATAAATGCTGTAATAATCAATAATAAACGTAATATTAAATTTAATAATAACTTTTATCTGCGCTTGCACGAGATATGACTATTTAAGCAACCTGTGTTTCATGGTCAATTCTATTGGGAACACATATTAAAAACTTATTTAATTATAGCCAAAATTAACAAAACTGTCAGCCTTTTTTAGCTACTTTTTATAACGTTTATTTAAGGTTAACAGTATTATTGACTTTCCAAAAATTTACTTTGTACACTGAGCAACATATATTTTACTACAAGGTAAAAATTTTAGTACTTATGCGTATCAGGAGTATCAAATGGCTAATAGAATGTATTAAAAGTGTGTAACTAGTAAAAATGCGGCAAATAATAATATTTAACACGGATCTTGCAATAAGTCATGTACTAATCATAATTGAAACAATAATTCCCTTATATGTGTTTCTCTTTGTGTATCCTTTTAATTTCATATGTATCATTTTAATTTCCAATATT
This sequence comes from Pardosa pseudoannulata, assembly GCA_032207245.1. Taxonomy (NCBI): domain Eukaryota; kingdom Metazoa; phylum Arthropoda; class Arachnida; order Araneae; family Lycosidae; genus Pardosa; species Pardosa pseudoannulata. Next base: position 97,847,980 of record CM063506.1, read on the forward strand.
TATCCTTTTAATTTCATTAAATACTGTTAAGATTTATCACATCAATTTCTTATCCTAAAATATTTTCTTGAATGCCTGTGAGGATAAAAAAATATAAAATGATGAAAATTATTTTGTTATTGGTTTGTTGACATTATCCTTCAATCTTGTCTTTTCATAGTAAATAGAATACCTTTAACAAGATAGCTAACAATGTATTTAACACGATATTTAACAACCGTGGAAAATAATGTAAGATATAACACCATTATTGATATTTC
>CM063506.1:97865739-97888239 GCA_032207245.1 Pardosa pseudoannulata
GGTTATTGACCATGAAGGATTGAAAATTATTCATGTGAACATTAATCCTTGAGATAAACTTGTCTTGGAGTAACATAGTTTACAACTTCTTTATTGTCAATCTTATTTCGAACTGAAGGCTATTGATCATAAAGTGTCTAAGAATCTAAGTTATAGTATATGCAGATGATAGCCTTCTTTAATCATAATGATAGAGCTTCTTAGGGGCAAGTTTACTAATTTCGAATTTAGAATATAAGTTTAATGTTATATTTATTTATTATCCTTAATTGATGGCATATAAGGTTAATCTAGGATTCATTCATTTTCTCTCCCTCTCTCTCGCTTTCACACACACACACACTCACATACATGTATGTATCTATATATGTAATGTAAGACGGAGTATACGAACGTTTTTTACAGTCATGACAGACACAAGACTCAGTTTTAGCCAAGAAAGTTCTTTATTACCAATGTATGTGTTTTCACCCATTTTAGTGTCGATACAAACTAAGAAATTAACTAACATTGAAATTTTAAGTAATTCTAATAATAGTAACTAATTATTTCTCCGTTATTGTGTATCTTCTTTCTGAAAGGGAATTTCATAAATTAGCCATTAAGGACTATATAATTTTAATTGATTAAATTCTCTCATGGGGCCTGAATTATAGACCCAATGGACAGTTTAGATAAGTGGTTAAATAGGTGAATGCAAATAGGAGCGGGTTTTTTGCTCTTAAGTTTAGACTTGTGAATATTTCCCCTGACTGTGATGAGGAGTTTCGGCTATAAATGTGCGTCTGTAAGATTGAACTACATTACGAAGTTTTCTGATAGTATATATCTTAAAGGTCCGACTACGGAATTTTTGTATAAAACTATTTTTATACAAAATTTTAAAGATTTAGTTTACTTTTTCCTCTTTCATACACACATATATATGTATATGTGCACCTTTTAAAATAGCAATTAGTACTTTTTATTTAAAAAAATTTCAGAAGTTTATATACTATACCGTGATGTACTAGAAGCCTGTCGCCATAAGTCACATTTTTCACGAATCACCTGCAGTGATAATATCGCTAGACAAAGTGCGGTCTCTTTGTCAAATTATTGTTTATATTTTATTGTGGGAACTAGAGGTGTTTTACTTTTTTAATCCGCAGTCTGCTAATGTTTTAATTCTGTGCTGTTATTTTTTACTGGTAATGAAGTTTTTACTGGTAATAGGTTGTTGACTGTGGAATTAAGTGGTTTTCTATGGGGAACTAGGATTGTTTGTACCTGAAAGAGAAACCCATAGAAAAGACAATAAAAATATAATAATTAAGTGGGTGACGCATAATGTCAATACACGTTATGGCCTTAACCCTTAACTTAATATAAATTAAATTTAGCTTTTCGCCAACTTAAGTTTAAATTTTAAATTTAAAAAAAAGGAACACAATAGGCATTAAATTAAATGAGAGAAGTTATTAAATGAATACATTTTATTGATATTGATATGAAATTTAGATAAAATTAACATAAGACGATTGAACTTTTGTTTTAAATATAAAAATTAATATAAAAAGGGAGAAAATAAAAATGGACCAAAAAAACAAGCTGATTATGGTGGATCGAATTCAGAATTCCTAATCAGGATACTGGATACCAGGTTTCTAGGTTTCTTCCTCTGTTCCATGTCTCTGCAGCGAGTCTAAGTGCAAGATCAAGCCTTTGGATCAGGACTTAAGTATAGGAAGCTCAAGTTCAAGTGAAAAAAAAATCTCTCTAACTATCTTGAGTCTACAGGACTGCAACGGCTGGCAACCACTGATGGCTGGGATTGTCATTAACATTCCAATGGCCTGGTGGCACGGGGGAATACCGCCAAGCGCAGGACTAAAAACATGCCAATGTGTGGAGAGGGGTATGTCATATCATCAGAAAAAAAGGGTGAAAATTATAAAGCTATTGCAGCGCAGCGCTCGCCAAGGAGACACCACGTGACGCTCCTGGTATGTGTGATGTAACCTGATTGAAAATCCAGGGCGTCTTATGCGTTAAAAAAAGGGGGTTTTCGCCTCACCAACGTGATAATTGGGAGCACGGCAGGAAAGTTACACATAAGGAATTTTTTTAAGTGAAGCTTATGGAATTAAATGGGAACTGAATGGAAAGTAAATGGAACGTTATGACAAGCAGTTATTCGGAAATTTGTAAAACAGGTTCAACAAAACAGTGTGTAGTTGATAGATAACCGGATAAAGTGCTGTATCTTGTTCAGAGTTGTTATTAGACATTAATCTGTAAAAATAGAGTATAAGACAGAAAAATGAGGTCCGATAAATGAGAAATTTTAGCAAAATTTGATGGACAAAACTCAAATTTCTTAAATTTTTCGGTATAAATATGAAGAAATACGATGAATGGAATATGTTTTAATTTTTAATATCATTTGTCTGTCTGATTTTGGAATGTTTGTGAAAGCATCCTGCTTTATATCGGGGCTCAAATTTACATTTTTATTTCTTTAGAATAACAGATATACGCTGTAAATGTACTTAAAATTCTTACACTTCGTATTATACAGTTAATAATTCGTATTTGATATCTCTATACCTGAACTTTTCTTATAACAATTACTTTAAACAATATTTAAATCTTTGACCCTTAAATCTTAAAATGTGTAACTGCCCACTATTATGAAAATATACCTTGAAAATCGCTACTTACGGAATTACATTTTTGCAACTGAATATTAATTACATAATAAAGAAAATTAATTTTAAATGCCTGCAATTTTTACACAGATTTTTCTTTCTAAATCTTTCATCAATCCATTACAGTCAACTCGTTTCATAATAGTTTCAAAAGATATACTGTTGGTTTGAGAAACGTGTTTTATAAGCATGCTACAAAATCGATATATTTACGTAACTGCCGGTTTTTGAGGTTTCAGTTAGAAGATTAATGCTTTGAAACTGATTTTCTGTAAAACAAGTATATATTCTTTTATTTACCAATCATTCGATAACACTCATAACTGCTTTAAAATCTTTTAGAATTTTATAAAATTTTAAATGTGTGTTCTTAACTTTGTTGTGTGTAGCATTAAAAAATTAAAAGAGTTAAATTTATTCATTAACCTTCCCTGACTATAATATAAACCTACGAACTTACATCTATGAATATTCTACAAACTTTTCATTACTTTACAAATCTCTCATTGTGTTTATTCCTCATACTAAAGCAAGTAAAGATAAAACGGTTCAGAAACTTAATTAAATTCTACATTTGAAATAATATTATAAGAATTAAAACTTATTTAAAGTCCCATTTTTATATCAAAATCTTAGTGAAAAGATTCATTAAATTATAGGAAAGTTTCTATGATAAAAGTGTAATTTGATTAGAAGAATCCCCAAACACTAGAAATATTGAATTATATAAGCTTTAAAACAAACTTTGCATTAGAAAGAATCGTACCATTTTTCTGAGAAAACTATTCAAATATAAGCATGACTTAAAAAGTGGCTCTTTAACTGTTACTTTAAGTGACTATATCATTAACAATGTTACAGGAAATAGTAGTGTAGAATACTTTGAGGTAAGTACTCAAAACGCATAGTCTATCTATATAAAAATGAATTTGTGTCTGTCTGTATGTATGTACTCTATAGACTCAAAGACCATGCATCCAATCACCATGAAAATTTGGGAAATTCTTAGGCATATCCGTGGGAAGGTTTTGGTAAATTTTTAACGTTCGAAATTCATTCCTTCCCCCTTTTTCGAGCATTTCATGTCAATATTCCAAGCATTATATTCTCCGGTTAAAAGCATTTCATTTATCGCATCATAACTAAGGGAAAGAAGCAATATTTCTAATAATGTGACGTCATCCCAAGTAATCGTTTTAAACGCAGTTTTATTTGGTTAAAAGAATGAGATTAAAATTTTCAATTTATCACATAATAAATAGGTGAAAATGATATTTTTCTATCATTATGTCGTCATTACTTTAAATATCCGATTTATTCATTTCTTATTTTATAATATTTAAACATCGTCTGCGTAGTATCCATTCGATTTGACCTGGAAATTTAGATATAAAACGATTCACTTTCATTTCAAAGTGACGCAAATTAAAGCCTTTTTATATAAGAACTAATTTTAAAATTAATTCTTGGTTAATTTTTACGTTACAATGAAATGTTTATCAACAATATTCCAACAACATAAAGTACAAATTTCAGTGATTCTCATGGGCAAATAAAAACCTATCATTTTATATAGTTATATTTATATTCATATATGGTTGTCAGTATGAATGTGTGTTTCTGTTTCATACAAAACCACGTGGTTTGTCATAAATTTTCTTCATTTTGGACAACATTTAGTAATACCAACAAAATTAGCACTGTTACTGTCAAAACCTATGCTTCCTATTCTACCACTTAATATGTCAAGATCTATTAACGTTGCTAATCAACGTACAGTAGTATAAAAACTGAATATTGTTATAATACGCTTATAATAGAAATATATAAGTATACCAATGACTCGAACTGAACCGTGACGAGTTTAGAGAATTATGCTGGAAAAAGAAATCTTTGTTTAAAAGTAATACATTAAGTTCACCGTAGCAAAGCACTGACACACTTGCTAGTATACAAATAAAGAAAAAAAAATGAAATTTCTCGCAAAAAGTAAAAGAAGTAAAATCTATCTGCTTTATAAACAGTGTAAATTGTTCTTTCATCAAATCAACAATTGTCTTTAACACTTATGATTCAGTAATACGTCAAATTTTAAAAGCAGATTATTTAATGTTAAGCAAATAAATAACCTGAGATTCATATCGGTCTCTTTTACAATAACACAAACAGAAAATTAAATTGCCTAAATTTACAGTTATATCACTAAAAAAGTAAAATCTTAAATACATCACTTCTCTGAATAATTTTATAATCAGAAATAAATAAATCAACGCCTTATAGTAATATATTATAAAAATAAAGATCAGAATTTCTTTTGAAATAAGCTGAAAGTCTGGAACAAATTTCATATTCTTTACAAAAATATAAAATTTATTTGACTACAAAATCCGAAAATAAATATCTGTCAAAAAAAGGACATTATAGCTATTCTAAGTTAAAACTTAATATTACCTAAAGCCTCTTATAAAGTTTTATGCTATTATAAATATATATTTCATTTATTTTTAAAATTATTTTATTATCTAAAGTAGTATTTCAAAATTTATGAAGAAATACCGAACAATTAGTAATATACAATATTCAATAGTTTACAATTTATGTTAAAAAAACTTTTAGATAATTTTATTTACACAATACTCAATAACATTTATTTATATGTATTTTCAAAAAACACATTTAAAGAAGGTTAAATAATATCAATGGACAAAAGACCAGACAAGAAAAGTATATAATAGAAATTTTAAGTTAAAATGTAATATTTACGAAATCTTATTTAAAATGCATAAAATCCAGTCATATATTTCGATGCATATATTTGAGTTCTTATATATATTTTTTATTTTTAAAATTAAATTTCTTTTCTAAAATTATATTCTAAAATGTATGCAGAAATACACAAAAGTTAAAAACATGCAATATTTAATAAAAAAATATTATTGAACATAATTTCAGAATGTCTTTTATTTACATTAAATCAACGACTCAATAACATTTATTTAAACTAATTTTCAAAAATCACATTTAAAGAAGCTCGAAATATACCATATAAAAAAAAGAAAATATTTCAGAGAAAAGTTTTGGAAAAAGTTCTCTAAAGCAAGTAAAAATATTTTAGAAAATCTCTGAACATTTTTTTTCTTCACCTGGTTCTATTTATTCAAATCAATAAACACGATTACCGCTAAACAAATGTAGCGGTTTTTGCTGAGTTAAAATAAGTGGATTTGCATTCTTTGTCGTTACCTTAGCTAATTAAGTTGTGCTTAAAAGAACAGAATTGACAGCTTTAATATTTTTTAACAATTCTCTGATTGAAGTTCTCTGATTTTAGAAGGCAAAGCGCTGAACAAAAATAGGATTTATACATTTTTCTTACAGTTTATCATTTAAAATATCATTACTTTAAGCAAATTAAATTTTTAAAAGACAAATATTTAAAACAAATGAGTAAAAATACACTTCACAGCTTAATGTTATTATCAGTCTCTCTTTGTATACAAGCACTTATATATATATATATATATATATATATATATATATATGTATGTATGTATGTGTGTATATATATATACATATATATATATGTATGTATGTATGTGTATGTATGTATATATATATATATATATATATATATATACGTACATATACATATATATATACATATGTGTGTATATATACCTACACACACAAACACACACACAATATATATATATATATATATATATATATATATATATATATATATATATATATATATATTGTAAAGATAGTGTAAGTAATCTCACCAATTTAATTGCATTGATGTTCTAAAAGTAACTTTCGTGCAATTCTATATCTAAAATAAAAACCTATGGTAAAAGTCTGTTTTTCTTTTAAATCTGGTAACCTTTTAGAACTACAAGAAAGTTAATTTTTCTTATCTTAATTCATACCATATAACTACCTTAATGTATTTATTTTCGATTCCAAGCGTATCCACGTGATACTCTCTTTACACCTCTGATTTAATGGTTCCCACTCATACGAATGACACTATTTAATTGAATTCACAAACGATTGGTGATATATCAGCAAACGCAGATTGGTTTAATAAATTCATTTTTTTAATTTCCAACTTTATTTCATGTTTTAAGGACTGTTCTTCATCCATTATTGCCGTTTGTCTTAAAATTGTAATGGGTAGTTTGTAACTATTTGATATACATAACTTCTGATAAAGAACCAATAAACCTCATGATAAATAAATATTAATGGAACGAAAATTGCAGTGGAATGTTATATTATATATAGAATGTAATTTAAGTTATAAAGAAAAAATTTCTAGATGTCTGCAATCGCTTAAAGTGTTCTTGTGTTTGCTCATCTGTCTAACGTAAACAACGTCACGAATTATATGGACAGAAGTGAAATCATGCTGGGGACAATGTATGTTTAAGGTATTGTGGTAGTAAACACATGTAGTAAGTTTCTTTTTTAACAAGTATCGTAACGGCTGACTAACTCTGATACATATTAAATTAATGAGAAGGTTGTAATGGGAGTCTTGGACAGGGAATGCAACAGCAGGGATATTCGATAAATTGTTGTACTCACTATACTACCTGAGCCACAATCTATTGATTACTACACCAGATAATAAAAACTTTACCCAACATGGTGTATTCTAGTCAAACGAACACTTCTCAAATGGAATGGAAATCTGGCCGCAATGATTTTTTATAACAGTGTCAAGAAATACACTAGCAGTTACAGGTGAACTTGATCCTTAGCAAATGATGTTCTGCATATTAAAAAAATAGTTACCTTATTCCATATCCCGAAGGAACTTTCTGAACAATATATAAAAACAGTATTTTTCTTGTGAACCGTTCGTGCACTCAATGCATGACACCATATAAAGTATGCTTGCATATGAGAGCACTTTGCCAGTTATATTAAGACATATGTTTCAAATGAAAATAAATTCAATGTCATTGTAATCACAAATAAAAATACATTCAGACAATTATTTCTTGTACTGAAAATTGAATTTATATCAAAACTTTTACAACGAATTTACATCATGTGTGCGGTGAGACATATGATGTGTGTTTATATGCTTACGTGCCAGGTTAATTCTTTAGGCGATTAAACAATGATTTATTCCATGGAACCCAAACTAACAAATAGGAGAGCAAGGAATCAAGAATACACACACACACACATCTATAAGTAAAAATTTTGTCTAAAATACAATTATTATTAAATTGATGTAACCTATTATACCTAAAGAATTATAAATTATTTAAATCGTAAAAACATGTTTTTAGAGGATAATTTTCAATACAATTTTCAAGTCTTTCTAAAAATGTCGAAATCTTCAGAAAGACAGACATATTTGTGTTTATATGCTTATTTGTCAGATTAATTCTTTAGACGCCTAAACAATGATTTATTCCATGGAACCCAAGCTATCAAATATGAAAGCAAGCAAGTAAATACACACATATTTATTAGTAAAATTTTATCTAAAATACAATTATTATTAAATTCATATAACTTATTATACCTAAAAAAGTGAGGAATTATTTAAATTGTAGAAACATAGTTTTAGTGGATAATGTTTAATACAATTTTCGAAATCTTTCTAAAAATGTCTAGACCTTGAAAGAGGCAGACATATATTGTGTGTTTATATGCTTACTTTCCAGATTAATACTTTAGAGGATTAATACAATTATGATTAATACAATTTTCAAGTCTTTCTAAAAATGTCGAGACCTTCAGAGACACAGATATATGTTGTATGTTTACATGCATACTTGCCAGGTTAAATCTTTAAACACCTAAACAATGATTTATTGCATGGAACCCAAGCTAACAAATATGAAAGCAAGCAATCAAACACATACACATTTATTAATAAGATTTTTATCTAAAATAAATTATTATTAAATTCATGTAACCATATTATACCTAAAAAATGAGGAATTATTTAAATTGTAAAAAACATCTCTCAAGTGGATAATTTTAATACTATTTTCAAGATATTTCTAAAAAAGTCGAGATCTTAAGAGAGACAGATATATGTTGTGTGTTTATAAACATATTTGCCAGATTAATTCTTTAGACGCCTAAACAATAATTTATTCCATGGAACCCAAAATAACAAATAGGAAAGCAAGCAATCAAGAATGCGCACACATATCTATTAGTAAAATTTTTGCTAAAATACAATTATTATTAACTTAATGTAACCGATTATACCTACAAATATTTATGAATTATTTAAATTGTCAAAATATATTTTTAGTGGATAACTTTTAATACAAGTCTTTCTAAAAATGTCAAGACCTTGAGAGAGACAGACATATGCTGTGTGTTTATATGCATACTTGCCAGGTTAAATCTTTAAACGCCTAAACAATGAATTATTGCATGGATTCCAAGCTAACAAATATGATAGCAAGCAATCAAAAACACAAACACATATCTATTAGTAAATTTCTATCTAAAATACAATTATTATTAAATTCTTGAACCTATTATACCTAGAAAAAAAATGATGAAATATTTAAATTTTAAAAAAATGTTTTTAATGGATAATTTTTAATTCAATTTTCGAAGTCTTTGGAAAAATATCGAGACCTTGAATAGAATAAAAGAAACTTCAAAGAAAACTAAATTTAAAAAAAAAAAACATTCAGGTAGACAAAAAATATTCTAGAAAAATCTTTCAAGATATTTTTTGTTCAAGCACTTTTATTTCATTCAAACCAATAAACATGATTACCGCTAAAGAAATGCAGCGGTTTTTCCCTAAGCCAGAATAAGTTGATTTGCATTCTTTGCAAATTACCTTAGCTAATTAAATTGTACTTAAGGGAACAGAAATGACGGCTCTATATTATTCTTCAGTGATTTGCTGTTTAACATTCCCTACTTTTAAGAGAGAGAAGTGCAGAATAACATTTTGTACTTGAATATGTTTATTAAGTATTCAATGAACATATAAAAACCATTTTTTGTTTAAATTAAATTTAATATCGAAGATATAAAAAAGGTTTACTCTACAACAATACGGTATTATAGTTTTTAATCGATAATTGCATATATGTGTGTTGGTGAGTATATATAATATAATTATTGGTTGTCACTTCCAATAATATTTTGTAATAAGTTTTACCCAGTTCTATATCTAAAATACACTCCATTAATATCATTTCGCAAAATAAACTATATATTCTTTAATTCCTTCCAGCCGTTTATCGAGTGCCAAGTCGACAAGGTAAAGTAACGTTTAAGTTAGCATTAAATATATCATCGTTTATGTTACTAACCGCATCTCTATAACGTAAGCACGTGACCCTAAAAAGTAATACCTACTTCACTACACTTTATTCCCAACAATCGATTTTTCTCATTGTAAGCTGTCTCTTAGAGAATAGTGGTTAAGATTGCCATATAAATAATATATGTCAAATAATAGTCTTGATATGTGTGTTTATTGAATAGCATCTTATCATGACTGTACCCTGAGTGAGATGGTTAACCCTCTAAGCTGTTTGCAAGTACAATTCTATCAAACCGATGACATCTTCAAAACGTACAATTTTCGACCTTCAAAAACTCTCTGTAAATGGATGTAATGTATATTTTGGCTAGTGTTTTCCTCCATGGAGGTTTGAAGTAGGAGGATCAGGTCGATTGTTTAGGAACTTCACCCGTCTTTGACTGATATTTATTGAGAGATGCACCCGTAGCAACTGAGGCACAAAGACGCTGATAGCTTTTTATGGCTTTGTAAATCTCTATTTCGAGGTATTTCGTTTACGGTAACAGATGTATCTCTAATTGCAATACTTAAATATATTGGATGACTTTCGTAACAAAATATAGTCTCTAAAAGAATATTTTATTTGTACTTTTAGAACCCATTATTTCTTATGGGATGATCTTTGAGACTTGACGAGCTTTATATGTATTCAAAATCAACAATCTATAGCATCTATTTATATATCTATTTATAACCGGAAGTAAAGGGACAATATCGAGAGTAGGTTTCCCGTATTTCATTCTAGTCGACAAAGGGTGAAGGAAAATAATAGAACGTTTATTCACTGACACAGTAAACTTTAGCTTATTTTGGACTTTTTTTTCTCGAGATGTTTCCACTCAGAGGGTTAAACAGATCTCATGTATATGATTGTACGTAATCATGAATTTTTGACGAATCTTGATATACGTATTGTTTATTTATATGTTCATATAAATATTCTTCATAAATGCCTATACATAAATATGTATATTCTTAGTAATGCATATACTCTTAAATGCTTCACACATATGTATGTGTGTGTGTTTAATGATCTCGATAATGATGAATACATCTCGAAAGAACCTGGAATTTTTGTTTGTACTTCTACATAAACAAATGACATGCATTTTTATTTTATTTATGGAGTAATAGCTGCATCTATTGATTCTTGTACGGCGGTAACTAAGTCTGAAAAGCAACTCTCTCTTAATTGTAGTGTTTGTTACAGAAAGCCGACTTCACATTCGCATAGTTCGTTAACCACTTTCGGTAAAATGACGAGTCTAGCTCGTCATTAGTTTTTCATTCCATACCTCACAATGACGAGCTACACTCGTCATGCGATTAAAGTTACTGTTAAATATGATAATTATTTTAGTTTAAAATTTCTAGTGTACTGAATTTGGCAACACTTTTATCACTTGTGAAAATCACAAGTCACTATTGCATATTGTTTACTTAGAATTTCTTGGTACAAGTCATTGCCAATTTAATGAGTCAGAATAAAAGAAAACCTACTAAGAAATGCCGTGTGTGTTACAAGAATCAAATTAAAAGTGAGACTACTTGGCGGTGTAAACAATTAAGAATTCCTTTGCACTTTGTTTTAAAAAAGTACCACTAGCTTGAAGACTATTATCTGTATACCTTATTAATGTTTTGCTTTGATATTTTTTAATTTTACTGTTTCTGATATTATTTAACACTATGTAAAAAGTGGATTTTAATTAAGAATATGTAAGAATTGTAAAATGAAACAAGTTTTTTAAATATAAGTAAAATGGTTATTTCATGCAGCATACCGCAGAGTTTGTTAAAGGTGATTGGGACCCGTAAAATATCTCGATGTTCACAATGTACTGTATGTTCTTAAACAATACCTCTGAGGTAGCAGGTCTAGCCTGTAGGTATTCTGCTTGGTTCCTGTTTCTTAATTGAGAGCAGTTTGAGTATAAATCGTATTTTCTCGTTAAAAACGAACAGGCTCACCCCTTTGCCTTATTAAGAGTAGCGTATGGCTCAATCGTGCTCGTTTTGACCAAGTGACATCAGAAAGAACAACAACATGTGTTGCTTGTAAAATAAAATGGAAAACTAATCCCTTGGTGTATATATGAGTGAATGTTTAACCATCGATATACCCCTCCTTGTTATTTAAAAAATAACGGTATCATAACCATGACTGACCAATCTAATTACAGTTCTATTCTAAAGTAAATTTATAGTTATACATCTCTAAAATTACTAGCTTATAATGAATTTATTTGTTACTTTTCTAACAGTGCCAAATTTTGACGACTCTTCGAACACCAAGACTGTTTTTTTTTCTGAGCTCAATTATACTTATATCCGAAAAATGGTCGACTGGTAAAGCAATGCCCTTTGGTACCGTAGTTCGCCTTTGCAAATCCGGCTGATGGAATGTATGTTCGTTCCTGTTAGGTATCGTCTAGGCACCATCGTGAAGCCATAAAGTTCTTAGCCAAAAACCACACAGCAAGGGGCAAAGTACCATTTCACTAATGGCCATCACAAGTGCCCTGTGCTGTTCCCTCACCAACACCTACTCTCATGTCAGAAAGTTCCGTGTAGTACACCGGGACAACAGGACTTTTAACCTGGGCAGGACACCTGCGGTAACCCAGTGGCTTTGGAGTTGAGCTTCCAGCTCCCACGACACAGGTCCAAGGTTCACTTCCCGGACTGACCAGTGTTGACTCAGCCTTTCATCCCTTCAGTGGGTAGACAAACTGAGGATCAAGCAAGATTGAGAACTATATACTGGGGGTTCCGTGTAAAATTGACCAATTAATCGAAACATATGCTTCGCACCCCAGGAACCTCTGTCTCGGAAATGGAGATTGGCACCGTGGGCTAGGGGCTGTTGTGAGGAGGAGTTTAGTTTAGTTTAAGACTCCTGCAGAGTATCTTGTTATTTTAAATTATATGGTCGGGATGCTGACTTAGCCCCTGCGAGTATTGCTGCCGAACAGTCAGACAGAATCAGCAACCCAACAACACACACCTGACTTCGGGTGGGTGACTAGTTACAGATAGTCCACGGCTTTAAGTAGTAGGTTACTCATTAGCCGTCGTGTAGCAAAACAATAGACCATAGCGCTCTAAATGTAACTTAAGTTCTATCTTTACGTCCCAAGTCAATTTCGTCTAGCTCTTAACATTCTTATTGGTTGTTTCAACTGCCCCGCACCCGGCACATATATATATATATATGATATATATATATATATATATATATATATATATATATATATATATATATATATATATATATATATATATATATATATATATATATATATATATATATATATATATATATATATATATATATATATATATAACTAAATGTTAAAAGATTTGACAACATAGTACTAAAACCTGGTAGTCTCAATAAACTCAATTTTTATTTTCAAATTTTGTTATCTTCTTTCATGTCTAATGACTATTCTTAGTCCAAACAAATTATATATATATATACATATATATATATATATATATATATATATATATATATATATATATATATATATATATATATTGTAACGAATTCTCGTTACATTAAATTCCTGATACAGACTTAACTAAAACCGTAAGAAAAGACGGCATAATGTAGATGAATAGCAACCACGCCTTTTGTGAGCACTTGATCTAAGCTCTTCTTTACCTAGTGAAAGGACGTTGTTTCGAGCAGAATGGGATGCAGAATGAAGGATTGTTTACACCGAGGACCATCTCAGTCATTCTGTCGGAGAAATTCATTAGGATGCTGGCGAAGTGTTCGCAGTGTTAGTTTCAATGGCATCCCGAAGAAAGAGTTTCACACGACAGCAATCCTCTACAATCTAAGGGAAGCAACAATACTTTCCTATCTTGTTCTCCAAAGGATTGTCCAGGGACATCGATAATGATCGAGATTGCTCGCGATTACTGCAACTTCCCTGGCACCTGCGAGAGAGTCTACGCGCGCCTTCCTCACAACGTCATCAACCAGCTGTCCGATTAGCTGAGATGGACATTCTTGCCGTCAGACGACTATATAAGAAGAGCAGAGTTCGAGGCCCAGGGCGGATTTTTGGACCGATCGAGTCTCCCGTGAACTCATCGGTCCAGAACGACGAGGGAGCGACTGAGTGTCCTCCTCCCCTTTTTTCTCTTAGGAAGCTGATTCCTGCATAGATCACTTTTATCATTGTAGATATTCATCGTTTCATATGTATTTATCATAACTTCAATCTTGTGTTTCTAAATCAATATAGTGTGTACGTAGGCCTCCGCTATCCTTTTTCGGGCTCACTTAGAGCCCCAGTACGCTACAATATATATATATTATAAATACATATGCAAGTCGATTTATTTTATTTCTTTGTACTGCTATTTCTTCTTCCAATTTTATAGTTTAAAAGGCATAGGGAAGAAAATAGACCTGGACATTTGAAAATTTGGTTTTGAAAATGTAATTTCTAAAATAAAATAGCTTTTAGTAAATTAAATGGTAAAAGAAAGATTAAGGGGTTTAAAAGATTGGAACCTTAATAAAAATATTTCGGAACGAATAAAATAATATAAATGTTTCAAAAGCGAAGTGTAGTTTTAAATTTTGAAAAACTAGGTTTCAGGTACGACTAAGATTTTTTTTTTTTAATTTTGTCTACTAAAAATTTTTTTTTGTGTGTTCTAAACAATCAAATATTGTCACATACATTTTTACAATTTCTCGAATAAAAATGACATAATACAATTCTATTCAAAAGATAAAATCTTTTATTTACCAAACTTTATCTAAGCATAAAATATGAAGAATATTTATTTATTATCCTCTATTTTCATTAGCTGAAAAGTGTGCAAATTTTTAAAGCTGGCATGAATTTTACTAAACAGTTTATTAATTTATTAATACAATATATGATAGGTATTTTATAAATTTATTTCCAAGATCCACAATAGTTTACGTAATTAAATTTTCATTTTTTTTTCAATTTAAAAGTTAAGAAAGTTAAAAAAAAATATGCAATGTCTTGTCGAAATGCATTTATAAATTACTAAGTAAATATACAAAAATGTCAGATTTTTTAATCATATACTTTTAGCTGTATCTTGATGTAATCATAAATAATCTCATTAAATAAAATATTTGAGACATGAATTTTTACAAAAATAAATTCTAATTAAAAGACAAATTTTTCTTAAATGTTGAACAATGAATCAACCTTTTTTAAAAATGCTTTTATTATACTTAATATTATTTAATTTATTTACTTAATACTTTTTGTTTAGCATTTATTCAAATACATAATCTGTGTTTGAACAGTACGTTTAATAAAATTTAAATAAAATTATTTAAATTTATACAATAGATAGTTAAACAAATTGTCTCTTTTAACTTCAATTTTATTTGAATAATGGTACTGTTATTTTTTCTAAACTACTCAGGTATTTTATTGATCTACATTATTTTGTCCCAGATTTCTATTTCTGAAATTGTTAATAGTGGAACACAAATTTGAAAGCAAGCGGAAAATAACACAAAAATTATGCTATAATAAAAAAGATGTATCTGCTGGTCCATCAAAGGAACACTGTTTGTAGAGTAGAAATTTTAGAGATTGCATTGTAATTTTTGTTCTAAGAAACGCATCTGAGGTTGCAAAGTTTGAAGTGGCAGGTTTTGCTGAATCCGAAGTTTAATAACAGGAACCAAAAGCTCTTTTGGAAACAAGCTTTGAATATGAAATTCGAATCCCAAATGCAAGATCGTGAATCCCAAAATGCCTGGAATGCCGAAGACCTCGCCATCATTCCCGATCGTCCTCGACGTGAGGCAGTGGCGTTGTTCCGGTTAGTGACAGGACATGACTGCCTAAGTGAACATCTCCATAGAATTGGCATTTTTGACTCCCCTATTTGTTCCTTAAGTGACCTTGGAGAACCTTTAAATAGAGGTCCTCTGCGTCGATGCGGGGCACTTCCGACTCCAAGACTACCCTGTATTGGAGAGCCAGAGAACGCCTGAGGCAATGACATCGGTCAATGTTACTTTTGTTACTTGTACAGTTGTTCCACAATTGTTATTTTTTATAATTGTAACCTGCCTTGCCATTAGAAATAAAAAAGAACAGGATTACATTGACCGAGGAGTAAAACTCTAGTCTTTATATTGACTGAGTAAACTTTTTACGAAATTACATGACTAAATCATTATTAATGGTAAAATTTTCGAGACACGAGACCAAAAATTGCATCCAGAATTCATGCTGAAACAAGATTTGGACAAAAAAAAAATATACCAATTCCAGCAGGGATATTTAGGCCTAAAATTCATCACGACTAGATCTTTGTCTGGCCATTATTTCTTTGAATGACATATATGTTTCTTTTAGTAATATACAGTGAGTTTAAACAAGTAATATGTAGCGAATACTTAAAGTTAAATTTTTGTATAGCTGACACAGCATTAAATGTAAAACCAACGTAAGTAAAGTACGAATAGTAAGAGATATTCAATGACATCTGCTTGGAAATATTAAACAAGCTTCATTCTCAATTACTAATGGTTTGTAAAGCAGTCTCACCTCTTGGTGCCAGAAATGTAACATATGTAAAAGAAAAATTAAAATAAGAAACAAAATAAGATTGCGTTTTAAATATTAAGTAGAAGAATTGGTATGTTTTAAACAAAAAGCTAACATTAATTTCATTTAAAGTTGCATCCCATTTAAAAATAATTGATTGGATTTAAAATGCCCTTTCATAAATTGATAAATTTCTGCGGAAAAACATAAATTTTTCTTTTTAATCAAATCACGCCATTTTGAAAGTTTCTTATCCTTTTCATTCATGCATAAAGATGTCAAAATAAATGCTTTAAATTGTAAAACAATCCAAACGTTTGATGCTAATATAAATTTATGTTATGCTTTGATATTATACAGGCTAAGATTCTCACATTATAATGTAGTAGCATATTAGATTTTCTTTTACATCAATTGGCAACTTCAAAATTCACAATTTTCTAAAAAAAATAACCAATGTATGCTATCGATAATATATCGGCCATTTTAACTATATTTTGTTCCCCAAATTATAAATAGTTTTTTTCACATTTAATGATTCTTAAATGTGACATTTTACTGTAATTATTAAACTTCAAGGTTCAATATTTTACAAAACTGTGAATCCTTATTAATAGAAAATATTATATTTAATACGAAAAATAAATATTTAACAATATTAAACAATAGTTTCGAAGATATTATGCAGTTTCAATATACACAAATATATTGGTTCAAACATTTTACAAAATAAAGTTTCAAAAATGTCAGTAGATATCTTAAATTTTTTAAATAAGTATGTTTATATTGAATAGATCAAATAACAATATTAATAAATAAATAATGTATAATTGTTCATCCCATAAGCCTAAAAGTCTCTTCAAAAATAAAAATCTGTTAAAAATGTTCCTTTAAATTATGCGCCTTAAAAAATAATGCAGCTACAGACATTTCTAAAATATGTCAAAGTTTGTTTTGTTAAACGTTTTTAATTATATTCTAGTTTAAAATTAGTATTACTAAAACCGCTTCACTCTCAATCTCTTTAAATGCAATCCAGTCTTTTCCTTTCAAACATGATTTTGATCAATAAATAATATCCGCATTAGTATTCATAAAAATTTAATATATTTTTTAAATATGCCTTTTTTAAAACAAATATCTATAATATTCCTTTTGAAAACATAATTGATAGATTTTGCGCTTTGAAATAAATTAATTTCAAATCAAATTATAAAATTATTTAAATATATTCTGCATTTTATAACAACAGTCTATAAAATTAAAATATACATAATTTATACATTTATTTCAAATATTTATAAACATTTTTCAAAAAGTATTCTAGTTAAGTATAATATTTGCATCATATAATGCAAAATTAATTATGGAATAATAGGTAATAAAACGCATTTTTAAAGCTTTTTTTTTAACATTTCACATTTAGATCAGATAGAACTGTCGAATTTTTAGTGATATCTTGCTCATATACACATTTACTGACAACTTAAGTAAGAGAACTCTACATAAATCGTAAAAAAGTATGTATGGAAAATAATAATTCCAGTAAAGTATGAAAAATGTATTTCTTTCAGATTTGAAATATTTTGATACATGTATTATTGAGCACATTTTGTTCAGGAGTAATTGTATTGCTGCAATTAATTTTTAAAGTAATATATATAAAAGGAGAATTATGTTTATTATATATATATATATATATATATATATATATATATATATATATAATTTTATTCAATATCTTTTTAATATATAACACTCAGTTTTTTCTTTTGCAATAACTAAATTCACTAACATTTTCAGAAGAATACTTACGTTTAGTAAAGTTTTAATATAATTAATAATTATTATTTAAAGAAATCATTTACAATTTTCTGTATATAATACATTAGATAGATAATTATTCGGAGAATTTAAAAAGATATTTAACATTCAATATTTATGTAAGTGTGTAACTGCATTTCTGAAACAATAGTAAATTTCCTAAAATTTCAATTTAATTATAAATATTTTTTCATTACATAAAGATTGTAACAGGAGTTAATTATTCAGCAAATGAAATGTTACATATTTATAAGTAAATTTTAAAAACTAAAACATAATTTATTATCTTTATATATAAATTTATTTTCTCTTTATTAATTTATTTAATTGTGTTTATAATACAACTCATCCTACAAGGGTGGAATAATTTTGATGAAATTTTGTGTATGTAATTAAGTTAATTCCAGAATAATTTAGATTTATATTTTGATCCCATAGAAAATATTTTTTATTAAAATTCTAAAATTGAACGCTTATTGATATTATTATAACACCACTTAAAACCTTTACCTTCTAATGTATCTGTGGTGCGGTGGTCAGCGCAACGGACTTCAGTACGAGAAGTTATTCCCAGGATCAAATCCCCGTAGCGGAGATGTGGGAATTTTAATTTAATCTAATTACATTTATGATGATTGTACGCTTGGTGATGTCAAGTAATTTAAATATTTTTCCCTTACTTTTAACTCAAAATAATCCATTTTATAATTTATTTACAAACATTTTACAATTTTTAGATTTACAGAGTTAAAACATTACAAGGATTGTCGGGTTGTCTAGTACAAATATAATTTTTCTAACGATTATATCATAAAATATTTTGTTAATGGATTTATATTTAAAATTTTAATAATCGTAAATATTTAATTAATATACGATATTAAATGCCTAAATTACTTTTCATATATACGAAATATTACTAATCTTCCACTGATTAATTTTTAAATTTAAGATGATTTACTTACATTTATTTATAACATTGTATCATTATATTTATGTCTATGTATGTATGAATGGATGTCTCCAATAATTCCAATTTTACACCACACTGCACTCTATTTTTAAGTAATAGCTATTTTAATATCTTATTTAGCGAAAATGTGTTTTTCTTGTAATGGGCAATAATCTTTTGTTAATAATAATAACTTCTGACCAATGCTAATTGTCTTATCTTTCCATTAAAATATTTTCTTTCCCCTTCTGTTCTCATTAAAATACTTATTAACACTCTTTTGAGAAAATCATGTACCAAATATTTATTTTCCGCAAAGAACTCGGTGATAATTTTCTTGCCTAACATAATATTCGAGTTAATTTAATAACTTTTAGCCGTGCACAAATGTGAATGATGACATTTCTTTCATCAGTGACTTGATGGTCCCTACTGGAATAATGGATGCTCATTAAAATAAATGTACCCAATGGAAATTTCTTGATAATTATTGAAAATGAAAATTACATTTTCACTTTTACCGAATCTTTATGGTGTTCATAAATATTCTGCGTTTTCTTATTTAAAATCTCTTTAGTCCTTTTTTTTCTTTCTTTTTAGTATTTCGTTAAACTGAGAGGCGAAAAAATATGAGTGACATCGTTAATTCATTGTGTGAGATGTTACAGCTAATTCTGCTGAAATACGTATCCATGTGTTATGTTTGAAACGCAAGTGTCATTTATTTTTATTTTTTATTTTTCCGTATTAACTGATATTGTATTGATTACTTAGCTCGGATTCTTACTGTAATTATTTTGAAATTTTTGTATTCAGTTATATATATCTGAAAATAAATTACGTTTTGTTTCCGCTTTCTAAATTTAAATCAAGCATATAGGGTTTGTATTGGCAGCTACGATAAGAAAAAAAATGAATTATATTTATACAATTCTAAAGATTTATTGTCATATTTAACCTCTTCAATAAAGAAATAACTACAAATATATGTCACTAATGTTGGATCATATGTATCCATATTCATTTACTATTATACGTATAAATTACTTCACTTTAATATCTTTTTAAAAAACCCATCTCTCCCATTCTAATTCCTTTAAATCTATTTTCCTACCCACATAATGTCTTAAGCAAAGGACTGTCCTCGATTTAAAATTCTTGCGTCCACGTTTCCCAAAGCTTTTTCTGCAATAGTCGTAAATTTTCTGTCCAATCAATACATTTTGCAGCTGCAGCCGGCAGAAGGCTCAATTTTTCCCAGGATCTTATAGTTAAATTCGCTGACTAAGTTTCTTGTTCCTTTGGGCAAATTTTATCTCTCACGCTCTGGCGTACACCTCTGTTTGATCAAAGTCTTTTTCGTATCGTACTCTAGTCTGCCGTTAACTGCAAAGACGACTTTTTTAGCAGATCTTAAATAAATATTTAAGTTGTTCTCAAAATTGTTTTTCTCTTTAAAGTGGCTCGACGGCAGTATTATTCATTTTGTAGCTGCATAGCTTTCTCGTTGAGTAGCCCTGGTAAGAAAAACAATAGGAGCTACATAATTATTGTATCCGACAGATTATCAGTTTTCTAGATTACATATTATATATATATATATATATATATATATATATATTTATATATATATATATATTATATATATATATATATATATATATATATTATATATATATATTATATATATATATATATATATATATATATATATATATATACACTACATTTCATTAAGGCAAATTTCAGTTCTTTTCAAAGAATAAATGGAATTAGGTTGATATAAATAATCAGTGATTATTAAAATCTAATAAACTGTTAAACACAGAAAAATAAAAAATCAGTCTAATGATACAAATTAAACGAAAAAAGGCATTATTTACATGCTAATAAACTGCTAAACACAGGAAAATAAAAATCAGTAAATTATACAAAACACATGATAAAATGCATTATTAAAATGGTAATAAACTGCTAAACACTGAAAAATAAAAATTCGTCTAATGATACAAAGCACGTGAAAAGATTCATACCAATGAAAAAAAAAACTATATATATATATATATATATATTTTATATATATTTATATATATATATATATATATATATATATATATTTATTTTCCGCATATATAAATACATATGTCATTGGAAAGCGTCATATAACAACATACGTATTTGCGATTTCAACATTAGGCCTAAATTATTGATATAAGAAATATTAGACTATTAAAACTGGAAACGACGTTTAATTTTCCCTATTTATTCCTTTCAGTTTAATTAAAAATTTATTTTCTAAAGCTACAATTATAAATTCTTGCAAATTGCAAGGGACATCATTACAGTAGGATCGAACTAGGTATAAATTCGAATGTGCAAATGAAAGTATTAATTAGTCAGAACGTCCAGAAAGGAGAGTTCCCCACCCTATAATAATACTTCGTCATCCCTTTACAATTGATGTCACATGAAACTACAAAAATTGATTTTCTCCCCAACACAAAGGCTTTTGGAGCTACAGAGCAGTGCGAAAGGAAATTAAATATTAATAAAATGAGATTAAGGCTGTAAAAAGTTAATTTACTTTGGTTCTTTATATCTTCAACATTCGAAGGTAATGATCACTTTATGTTAGGAACTCTATAAGACTGGTCGGAATTTCTTTAGAACATAAATTGCTTTCCGAGGTATTATTTATGCTAGAGAATTGACTACATAGATTCTAGACTGCTTATTCGCAATACAAAACCTTTTATTTGGAGATAATGTTAAGGATTTAATTTCTTTATATTCTCGAAAAATCTGTTAATTATATATAAACTTTTTGTTCCACGTGTGTTAATACGTTTTAGAATCATATCTACATATGTATAGTGCATATTTAAAGCGAAATGCATACGTGTGGGAATAATAAAATGTAATATGTGCATTTTTGATAAAAATTAGTATAATTGCATTACATAAGCGATTTTTAATATCATTTTCTAATTATTATTTCGTTATTTATCTCTTATATCTAATCAAATTATTAAATTATCTTGAAAGATAGGCACCAGGACACTCTTCTGCAGTTATATATATTTTGAAAATTTTTAATATTTCTTTAAAAGTAATGGTATAGTTCTTTGTTTCAGAAATTTAAGA
>CM063506.1:97898239-97900739 GCA_032207245.1 Pardosa pseudoannulata
AGAGTCCGACATTTAAATTTATTTTATCTGTTACTTTTTTTCTGGATAGAGGCACTTCAGTGGAAAGAGGAGGAAACGGGAAGGAGACAAGAGAGATATAAATGTCCACTAATATACGTTTAAATGCCTCCTGCAACGAAATAATCGGATTGTTGTGAACATTTGTTGATAAATATTTGTGAATATCACCACTGCAAATATATAAAGAGCCTTATTTAGTCGTGGCACTACATTACATGACAATTAATTTCGAGTTCTGAAGCTTCTCATTCAACCTTATAATTTTGTCTATTTTAACAGATGTCTATTGATGTTTTGTTTCTGAATGGTGAATTTACCTGCATTTTATATATATATATATAAAAAATATATATATATATATATATATATATATATATATATATATTTAAATATATATATTCTATATTTATATATATATGTATATATATTATATATATATTTATATATGTGATATACATTATATATATAATATTATATATATATATATAATTATTTATATATATATTATATAATATATATATATATATATATATATATATATATATATATATATATATATATATATAATATTATATATATATATATAATATATATTATATATAATATATGTATATATATATAATATATATATATATATATATATATATATATTTATATATATATTATATATATATATATAATATATATATATATATATATATATATATATACATATATATATATATATTTAAAATATATATATATATAAATATATATATATGTATTTATATATGTATATATATATATGTATAACTATATTTATATATATTTATTAATATATATATATATATATATATATATATATATATATATATATATGTACATATGTATTATATATATGTATATATATATATATATATATGTATATATATATTATATATATATATATATATATATATATATATATATATATATATATATATATATATATATATATATATATATATATATAATATATATGGAACATTCTCAGGGGTTTTCAAAACTTAAATCAAGGGTAAAAATTCCCGCGTCATTTTCCATTCCCCTTTTTAACCCCTAACCTAAATTGACCACTGGGGCTACAGGTTACGCCCTCAGAGAAGGGGCCTGGCCAATTTTAAACCTACATGGCCCTAGCGGACAATTTAGAAAATTTCCAAATAAAAAGGAGATACACGCTAGTGGAGACAGATTTTTCTAGAGATATTTTCCCACAAATGTTGACCCAGGTGTTACGTGTCTTGTAGTATAAAACTTCATGCTAGCTGACCCTTCAGTTTGTCCCTATGATGAAGTGGGAACCCGTCCTTCAATGTTATCTTAATAAAGGTTTTTAGCTGAAACGGTATCATTTTTATGGCCATGACTGCAACCCCCCATCGAGAAGTCAGTCTCATTACATATATTATCATTTTCAATATCAAAATTACATTAACTTTTTCTTTTCTCATACTCTCATATCTATTTTCTTTTTATATGCATCTTAGCAATATTTAACATGATGCGATATTTACACATGTTCTATTAGATGACAAATATTGCATTTTGAAAGTTATCTAAATTTGTTTTCGTGCATTTTTGTATGTGTTAAAGATATACTATTACATAAATAAGCAATGAATATATTGAATTTAATATATAGGCAAAGGTGAATTCGTAAGTGGGCATAAATTCTACATCAGTTAAGACCTATATCTGCAAACTATCATATAAATTTCTACAATATATATTTATGCACATTTAATTATATAAATCAGTCATCCATAGAAATTTTTAAACACGGTTCTTTAAATTTACTTTAATAAACGGAATGTTACTTGCAAATATTTTCAAACGGTACTATACATTATCATATTCATTCTTTGAAATATTAAAAGTTTCTTCGAAACTTTTCCAGATTAAAAGTTTACTTCTATCTATTTTTTTTTCCTTTATTTATACCTAGTGACTTACCAAATGACACTTTCCACAAAATTCGCAATGCGATTGCAAGAATTATCTTTCAATATTTGTGATAATTTTCCCGATACCATTCTCTTCTATTCCACATTTTACAACCATCCCTACATATAAGTTAGTGAGTAGTGGATATTTAAATTTAGGGAAAGCACCTCAAGTTATTTCCACACAAATCACCCTCTAGTTACGAAACATTTGTATGATGACATATATTCTTATTTATCTTTAGCAAAAGACTGTGCATGATATGTCCGAGATTAGTCAGTTAACACATTCCTAGAGTGAAATTTACAGCATTTGTAACACTTTTCCTGATGCAAGCATAGGAGAAGTAGGAGGCATAAAGGGAGAAACATGACTGATAAAATAATCCCTAATACATGTTTCCATGCTTCCTATTCTCTTATGTAATTACTAATAGCTTCTTCGATATATTACCTGTAAAAATGTAACCATTAAATTAAGCGATCTCCTAATCATAACAGAGGTTTACATGGGG
>CM063506.1:97905739-97930739 GCA_032207245.1 Pardosa pseudoannulata
TTTTTAATGTTTTTGCAAAGAAATATACAGATTCTCTTGAGCATTTGTTGATAGCTGTTTGCAAATATCCCCTATGTAAACGTAGACGATGAATAAAAATATTTAATTATCAATGATGCTGATATACTAAACATTACTGCCTTAGTGCGTATGATATTATTTTATCTGTATGCGTGGTTTTTTAATCCGATTTCTTTACATGTTTTATATATACAGATATATAGTTGATACTACTCATACAAATCACCACACTGTATTCATGAATTTTTTTTTTAGTTTAGGTTTGAATAAATATTTAAATATCACACTCATATTTTAATAGGAATATAGCTTTTCACATTAGCTTACATATTTTGTAGAGGCTTGCATAAAAAAACATATTTAAAATAGTGTAATTTCATACTAATATACTCCTGAAAATTTCATCTAATTTCATTAAATTTCAAAGACTTAAAATTTTATTTCCAGTTGTTTTGCGTTTTTTTAATATTCACTTTACTATACGGGCATTTTCCACGGAGTTTTGCTTGCATTCCTTTTAATTACATTTCTATAGTCACAAAATGTCCCTCGAGACCATTTTCTTCTCGCTAAACGTCCATCTATTAATATACATAAAGAGATAAATGCAAGGAACTACATAGTGCTCTGTGATTGACCAGTCCATCCTCTGCTTTCATTCTAGTCCAGAAAAAAATTAGCTACCTAGTTATTTATCCAGATCCTTCTATTGTACCTACGAAAGTAACATATTTTGAAAACTCTAAATTTTAAATGTATTGTATATTTTGCTTTGTTTCGAATACAGGGACTCCAGTAGAAAGAGAGGGATCCGTACAGAAACCCAACTATACACATAAATTACTCATTTATTTAAATTGAATTTTTTACAATCAGTTTTAGGAAATTTTGTATGCGAATGATGTTATTATGTTTAAAAAGCTATGTGTGTATGAAAATAAGCATAAAAAATTGACATTTTTTGACCCATAATTACGGAATAAAATGAATCTAGATTGGGTTAAAAGTTGGGTAAATTTATCTAATTTGCTTATCGTTTATAGTTATTAATCTGTTATTGTTATCAAAATTACGGTGATCCAAACTGATAACATTATGCGGAGTCCACTGTATAAACATATATTCCTAACGTGTTTAAAATTAATATCTAGTTAATTATAATCTAAAACTAATTAAATAAACTTTTCTCTGTGTGAAATGTTCATAGAAATATCCATGGGAATATATGATATACCTGAACTTAATATTTTAAAACCAAATATTAGCATAGTCTGATTATGACGCATAGGGAAATAATGCCCAGAAAATGGGGTCTTGGAGAGTAGAAAATTTCCATCAAACGCTCTTTGTTTTATGACAAATTCCGTGAATTCCGAAAAGGAAGTCAAATGGATCCTACCGAATGACGTGAAAGGTGAGACAAATATTGATAGATGGAATTGGAGGGAATGTAATTGATTTTAAATCCTCTAGGCTGGGGGATCTATATTTCTTAGCTTGGAGAGCATATATGGATTTTTACTAGCTCTCAATGGGGACAATATCAGAGTGAATAGAGTAATAATTATCTGTATTTAAGAAGAAAATGTATTTTAGAAATTTATTGTAAGTGTCTCATTATATGCATGAGATTTAGCGATGAATTAGGAATTACAATTGGATATTTTCTTTTTATTTCAAAACATTGAATTGTTTAGCAAATTTATAATATTCTAATGTAAAATTGTATGTTGGCTTAGACAGCATATATTTATTTCCACAAGCTATCAATACGGGTAATATT
Organism: Pardosa pseudoannulata; assembly: GCA_032207245.1. NCBI lineage: Eukaryota > Metazoa > Arthropoda > Arachnida > Araneae > Lycosidae > Pardosa > Pardosa pseudoannulata. The sequence continues at coordinate 97,907,544 of CM063506.1, forward strand.
CAAATGAACAGAATATTATATGTATGTAAGAATATAATGAATTTTCGTAGTTTACTGTATGTGTATGATACTCTCGAAAGTAAAATTTCCATTCGATATTTGATTTTTATGTAGGATTATTAGATTGTTCTAAAACTTTGCTTTATTGTAATGAAATAAATGTTTGCTGGTAATTTTCTCCTTTTTCCCCATCTATTTTCAGCGCTATGACATCAGTGAAACCGAAAATAAACAAAATTACATTTAAAAGTATATTTATTTGATAATACACTCAACAAAGTAGCTTTACATGGATGTAGATTTACAAAAAAAATAATAAATAAATAATTGTATTGAATTGACACCTTCAGATTTTGAAAAAAAAAGTCTGAGTTTAACTTTTTCGCAAAATTAATGCTTTTATTATTTAACAATCATATTAAAAATAAAGACATTCTGATGTGTTTTTACTACATATAACTTAAACCAAGAAACTTAAAGAACCACACTATCATGTATTTCCTATTCATTTTATTTCAGTAAGCAGAATGTTTATAATAATTTACAATCAAAACACTGATTTGACATTTCCTAACTGTTTTAGCAAAATAAAAATCATACCGTAGATCATTTATATATAATATATATATATATATATATATATATATATATATATATATATATATATATATATATATATATATATATATATATATATATTACTTTCCTTTAACTAGTAGTTTTTATATATCCAAACATAATGATTTTTTTAAACTTAAAAAGTGTCTATATAAGATATTTTAGAGATGATTAAAAATAGAAAAAAAAATAGTATGGTATTTTACTATTATACATTATACATTCTATTGTACATATTAATAAATCAAACTATATATACAATGTACTGCTTTTCTTTCATTTAACATTAAATGAAATGACTGGTTTCAGACATTTGAGTTTAATTCATATTGTTTGACATACCACATTTTGTTTTATATTCTGAAATCAATTATTGTTATTTGTTTTTATATAAGTTAGGATAACTTTTAATTAATCCTCTTAGAACTAATTGTCATCCATTTTTTTATTTCATAGAAATCACTACTTCCGGTCTGTTTTGACAACAGTCCCTAATGCTAAAACAGCTGTAACTTTTCTTTAAAATGACTTAGAGATAAAACAAATACAGATTTAGAAGCCCAAATGGTGAAATTTTAAATGGAGAAATTTAAAAAATATATATTATTTTTGGCAAAAAAATGACGTTTTTAACATAGTATGATACTTTAATTTTCCCTCTTTATACTACCATCACCAATGTAACTATATTGTGAAAATTTTAATAAGATAAGTGAAGTAGATTTTAAGTTCATAAGTGCAGCTTTTGGATAAGTAATGATCTAGGAAATACTCATTGACTTTTTTAATATGGAAAATATTTCTTCTTAAAATTGTGATCAGATTATTAATATTTAAAGTTCATGCCTATGGAACTGTCACATATTCTAACGTAAATATTAAAACATTATTTTAAAATTCCTCCCCATATTTAGCTTTCATATTATGTTTTAATTACATCTTTCCGGGCAATACCCCATTTTATGTACGCATGCAGTAACTTCTAAAGTAGTCTTTCTTTAATTTCCTTCGGGGATAACTAAGTCCACTAAGGAAATTAAAAATTTTATGAGAAAAGTTAAACACACTTTCAAAAATAATTCACCCATGAGATGGCGTATGTGGATACTTACTAAATACACACAATTTATGTTTGATCTTATCATTTGGGTACTTAATCTATTAATGCATGTTACCTGTTCTCTCAAAGGCAAATATGTTCTGTTGTAAGGTGCATTAGATATTAATTTTACCAAAATATGGCTGAAAATTATATATTTTAATTTTATTGAATTACGTACTATTTATAAGAATGAGAAAAACATAGTTTATACTAAACATCAAAGTCTATTGTTATAATCATTACGATAATAAACAGTATATTTATACATTTTTATATGTTACCTTTTGTCTCAAATGCAGATATGTTCTTTTGTAAGGTGCATTAGATAATAATTTTACCCAAATTATGGCTGAAAATTAGATACCTTTACTTTTATTGAATTACGTACTAGATATAAGAATGAGAAACACAAAGTTTATACTAAAGATGAAAGTATAGCGTTATAATCATTAGGATAATAAACAATATATTTATGCCTTTTTTATATGTTACCGTTTCTCTCAAATGCAAATATGTTTTCTTGTGCATTAGATATTCCTTTTACTAAAATATGGCTGAAAATTAGATATTTTTAATTTTAATAACTTTTATTGAATTACGTCTTAGACATAAGAATGAGAAACAGTTTATACTAAACATCAAAGTATATCGTTATAATCATTAGGATAATAAACAATATATTTATGCCTTTTTTATATGTTACCGTTTCTCTCAAATGCAAATATGTTTTCTTGTGCATTAGATATTCCTTTTACTAAAATATGGCTGAAAATTAGATATTTTTAATTTTAATGAATTACGTACTATACATAAGTACGAGAAACAAAAAAGTTTATAAGAAATATCAAAGTACAGTTTTATAATTATTACGATTATAAACAGTATATTTATTAACAAATACAACATTGAATGATTTCAGAAAATGTAATTTCCCATTTTTAATCTCTTTGGTGCATTGAATAAATACTAGAAGACAATTTTATGAGAACACATGAATTATAATGTTTTAATTATTTTGATAATGGATAATATATTAGTGAAGTACAACAACATTGAATGGTTTTTAGAAACAAATTAATTTAATCGAATTATTTAAAACTAAATTTGTAACAAATAAATTTACTGTCTAATATTTCAATAAAATTTTACAAAATATGTTAATATTTTGTAAAATTTTATTGTAGTATTTAGAAATTTATGAAAGATTTCTTAAAATGTAGATAATCATCACTGCTGGCATTTTATTTAGTTATAATTCATGTTATAACTTACATTATATAACAATTCTCATTTTTTATTTAAATATAATCGGAAAAAAACATCTGTGATTTACATGTGTATGTAGAGAAATAAACTAGCTTTAATAAGTACTCATATATACAATATACACAAAATGTTTTACTTTGAATAGTATTTTTCGGATTTTAAATAAGGATTTTAAAAACACAAAAAATTTCTTTGCTGAATATCAAATACTGTAATACTATAGATAATCATCACTGCTGGCATTTTATTTAGTTATAATTCGTGTTGTAACTTACATTATATAACATTTCTCAGTTTTTTATTTAAACATTTTAATATATAACGTAATTGGAATACGTTACAGTCAAAAGTGTTCGTTACCGTTGTACAAATATGATGTGGGAATAAGACATATTCTTGGTTAACCAACACACATATATTATTTCTAGGCTTCTAATATAAAAAAAGGGATTTCTTAAAAATGTTTCGTTTTATAAAATAATGATGTCTGACATAGAAAAAAAATCCCTAGAATAAAGAAAATACGTGACTTGCCTTATTTTATTAGCTAAATACGCCTAAGGTTATCAAATAACTTGAGATGTGCCTTTTATTTTTAGAGTTATTTGAAAGGAAGCAAGCTCGGAATACGATGGATGAAAGACCTCCATCATTTATAAATTAAATTAAAACTTTTTTTTTTCATTTTATAAAATATCTCTCATATTTAACTTTTGAATTAAATGAAATATTCCATGTGTAGTAGTTTTAATTATAACCTTGTAGATGATCAAAATATTTGGTTGCTTATGTTGTATGAAGTAATGATAAAATAATTTGTATCATTACTTCTTTTATGTGTAGGCTATAACAACATATTTTGAGAATCTATTCATCAAATAATCGGAATACATTCATTTGTATTACATAATTGAGAGAAGGTTATACAAAGTTAAAATATTATTAAATGGGTGCTTTCCTGTTTTAAGAAGACACGAGTTTTTCAAACCGCAGAATTTGTTAAGAAATATAGGAAGTTTTTATGTACTAAAAAATTTAAGTAGACACCCAAATTCAAATTGAAGTCATAATTATAGAAATAAGTAAATAGTTTATTTTATTGATTATATTTTTGTCTTTTTTTCACATTTCATGCTTTACTTATTTAATTTTTATATAATTTACCGTATAAAGAGTACAAAATACTTCAAGTGCATATTTTCTTTAAATTTTAAGCCTATTAATTGACATTGCTCCGAACTTTTCTTGTCTTAAAACGGAATGATATCCTAGTGTTTAGCCGAACGATCGCCGATTAGTTAGGGTGTTGTACAGGAGTTCGCGGGTTCGAATCCCACAGTGGCATGGATGTTCGTAGACGTTTGGAATCGGCTTTAAGCTGTAGGTCCCGGTCTCATTAGCCCTCGTGTTGCAAAACGTAGACCGTAGCACTCCAAACCAAACCAAACCCTAGTGTTTCATGTTACTATTATCAGTTCTATTCAATTATAGATTTATCAATTGCACTGTATATCGTACTCAGGTATGTTGAACCATTAAAATTTAATTAGAAATTTGCTTTATTAAAATTCTCAATCAGTCTTATGGAACCGTCAATAGTACGTTTTCATATTGAACTAATTGATTCTGTATGAATTATGCGGTACAAAGAAATAAGTCACTGGCCATGTGTAGCATGCCTCAATTTATACGATTTATTCCTATTTTCAGTCAATTCCATTCATCGGTAATATGTTTTATAATTGGTAAAAACCTTACGAGAGTAAGCAGTTCTAAAATAAATAATGAAATATAATTGAAATAACCTGCTATTGGCACTTGCTGACAAAAAATAAGGCTAGGTTAGGTTAAGTTAGGTTTGGAATGCTACGGTCTACGTTTCTCCAAAAAAGGGTGGTAATGATACCACGAAATACTGCTTAAAGCTGATTCCGAACGAAAACGAACATTCATGCTTCAGTGGGATTTGAACGGTACAGAAGACTAGCGCCTTGACCATTCGGCAATCGTTAGGCGAGACAAAAATAAAGCATGAAATATGACATAAATATTGTTTGCTTGTTCATCCCATATAAGTTATATTTATCCATTATACACATCATATCAGTCAATGTTGTGCAAAAGTTTGATTTTACAGTGTTAAAGTGTGGATACAATCGCAGTGCTATTAATATATAGTCAAAATTGCTATTAATTGCAAAAGTAAAATATATTTACTTACCATAATTATTATTTCATTCAAATGGGTCCATAATTTGAACTCCTGTAATGAAAGAAGATGCAATGTTAAACTTTAAATATCTTAATATTTTCATACAACAATATCATAAATAAATTACTTAATTATTTCAGCATCATTTTTATTAAGTACATTGAAATGTAGAGAAACTGTTTCCTGAATTAGGTTGGTATATTTTTATATATTCTTTTCCTATAGAAATCAGCTTTCCTACCTATATTAGATTGTATTTTACACAATGTACAATAACTAATTGATTTTCGGAGGTATATAGGTGGAGTTTCAAGAATGAAAAATGTAATTATAGTAAAAATGTAATTATAGTGATAACAGTCCGGTTTTTTTTAGTACCATATTTTGTAAAATACATCAATATATTAACAATATTTTCTTTTGAAGTTGCCCAAACGAAAATACATGGTAATAAAATGGAAAAATGTTTAAAAAAATGTACAACTTTATAAAAATATTTGTTGAATAAACAGATTGATTTAATGAAAAAAATGGGATATTTAATAGCTATTGACGAAAACGGGAGATAAAATAAGTTAACTTCCAAACGATTTTAGAATTTAGTGCACACTTGTAATGCACGGTGTACATCAACAGAAAAAAAAATAAAATAAAAATAAAAAACATTGATGACGGAGCAAGAAAATTTAATGAGAAATTCTTTAAAATTTTGCTTTACATTTTTTTTTATTTTTGCATTATTATCATTTTGAATTTTACAGCTCTAAATGTGATTTTAGAAACACAGATCAACCTTGCACGAAGACTCACTTTTAGATAATATGATGACTGTGCTTTACCTTCCAATCTATTTCTCATCCCTCCCACAGACATTTACTGTAGATCACGTACTTACCCATTGTATTGTTATCACGTGATAATGTGCTTATTCATTGCGCTCAATGAGAATGAATAGTCCATGTTCATTCGGCTATTGACCCCCAATCTAGATCTTGATACTCATTTACCCTCTTTAAAATTTCATTAACTCCCATTTGATCGATTTTGACGTCGGAGGAAACACATGGTACAATACATAAATAAGAAATATTAAAATATTCTTCTAATATAGGTTTTAAAATTTAAAATCTCATGTAAATGCACGAGTTCCTTATACATCTAGAAAACTACACACTATTAAATATATTTATATCATACAGCGTAGATATTGTATTAAATTTTATGTGTATTTTTAGAATTAATATTATTCTATTATTAAATATTTTGGCTTGAATAAACTACTGGGTTCTCAAGCCAACTTAATGATAATAGTTTAAGTATGGTCGCCTAACATTTACTCCTGATCTTACCGTGTATAAACAATCTGTATCAATATTATAATTTATATGATATTTGCATCCAACTCTCCTTATGTAACTTATATATTAAAAGTATGTAAAACATTAGACGTAAGAAATCATTAATGGTTCACAATGGCTGATTTTTAATAATTTGGAGCTGTTTCGTTTGTAAACTATAAAGGGATTAATTGCCCATAAATATAATTGTCCAAGTCGTTTTTTTAATTAAGTAAGAGTATATAATTCTATTACGATGACGCACAATGTATTAATTAAAGTCGCCAGAAAAAGCAAGAAATACAATGTTTGGATGCATTACCAATATTTTAGAGAAATTTGCCATGGGGAACCCAGTTCTTATGTAGGCCCAATATTTGTTTTTTCAAATTTGTGGCACGTCTTTATTAGCATTCAACCATACACTTCGTTGATATTTTGTTGCCCTTTTAATTATGGGAGATACATATTGATAGGTCAATATCGCTCCCTATGAAGAGGCAAGAATTACATCCAAGAATTACTCTCGAATCAATCCCAAACCTATCGACATAGTACGTTAATCATTATACAATATTTGCATCATATTATTAAATAGTGTAACTAAATTGATGGGGTTAAAATGCATTGTTCAACTGCCTGGAAAACAATCTTAAAATGTCGAGAGCTTTCTTTCAATTTTCATTATTGTACACCGGTAGTGCTATTGTGGACTTTATTGAGATAATTTTTAGAGTGCAGATTGCAATAAACATAGAGGTGCACATATAGATGAAATAATGGTTCATAATACAAAGTTTTGACATTTTACTGTTAATAGTTATTTGGTTCTTTCCTGCAAAATTAATATACGTTGCATTGAATTATTGAGGTATATTTATTACAGTCTAAATAAAAAAGATGGGAGGAGGATACGTGTTATAAAAGTCCTAAATATGTATATTCATTTCTAATTAATACTTTAATGCGCCAGTCATTTCTGTCGGATATAGATGCATATCTTTAATCTAAGTTATTAAGGACTGCACAGAATAAAATAAGTATGAAGTTTAAACAATTGTAAAAACTACAGAATGCCAGGTTAGTTATATGCCATCGTTTTGAACATCGTAGGATGTCATTTATGAAAAAAAGAAAAATTTCATGAAAAAAAGATTTATTTGGTATTGCATTCAAAATAAGTACTGGAAAATGCAGTTTTATAATAAATAAAGCAATTTGTTTTGGTTTTAGTCTCTGCACCTATCAAAAAATTACTGTGATCAAAAAATAATGAACTGCCGTTTTTAACGGAAAAAAATATAAATACAAAGTACAAGACAATTTTGTACATTGTTTATAAGACTCCACTTAATCTCAAAAGGAAATCGAAAATACCAAAATTCTACAAGCTATTTTTAGCCGTATCAAAAATGATACCACCTGCATCAAAGGGTTAAACAGTGTAAACAATTTTATACATTGTTATTTATTTTAAGGGGTATGTAAAAATTACGTAAGAATTTTTCACACATAGAAAAACTTTATGTAAAATGTTTTATCTTATACATAAACTTTATATAAAATGTTGTAAATATGTTTATGAAAACTTAATTTTTCTAACCAACACCTTGGTGTTTGAGTATACATAAACGCATTTTCGTTTTATGCGGGTGTATGTTATACGAGTACCAAATGTTATTATTCTATGGATATTCACTTTTGAATTATGCGAGATACATAACTATGAAAATATTCGTCCAACTAGTCAAATTACAATCAAGGGTAGTCAAAATAATTAAATGTATCTTAAAAATTAAAGTTTCCTTAAACGTAGTACAGACATAACACTGAAACTTGTGAAAATGTTTTCAGAGATGGTGAAAGGGGCATTTCTGTGATAGTATTGACACTGAAATATTTTCGGGAATACAACATTGTTTCATACAACGAAGCAATAATTTATTTTATTTTATAATAACAAATAGTTAGAGACTAAGCCATTAGTTTACGTTCTCTCCAATCAAGGCCGTAGGCAAGGGGAGGAATTAGGGGGACCAGTCCCCCCTCTGAAATTCTTAAAAACCGTTTCGTGGAAAGAAAAGGGACCATGTGTGTGGGTCTGTCCTCTGCCTAGCTGTGAATTTACAACATTGGGCTTAGAACAGTGATATTGAATTAAAGAATAGGTGCAAATAGGATTCGACATGTAAAATCAGACTGACGATCCCTTTTGGCATTTCGTCGCAATATTGTTGCATAATCGAAGAGTTTTTGGCGAAATTTCAAATAGAGCATATTTTATAATATTCAAGTAAAAATTTGAACGTTTTCATTTTCTTTCAAAATTATTCCTTTTCTACAGTTATACTTCCGTTTTAAAAATTATTATATATTTTTAATGTAAATTTTACTATTAAATCCATTATGTAGTTACTACATGACTCATTTAAGGCTATAAATTTGTTCATTATAACATTTTGTATTATTTTGTCATTTAAAAATCACATTGTATTATGATACTCATTAGGATTATATATAGGAAAAAAATGTAGTTTTATTGAAGTATTCTTCACAAAAAGCAATGTCCCCCTCCAAAAGTAATTTATGGCTACGGCCCTGTCTCCAATACTTTTTTAATAAAGTCCTCATACTGAGAAAGTACAACACAATTATCTAAATGTTCAACAGTCATTGGATTGCTAGAGTCACACAAAACGCAGTTCGGTAAATCCACCACTTCAATATTGTAGAGATGGTCTTGCGAACAGTCATATTCAGTCAGACCCCTAAAAATGAGCACTGCAGTCTTTACAGAAAAACTGGGAACATCTCTCTCTTCCCCCAAAATCCTCAATCTCTTCTTTGTCGCACGTTGAACCATGTCCTGTTTAAGAGTTTTCTTAAGAATCAGATAAAGAATTATAATAAAACATTCGTATATGTTTATGCGAAAAGGCAACCGTAAAAGGTATTTGAATCGTAAATAACAGGATAATGCTTGAAGTTGGTTACAAAACAGCGGTACTAATGAAATATGTTATATCAACATAAAAATAAGGTAAAAAGCATTTTTTATCTAATATGTTAAAATCCATAAAAAAAACTCATAAAACAACTTTAAAAATGAATAACTCAAAAACCAATAAAGATAAAAAGATGCGTTTTACACCAAACGAATGGAAAAGAAGCCGGGTTTTATGGGGCAACTTAAAGAAAATAGTTTCTTGGCGAAACACCTATGAAGCTATCGGATTTCTAATGTAGGACTGGCATCCCTAGCAGCACTAAAGATGCCATGCACCAAAATGCGTCTGCCATAACACAAGAAATGTTACTAAATGCTGTGAACAGTGTGGTGACTCCTCTCACAGCTGTAGATCTGAACGATGGACAGCACATTGAACATTTACTGTAATAGTAATTAACTGTAATTAATTTGAATTGAATCTTCTCAACATTTCTTCATTTACAAATCATCTTTTTGAGCTATAAAACACTATAGCGCCATCTGTTCATCGCTAAAACAACTATTGTTTTCTGCTGCCACACAAAATCCGGTATCCTTTTCATCCGTTTGGTACAAACCGTATCTCTGTATCATCATTCGTTTACGAATTATTCGTTTTTAAAGTTCGTCGTGACTTTTGGATCCTCCGGTATTTTAGTTTGTTAAGCATTCAAAATGATCCATCATTACATTATCTCCACTAAAAAAATTATGATGATTATTCTTAATATTAAAACGGCAAGAACTGTTTAAAAAGTAACATTTTAAACTGATGAATATCCCATTAGAAATTATAATTGTTAATCCAATATGTTTTAAATGGAGCAATCATCAGCATGGTGTTACAATAATTTAATTAGTGAAATGTACATTGCTGCCACATAACGAAAACGCAATAAACTAGTTTAAATTAATCATTATTTTAATATATATATATATATCGGGAACATCTGAGATAATTCGATAAACAAGGCTACTTATCGAAAATTCTTAACGAGATAGTAAACCAGGCCATTACTCAGTTGCAACTAATTATATCGAAAAATATTACTTTTTATGATATTAAAAGGTAATTAAATGTTTTAAAATAATCGTTCTAAATGATTAAGATAAGAGAAAATTGTAGCTGCTTGTTAAACAAGATATTATTCATGGTATCTGAAGTTATAAAATTTAAAATATTTATTTCCAAATAGTGATTACATGAAAATTACTGTCGTGTTATTAAAATATTGTTAAATTTTTAAATATTCTAATTTGAGATATGGATTATTTTATATTAAAATTTTAAAACTGCTTAATAAACAGAATACTTCATTACAGATATTTTGTAATTTTGCAAAACCATAGCCTTCAGATCTTTAATATTTTTAATAGTAAAAATATTAAACGTATTATAATATATCTAAAAGTTATAAATAATATGTATATTATTTATATCAATTATAATTCTTTGGTAATGAAAACAGTTTAGAATGTTTCTTAATTTCTTATATTCTTGTGACTCGACATCACATTTTATCGCATGAGCTCAATTGCCGAGTCTGACTAGACTTTGTTTTGAAATCAAAACAAAGAGATGTTCAAATAGAAAGATACTTGGAAGAAATTAAACCAATTGTTGTATGTGGAACATACAAAACTGAAAATAAAACTGTCAGTCAATTAAATTTGTCTCATCAATTATTTATTTCAATTGTCCTATTTTTTAGTTTTAGAACATTTCAAATAAAAAACCTAAAAGCATTGAGCGCTGACTGTCATTCACAATCCGTTTGAAATTGACTTTAAACAGTAGGTCCCGAAAGTCTCGTTTAACACATTGACTAACAGTAGGAACAAGTGAAGTTCGAAAATTAACACTTTATATTTTTGTAATTTTTAAAAGATTAGAAATATAGTTTTCCACTGAAAAAATTCAACCTAAAAATTGTTTCCAAAACATGACACTAGGCTTCTACTTACACGCCGGTAAAACCACATTTGTGCCGCTATAACCGGAGTGTCTAAAATTGACCGTTTTTTCTTAGACAACTAATGCCGTCATGCCACATAGTAAACTTCGCTTTGACGGCTATAGACGCAAATGTCTGTCAACGTGTTAACAAGATAATGAGTGTATAACTTCAAATCAACTATCAAACTATATTTAAGTTAGTTGAAACCATAAAATCCTTCGATAATACTTTATATATCTTTAAATAAAAAGATGAATTCAGAGGTATAAAATTAAACTATAAGGTAAAACAAAACTATTTCATTCAGAACACTTTAGAGTGATAATGAAGGAGATTATTGAAAGATATATTTCATACGGAAAAAAGGAAAAGAGAGGAGTAGAATTCTATGTCCTCAAAGGCACTATAACTGTCCCCTCACGAATTATATGTAACTCTATATTCAATATTTCACCTGAATGATTGTCGAATGTGTAAGACTCTTCGGTACAACAATTCGTAGTATCGAATCGCAATGTCATATGGAAGCCGTTCGAAATCGACTTTAAACTATTGTTCCCGAAGCCATCAGCTTTCGTTTAACAAACCAATGAGTGTTTAACCCATATTGGACCGCTGTCCTATAAATAGGACAGCAAATAAAATTCCATTTAATAATAAAGTTATAAATATTTTCTGAGTGAATTTTATTTTAACACCTTTAAAATAGACACACTTTAGCATAGTAACAAAAAAAAAAAACTGAGAAATCAAATTACATTATAGTGTAAAATTCGTTTTCAGCAAACCCTTAAAGTTTGTCAATTTTTAATCTTTAATTTTCTATTTATTATTATTTTTTTCAAACATTGTGGAGGTTACTTTTAGTTTAAAAACAGATCTAATAATGTAGATGAAAGTTTTTGTTCAAAAATATATTTTACACATGTATTTTGTAAGTATAAGAAAAGTGTCCTAAAATTAGGACGACAGTCCTATCCCAGCTATTTCAATATCAATATTGCATTCATAGCACACATTCTTTTCTTATCTTTCAATGAAAACCAGTTCAAAGACCTGTTTACACACCTGGAAAATAAGGGGTAAATAGATGTCTATTCTATTCAAGAAATCTGGAGATTTCAAAATATACTATTATCCCTTACCAAAGATGCCAGTTAAAGAACTGCAAGAGAAAACCAACAAGAGTGTGCTTAAAATGTAATGTTGGACTTTGTTTTGACTGTTTCTCCAAATTTCACCTATGAATCAGCCTAATGTAATGTTAGTGATATTTGTTAAATTTTAGTAGTGCATTGGAACGTTGTCCTATTTATAAAACAGCTAATTACTTAAATTAAAAATATTTTTTCAGAATTTTGGTTTTATATGCTTAATTACACCATACTAATGATACGGATGAAGTTTTAATAACTTACATAAATATTTGGTTGGTGTGGTACAATATGGGTTAAATGTAAATCAACTAACCGTCTGTATTAAAGTTACTTAAAGCCATAAAAATCGTCAATAAAATTTTACTTAAAATATTGAATATATTAAAATATTGAAATCACAGGTATAAAATCAAATTACTATGTAAAACAGAACTACTTCATTCAAAAGTTTTTAACGTGAAAATTAAGGAGATTAATTAGAAGCCATATTTCATACGGAAAATAAAGGAAAAGACAGAAATAAAATTCTATGCTTTCAAAGGTACTATAACTGTCCCTTTAATAATTACGTATAAATCTGGATTCAATACTGCACCCAAAAGATTGTCGGATGTGTAAGGTACTGCTCTTCGGTACCAGAGAGTAGTATTGAATCTCACTGTCATTCGTAAGTCGTTCGAAATCGACTTTTAAAAATAGATCCAGAAGTCATCAACTCTCGTTTAAGAAGACAATGAGTGTATAAGTCTAAATCAACTTACAAACATATTAAAGTTAGTTGAAAACATAAAATCCTGAAGTAATACTTCATATCTCCGCAAAATAAAAAAAAGGGAAAAATTGCAAAACCCTCCAATGATAACCAGTACTGCATATTGATATTATCTCTATATGTAAACAGTGTCCATTTGTGTGTGTTTTGTTTATATAAATGCATAAGGTTAGTTGAAGTTTTCAAATTATTTGATATCCTCAAATTCTCACTGTCTAAATTAAAAGCTTTTCCTCTCAACATATCGTGTGGAATGACAGTCTATGCAAGTACTATGCTATGCAACAACATACTTTTTTTATGGTTTTTAAAAAAATAATCAAAATTTGACTGAAGCATTTAATAACGTCCCAATTTAAGAATTCGAAAGGGTCTATAACATAAAATAATTAACATAAAGTTGTCGTATGCCTTACGTAGTTTAAGCCTATGTGATAAAGGTAATAAATTCAATTCTTTATAATGACATTAAAAAATCCAACTAATTCACTTTGGCAATTTCTTGGAGTTCTGCTACATTGTGCATCTATTCTATACACCAAAGAAAACAAGTTAACATTACGTATGTAATAATACATTTTTTTAAATGTATTTGAAAATAAATTTTCATGGACATACACGCTTGCATATTCATAACATTCTAAAATTTGACCCATGTAGTACAAAAAGTCATAAAATTAGGCTACATTACGCTGAGGAATCCGGGCAATATTCTGCAGATACATATTGATAACTGGAATTGCATGATGTTATAAAACTATCATATTTGTAAACAATCTGCAGAATACGATTTTATTTAATAATTTTATAAATTTGTTTATCTATAGTAGTGGATTTATACTTTTAGTGAAATATTTTAATACCCAGACCGAAGGCTGGGTGCGAAGCAGCTAGTATCTTTAAATAAAATTTGAATTCAGAGGTATAAAATTAAAGTATAAGGTGAAACAAAACTATTTCATTCAGAAAACTTTAGAGTCATAATGAAGGAGATTATTGAAAGACATATTTCATACGGAAAAAAAATGAAAAGGCAGGAATAAAATTCTATGTCCTCAAAGGCACTATAACTGTCCCCTCACGAATGATATATAACTCTGGATCCAATGTTTTGGTGACTAGGGGTGGGGACGTGAACGCAAAGCGAGACTAGAAGTAAACGTCCCAAGCATCTATCACCTCCTGTGTATAAGAAGATAGATGGATAACGCGCAGAATGGAGGAAAATGCCTTAAGGGAAATTTTCAGAATATTGAAGAATGATACGTCTTCGTTGCTTTAGGTTTTCTGCAGTTTGTATTATAAGGATTCCGAATGATGGATCACTGACGCGAAATATATCCGAGAGGGCTATAGACACGAGGACAGAGAACAAAAAATAATTGTTATAAAAATTTTAAATGATATCGATGGTCTGAAATAACTTAAGGATATGAAGTTTCAACGATAATAGTTGACGTTTTAAACATATGAAGATGGTTTCATGTTTTTATGTGTAATGGAATGAATTTTACTTGAATTCTTTAAAGAATAGAGTTATGTGTAAATTACAACCACGTCCGTTATAAATTATACTGAGTGGTAAAGTTTTTTTATTTCTAAACCAGGGATAAATATATCGTAAAACATACAGATTAGATATAACTCTAAACTGTTATGAATTCTCATGTAAAACATTTAATATTTAAAATATATTTTATATGTTAGAGATACATATTACAAATACAACCATTATAAAGTATATTTTGTCCTACAGTAATCGTTGACGTTTCAAACTTATGAAGATGGTTTCATGTTTTTATATGCAAAGGAATGAAATTTACTTGAATTCTTTAAAGAATAGAATTATATGTAAATTACAACCAGGTCCGTTATAAATTATACTGAGTGGTAAAGTTTTTTTTCTAAACCAGGGATAAATATATCATAAAACATACAGATTAGATATAATTCTAAACTGTTATGAACTCTCATGTAAAACGTTTAATATTTAGAATATATTTTATATGGAGATACATATTACAAATACAATCATTATAAAGTATATTTTGTCCCACAGTAATCGTTGACGTTTCAAACATATGAAGATGGTTTCGTGTTTTTATATGTAATAGAATGAATTTTACTTGAATTCTTTAAAGAATAGAGTTATGTGTAAATTACAACCACGTCTGTTATAAATTATACTGAGTGGTAAAGTTTTTTTTTTCTAAACCAGGGATAAATATATCGTAAAACATACAGATTAGATATAATTCTAAACTGTTATGAACTCTTATGTAAAACGTTTAATATTTAGAATATATTTTATATGTTGGAGATACATATTACAAATACAACCATTATAAAGTATATTTTGTCCTACAGTAATCGTTGACGTTTCAAACACATGAAGATGGTTTCATGTTTTTATATGCAAAGGAATGAAATTTACTTGAATTCTTTAAAGAATAAAATTATATGTAAATTAAAACCAGGTCCGTTATAAATTATACTGAGTGGTAATTTTTTTTTCTAAACCAGGGATAAATATATCGTAAAACATACAAATTAGATATAATTCTAAAGTGTTATGAACTCTCATGTAAAACGTTTAATATTTAATATATATTTTATATGTTAGAGATACATATTACAAATACAACCATTATAAAGTATATTTTGTCCTACAGTAATCGTTGACGTTTCAAACACATGAAGATGGTTTCATGTTTTTATATGCAAAGGAATGAAATTTACTTGAATTCTTTAAAGAATAAAATTATATGTAAATTAAAACCAGGTCCGTTATAAATTATACTGAGTGGTAATTTTTTTTTCTAAACCAGGGATAAATATATCGTAAAATATACAGTTTAGATATAATTCTATACTGTTATAAACTCGCATGTATAATGTTTAATATGTAGAATATATTTTTAAATATTGGAGATACATATTACAAATACAAACATTATAAATTATGTTTTGTCCTACAGTAAATTACGTTTCCAAACACATAAAGATTTTCATGTTTTTATATGCAAAGGAATGAAATTTACTTGAATTCTTTAAAGAATAAAATTATATGTAAATTAAAACCAGGTCCGTTAAATATTATACTGAGTGGTAATTTTTTTTTCTAAACCAGGGATAAATATATCGTAAAATATACAGTTTAGATATAATTCTATACTGTTATATCTTATGTAAAACGTTTAATATTTAGAATATATTTTTATATGTGGAGATACATATTACAAATACAACCATTATAAAGTATATTTTGTCCTACAGTAATCGTACGTTTCAAACAATGAAATGGTTCATTTTTTTTATATTAAATGAATGAAATTTACTTGAATTCTTTAAAGAATAAAATTATATGTAAATTAAAACCAGGTCCGTTAAATATTATACTGAGTGGTAATTTTTTTTTCTAAACCAGGGATAAATATATCGTAAAATATACAGTTTAGATATAATTCTATACTGTTATAAACTCGCATGTATAATGTTTAATATGTAGAATATATTTTTAAATATTGGAGATACATATTACAAATACAAACATTATAAATTATGTTTTGTCCTACAGTAATTAATTTTCCAAACTAATAATTATTAGGATGGGACATAATTATAGACCGACAATGTTTAAATTCGGCTTCTCGTATAGAGCAGTGTGACTCTCTGGCTTTTTTCGTAAATTTATCTATTTGCAATGTTAATGTAGATTAATGACCAGCGTGTGTTATAATATTTATCGGAGGTACTTCTGGAGAATAATGTTATTAGGTATGAAAGACCTATTGCAAACGTTGAACATATCTATTTCAATAATTATAAGTTTTGGAAATATTTGCCATAATCAAATATCCACATATCTTTAAGTATGGATATTAATAGAAAATCCTTACTGAAAAAAATCTTCATAAAGCTCAATTCATTTTTTTATATCTTAATATTGCGAATCCTTGAATTATACGATGAATTTTATAAAACTGAAATATGGTTCACAGCTTATAGAAAATCTACGGCGGCTGTACAAAATTTTGTGCCAAATTTCATAAGTTTATTCCAAGTCTTCAATTACACATTTTACATTTTATCAATACATTTTTATTATATAAATTTATTAATAAAGTGACGTTGAAACAGTTATTTTGTAAAATTCTTACTTCTAACTAATATGTCAAATTTCTGTGTAATTCATATAGAACCTCAGATTTGCATACACTTTTAATTATATTTAAAGGATTTTATATTTTGAATAGTATGAAAATATAGAGTGGTCATTATACGATATATATAGTCATATATAGTCATATATAGATTATATAGTCATAATATGAAAATCTCAAATATGCACTTTTTGACTTCATGCATGTACACCGTTTTTATAGAAGATTTTGTACAAACTTTCATGCGGATTACCAAGTCACGATTACAAATAGCAATGTAACAAAAATAAAATCGATCTTATATCTACTGTGACTTAATTCACTGATATGTATCAGAATCATAATTTATAAGGTTGTTTCCCATTGTTAGTTTAAAGACCGTATTACCTGACAACTTGTACTTGTTTAAAAAGCAAATAATTTAGTTTACGAATTATTTTTCCGACTATGAATATGTGAATTTCTTGTATCATTGCAAAACATTTTCAACCGATAAAAGCTTTATGACACAATACCTGGTAGAAAAATAAATCGGTTGATTTTTTTCTCTACCACACGAGAATTCCAAGCATTATTTATCATTAAAATAAATAAAAAACTGACTCCGTTGCTTATCAACGCGTAATGAATGACACGTGATAAGGCTTTAAGAACTGAGAGAAAAAAACTAAAGTTTACTCTATATAAAGAAAATTGTAACAACTAAATATTTTCTATAGAAGTTATTAAATCATGACGTAGAAATGTGTATACTCATTTCGCATTTTAAGATTTAATTGCATATCAGATAAATTGGTTACTAGCTGGAAAGTGAAACGAAAAGTGGCAAATTCTAAAGAATTAGTGCTTTTATTTATACACATAAATTGATAAAAAAATAAATACGTGCCCAAGTAGTGCTCGGTCAGTACCGAAAATATCTCGGATGTTTGGTTAGTTGATAGAAACTGTATTATGTATATTCAAACTCCCACAGTCATCCATGCAAGATATGGGTTTGTTGCAAACGCTATATCACAATTTTCTTATAAAAGCACTATTAAGCTTGGGGACTATAGCAGGTTTAATCAACATAAATCTATTTATAATGAAGATATATTGATAGTTGAAAAATATTTGCCCAAGTGGCGTTCGTTCTATACCAAAAATAACCAAGATAATTGGTTAATAGGAAGAAACTCTATAACGTTGATTTCAAACACGCACAGTCATCCGTGAAAGAATTGGGTTTCTTGGAAACGCCATATTCCCGTTTTCTTATAAAAGAACCATTAATTCAGGGGGTTATAGCATTTTTAATCCACTCGAATGTATTTATGATGAAGAAATATTGATAATTTAATATAATATGTGCCAAAGCGACGTTCGGCTTGTACCAAATATAACCGGGATAATTAGTTAATAGGAAAAAAATGCTTAACGCACATTTCAAACGTCTACGGACATCCATGCGAGATATAGGCTTGCTTAAAACGATATAACACCGTTTTGTTATAAAAGAACTATTAAGACTGAAGTATATAGCATGTCCAATCAACATCAATGTATTTTTTGGGGCGATATATTGATAATTATGCCAATTTAAATTATCTAGACTCATGAAAAGAATAAAATATGTTAAGATCATACACCTCTATTTTACATTAGAATTAAGTCATAATTAGCGGACTGTATTATTAAATATCATACGATATCTATTTTTAGAAGATAAATTTTTAATTAATAGTTCAATCGATTATCATATTTTAAAACACCAACCTAAAGAATTCTATTATAATATATATAGTTACATGAACTCATTTTATCTCACTTTCCCTATGTAAAAAGAGAATACATATGCCACTCTCAAAAAATAAATCAATTTTATTAATTTTAGATACGATAATAGTTGAAAATTTGTAAGATTATTTATATGGTTGAATATACCTTAATTAAATTTCTTTGTTATGAAAATATGAGGCGTTACATATACTCGAATTTAGAATGCTGGGATTCAATGCATTTACATATATTCCAAACATCTATGGACATCCCACCCTGTACCAGCATATAAATTCGCTGGTATCACCGTTACCTGAAGTCAGCACAGTAACTTTTTCAACAATATTTAAGTGTTACAGCTCCTTGTTGAAATGTATTTATCTTTTCACTTTTCCCTCATTTGCCTATAATTGTCCCATATTAAGGAATGGTTAATAATCTGTCATGAAAAAGTTGAAATAAATTATTTTCAATTTACTTCAAACGAAAAAAAATATTCATTCCAGTTGTTAAATTTTTTTTTAATTATAACATTTTTTTTATTTAATAGATTTTCGGATCTACCATGAGTATATTAATATAAAATAAAAATTAAAATATTCTTCTGCAACATGTGTTTGGGCTGCAAATTTTCACTCGAGATAATCAAATGTCTTTAAAAACAATAGTGTAAATATTCATTTAAAATAATCAGTCGATAAGTTTAAAAGTTAAATAAATTAAAGGAGCTCAGAACCTCAAAAAAAAAGAAAGTAGTTAATTGCTGTAATATGGTTTAATTTGAAATTTTTAAAAAATATAAAAAATTATAACTACGTTATGAGAATTGTTATATTGCCATTTTTACCCACTCAAATGAAAAAAATTAATATTTTTGAATTAATCGTTTATTTCTCAATGTTACAGAATGTATGTTCCTAACTTTTTCACAATACCAATGATACTTTAAATTTTTGTTAAATAACTATATAGTTTCCATTTGTGAATATAAACCACTGCATAACATATAAGACAATTACTTAAAAAGATAAAAATACAAGTAAATACATCTCTTGAAATTCTGGACCCAGTCCAACGCTAAAATTTGTTAGCACTACTTTCTGGCATTTCCTTTTTTTTTAAACGGCTTCCAATAACACTACTTCATTTTAGCTATCACTGTCCTTCTGTGATATAATTTTATTAAATGGAATCATCCGACGTATGAGAGAAAAGAAAAATAAATGTAAAAATCCCTAACTCTCCATTTTCCCCTGCAGTTCCTCTCTCCTGAAAGAAGACATATCTAACACCGCCATTTATACAGACTCCTTTTAATTCCGATTTGACTGTAACGACGTTAAAATTTCCGATAATGAAAAATTGTAGCATAATCGGTATCGTAGATTATCCATCATTTTAAATACATCGAAACATTCCTGTGACCTCTTTTTTCTTTCAAAAAAAGAAAACCATTGGTAGAGGAATGGGGGGGAGAGAAAAAGCACTCCTAAAATATAACATTAATAACACCAAAATTACTAAAAAAAAATATATAAAAAAAATTCCAATACCCAGCCAAACTCGTTAAGAACTAAAGATGAACTCTCAAAACATCCATTAACTATCTCCTAAGAGCTTAGCTAGCATCATTTTCCTTACTCCGATAACTTTATTAATGTTAGGAAGTGTCGAATCTTATATCCAGCCCAAATGTTGGCAAGGAATCAAGAATAATGTGAGGTCCCATGCATTTCCGTTTAACAGTGGTTCAAGGGGAGTCTGACGCTTTTTTTTTTCTTTATGGGATACTGAACTTGGAAAAAAATAAATAGCATATAGTAGCAATTTGTAGAATATTTTACTGTGGACTTGAAATTTTATCTATCCTCTTAAGAATATGCTCCGCATTAAAGGTTTTGGTAGATAGAGAATGTTCAGTAGGATGTGCAATTAGATTGCCCAAACGTAGACTTTAACTTCAAGCGTCATTTATATCGAATTGGTAGTTTTGTATCGTATTGAATCTTAGGGTTAGATTGATTTAGAGTATTATATTCTACATTCTACATTTTTTTACTGTATGAAAGTTACTGGGACAAAGACCTACTGAAGCTGAATCCAAATGGCATAAAACAACCATGTTAGTAGTTTAGTTCAAACCAGCAGAGTGTGGTACTGTTTTGATGGGAGCAATGATTTCTTTTATTTTAAGATGCTACAACAATTATCGTGAGTTATTATATTGCATTTTTTAAATTTTAAAATATTGTATTAATCGTAATGCAGTGTGTTATAGTCTTTATCGTCACCTGTTTAAAACACAATAATGTGTTTTTTAACTTTATAACACATGTCTAGTGCCACGGTAGCTCTGTCGGCAAAGAGAACGATTTCGTAAGTCAAAGATTGCGGATTCGGAATCCGATGTGGTCTAAGATCCGCGAGTGTTCGTTAACACTAGAATTACTGTGGTCTTTGCATACCTAGAATAACGGCGGGTGTCCTTTTGACCCCTTGATAAGATATCTGCATATTTTTCTATATGATATATTTGTGAAAACAAATAACGCAAATTATGACAAGTACAGTTCGTTTTAAGAATATACAGACTTTTAAGGTATGTAGGATCAACTAAACGATTTACTACGTTCTCTTCTAAACTTTGATCAATTGGTTTCATTTCATCTTTTCCTAAATATGGAAATCCATTTAATAAGTATTTTGTCCTAACATCTACTGCTAGCCAAAATTTTATTCCGAATTTATCGAGGTTGTTAGGCATATACTGCAAAAAAACGGCATTTCTTTTGTCGGGAATAACTGTTCATCCAACTTAAAGTTTTCATTTGGTTTGTAGCAAAGCTTACAGTTTTCTATAAAAGTATTCAATACCTCGGATATTAGTGTAAATTTATCACTCTGCAAACGTGAAGACCTTGTTAGTTTATTTTCAAAACGAAGAAATTTCATAACTTCCGAAAACCAATCTCTACTCATAGTTTCATGAAAAAACTTTGGTCCCCAACTCTTGCACCACAAACTAAGAATCGGTAAGCCCATGGTGGCTAATGCCCCCTTACGTACAACAACGCAATGAATGCTTACAGTTCTGCTAATAAAATAGTGAAAGAGTCAGTATGAAGCATATTATAAGATATTATAATAAGCACTTGTATATTATAAGATATTTGCAAAAGAATAGAAGAGCTGTCAGAGATAAAAGTTCGATAGGTGTCAAAATGACACCTTCCGTAATTATAGTGTTAAAGGTGACTGGGACAATTAAAATATGTTCATATTTACAATGTCCTCCAAGTTCTCAATCAATAGCTCTGGGGATGACAGACCATGTGTGTGGGTCTTCTGCTTGGTACATGCTTCAAAATTAGGAGGACCTACTTGAGCAAAGTTGTTATTTCACCTTAATGGTGCTCATTAAAAAGAAAGGTGCACTCCTTGGGCTCAGTACGAGAACCTGAAGGCTTAATAGTGCTTGGTGTTTCCAAGTGGCATGAGAAACTACATCAACAACACATGTCTAATTATTATATAAAGTTTGTTATGTAGGTGTTTGTCGTCTCAATTAATCTAAGTTTAAAATGGTTAACTTTATCCACAAATGGGAAAGTATTTTAACCCGTTTTCGTACCCCTGTTTGAGCTATCTAACAGGAAATATCCCACTAAAATTGAAAATTTTTATTTAAAAAAAATCTCATTTTTAAGTCTTTTGTCGAAACCACCCATGACACTCTCAAGGGCCTAAAACCGTTGCTACTCTACTCGATTTATAAAGTCCTTAGGTACAAAAGGTTAAGAGACATGGTCAGATTAATAAAAAGTAATTATCTTTTAAAAGATATACGATGCAATATTATAA
>CM063506.1:97935739-97978239 GCA_032207245.1 Pardosa pseudoannulata
GAGATTTATGAATCGCCAGTACATAGAATGCAATGTCGGTGGAGTTTCACGTTCCTAAATTCTTCGTTTCACGGAAATGCCTCATTAAAACGGCCAATGAAACAAAGACTAAGAGGAACAAAGACTCTCGTGTTACTTTAGTTACTTAGTGAGACTTGCACACACCGACTTCTATGCACGAAACATGCATGTTGTTAAGTTCAGAAGAGTCAAAACGTGAAATAAAATTTATATTTCTGGGATATATTTGAGGAAATCTGTACTTATTTGTTTGTAAGAAAAAGATAGCGCAAAATTTTAAAGAATATGTATAATTTATATAATATATATATATAAATATATATATATATTTATATATATATATATATATATATATTTATATATATATATATATATATATATATATATATATATATATATATATATATATATATATATATATTAAATAATATACATAAAGTAAAGCTACTAATGTACTGTACGCTGAAACATTAAAAATTGAAAAAAATATCCAGATATAGGCCCCGCTATAATTAAGCAGTTACCCCAGAAAAAAAAAAAAAACTTGGTTAAATTACCCAACATAGATCGATGTGTTCATCGCAGGCCTTCAAACCAAATCATCTTAGATCTGCACTTGTAATCTCGGCTACAGAATTAAAAAATGTTATCAAAGAATTAAAGAATGAAGTCTACCCACTGCACGTTCTATGATCTCCGGTTATATTTTATAAAAGATTAGCTCTGAAACGGGATATATAGAAATGCCTCGCTTTGATTAAGCAGTTAACCCCAGAACAAAAACCTGGCTAAATTACCCAACGTCTATCGATGTGTTGAACGAAATACTTCAAAACAAATCACACCAGAATCGGTACTTGAGACCTCAGCTACATAATTAATAAAATGTTGGCAAAGAAATAAATAATTAAATCTACCCATTGCACTTTCTATGATTTCTGACTGTATTTTTTAAAAGCACCGCTCCGAAACAATGCAGAGATTAATACCTCACACTGTCCAGCTCTTAAGGAGTTACGCAAGAACAAAAATCTGGTTAAATTACACAATATCTACTGATGATACTTGATTGCAATACTTCAAACCAAATCACACCAGATTGGCACTTGATTTCTCGGCTAAATAATTAAAAAAAATGTTAGTAAAGAATTAAGGAATGAAACCCACTGCAATTTCTATGATCTCCTATTGTATTTTATAAAAGTTCAGCTCAGAAAGAATGTAGATAGAAATACCACGCAAAGTTCCGCTTTAATTAATCAGTTACCCTAAAACAAAAACCCTGTCAAATTACCTAAAATCTATCGATGTGCTGTTCGAAGTACCTTAAACCAAATCCCACCAGATCGGCACTTGAAATCTCCGCTAAAGAACTTAATAATAAAAATAAAAAGAATTCAAGGAAGAAAAATTCCTATTGCACGTTGTAAGATCTCCAGTTTTATTTTATAAAAGATCATCTTCAAAACGATGTAGATAGATATATCACACATTGCTTCGCTTTAATTAAACAGCCGAGAACAAAAACCTGGTTAAATTATCCAAAGTCCATCGATAGGTTGTTAGCAGTAAATTAAACCAAATCACACTAGATCGGCACTTGAAATCTCGGCTAAAGAACTTAACAATAACAATAAATAGAGAATTAAAGGAAGAAATCTCCCCCATTGCACGCTCTATGATCTCCGATTGTATTTCATAAAAGTGCAACTCCGAAATAATATATATAGAAAACACCACACATTGTCCCGCTTTAATTAGGCAGTTAGTGTCAAAGTCATAATTACTTTTGCCATTCAAAGTCATCAACTAATAATAAAAGGGAGCCTGGCTACAAATGAAATCATTCAGCAGCTTCCTTTCCTGCTTTTACTGCATTTCAAAAATGAATCAATATTTTAAGCATTACTACCCCTCTGAGTGAGAGAGGAGGGGGGGCATCGGGGTAGGAAAGAACATTTTGACGTAAATTCAAATATAAAATGCAGATCTCGCGCTTATTTCCATATCTAAAACTGGAGTTATCTCAGTTTTCTGGAAGGTCCAAAAGTTGGGTATCTCTATTACTTCATTTCCTGCCAAAAGATCCGAGCGGAACTGGGCCAAAATATTCATTCCAATAACAGGGAACATTTCCCATTAAATTCTCATTTCTCGCTATCTCGCGCCAGGACCGTTGTCTAGGAAACTGATACCATCAGCCCGACAGATTCGAACAACCCCCACTATTTCGAACATTGCTGTGTGGGCTCCCCGTGACGGAAGAGGATGAAATGGCGATATAGGTAGTGATAAATGGTTTAAAGTCAGCAATATATTTAGAATGTTACGTGATAAATTAAATGCAGGGGGGTGGTGTTTCAAAATAATTAAATATTTTGGGGACTATTTTAGAGGAGTTACAGAGTTATTTATTGTGTTTGGTAAAGTGCGTTAAATATTCTCTCGGAAACGTACTTCAGGTTTATCACTTTTTGAAAGTAAAGTAGGTACCATGAATTTTAGGTCGGTTCAAGTTTAAACAATTCACTACAGGAGAAAACTGTGTATGGATAAATTGATTTTTATTTAACGGCATATTAAAAATGAAATAAATTGTGGTTTGCGTATACATTAATAGCCTATTTATAAATATGCTTTATAGATTTTAGATTAAATATTTTTATTTTCGGAAACGTACTTCAGGTTTATCACTTTTTGAAAGTAAAGTAGGTACCATGAATTTTAGGTCGGTTCAAGTTTAAACAATTCACTACAGGAGAAAACTGTGTATGGATAAATTGATTTTTATTTAACGGCATATTAAAAATGAAATAAATTGTGGTTTGCGTATACATTAATAGCCTATTTATAAATATGCTTTATAGATTTTAGATTAAATATTTTTATTTTCGGAAACGTACTTCAGGTTTATCACTTTTTGAAAGTAAAGTAGGTACCATGAATTTTAGGTCGGTTCAAGTTTAAAAGTTTAAACAATTCACTACAGGAGAAAACTGTGTATGGATAAATTGATTTTTATTTAACGGCATATTAAAAATGAAATAAATTGTGGTTTGCGTATACATTAATAGCCTATTTATAAATATGCTTTATAGATTTTAGATTAAATATTTTTATTTTCGGAAACGTACTTCAGGTTTATCACTTTTTGAAAGTAAAGTAGGTACCATGAATTTTAGGTCGGTTCAAGTTTAAACAATTCACTACAGGAGAAAACTGTGTATGGATAAATTGATTTTTATTTAACGGCATATTAAAAATGAAATAAATTGTGGTTTGCGTATACATTAATAGCCTATTTATAAATATGATTTTTTGATTTTAGATTAAATATTTTTATTTTCGGAAACGTACTTCAGGTTTATCACTTTTTGAAAGTAAAGTAGGTACCATGAATTTTAGGTCGGTTCAAGTTTAAACAATTCACTACAGGAGAAAACTGTGTATGGATAAATTGATTTTTATTTAACGGCATATTAAAAATGAAATAAATTGTGGTTTGCGTATACATTAATAGCCTATTTATAAATATGATTTTTTGATTTTAGATTAAATATTTTTATTTTCGGAAACGTACTTCAGGTTTATCACTTTTTGAAAGTAAAGTAGGTACCATGAATTTTAGGTCGGTTCAAGTTTAAACAATTCACTACAGGAGAAAACTGTGTATGGATAAATTGATTTTTATTTAACGGCATATTAAAAATGAAATAAATTGTGGTTTGCGTATACATTAATAGCCTATTTATAAATATGATTTTTTGATTTTAGATTAAATATTTTTATTTTTAAGATACTTTTCCAAATTTATTAAGAAGGTCCGTTAAAGTTTAAATAATTCACTACAGGAGAAAACTTATGTGTATATAGATAAATTGTTCTTTATTTAACGACGTATTAAAAATGAAATTGTAGCTTTCGTATACATTAATAGCCTATTTTATTTTAAATTATGTATTTTTAGTTTTAAAATTATTTTCCAAATTTATTAAGTAGGTCCGTTTTTATTAATCCAAAATTTATTAAGTTTTAATAATTCACTACAGGAGAAAATTTATGTGTATATGAATAAATTGATTTTTATTTAACGGCGTATTAGAAATGATACTGTAGCATGCATATACATTAATAGATTATTTATAAATATGCATTTTCGATTTTATGTTAAGTATTTTTATTAGGATTCTTCTCAAAATTTATTAAGTAGGTCCGTTTACGTTTAAATAATTCACTACAGGAGAAATATGTTGTGTGTATATAGATAAATATATTTTTATTTAACAGCGTATTAAAAATTAAATTGTAGTTTGCGTATACATTAATAGCTTATTTATAAATATGCATTTTTCATTTTAGATTAAATATTTTTATTTTTAAAATTCCCTTCCAAATTTATTATTTAGGTCCGTTGCAGTTCAAACAATTCACTACAAGAGAAAACTGTATATGGATAAAATAATTTTTATTTAACCGCATATAAAAAATTAAATTGTTGCTTGCGTATACATTAATAGCCTATTTATAAATTTGCATTTTTGATTTTAGATTAGATATTTTTTATTTTTTAAAGATTCTTTTTCCAAATTTATTAAGTAGATCCGTTCAAGTTTAAATAATTCACTACAGGAGAAAAGATTATGTGTATATGCATAAATTAAATTTATTTAACGGTGTATTAAAGCTGAAATTGTAACTTTTTATTAAATAGGTCGGTTCAAGTTTAAATAATTACGACAGGAGAGAACTGTTATGAGTATAGGGATAAACTGATTTTTATTTTACTGCACATTATAATAAAATTGTATTTTCCGTTTATATTAACCCCTTCCCTGTTTTGCCCGTACGCCGTACGTGCACAGCTTTCGGGCCTCTACTGATTTGCCCGTACGGCGTACGGGTAATCTGATTTCTATTTCCCTTGCACTGTTTCGGCCTTATTTTGTCCCAATTTTAGTAACAAATTATTCGATAGTTGTCCAGTAAATGATAGTTTGTAGTTTATTGTATTTTCTACTCTGATTGGTTCAAAAGCACGAGTTTTTTCGAGTGTTTTTTATCAGAAGACGAATTGTTATCCTTCAGTGTATAGCTTTCTGGTTATATTTTACTAACCGCCTGATAATTTTATTGATGTAAGAGTTGAATAATATAGTTTTACTTTTAAATAATGGATAATTCAGAGCGTATGGAGCTAATTTCTTGTGATTCGAACTGTGACTCGGAATCAGAAGCTGAATTATCTGTAAATGATAGTAACAAAAGTTTACTAGATGACCTGGATAGTAGTGACTCTGATACTAGTACAGATGGAATCAGTCAAGCAAGACAATTTTTTAAAATTAATTGTGATAATCCTACGGATCCGCCTCCTAGACTTGCTTTCACTAGAATTTCAAAAATTAACTTGGATGTCGATGGTAAACTTCAGTACTATGATGCTTTCATAGAAAAAAATAGTTGTAATAAATGCTTAAAAATAATAGAAATGCTAATTTTAATAACATATCTTTAATTAAATATTTAAAATGAACGAAAAAATGCAATTAAAAAATGTGACATTTATTTGACCGAATTCTGGAAAAAAATGAAACTGTCAAAGGGTTAATAGCCTATTCATAAATATGCATATTTAATTTTAGATTAAGTATTTTTATTTTTAAGATTCTTTTCTAAATTTATTAAGTAGGTCAGTTCAAGTTTAAAAATTTCTCTACAGGAGAAAACTTATGTGTATATGGATAAACTGATTTTTATTTAACGGCGTATCAAAAATTAAATTGAGCTTCCGTATACATTAATAGCCTATTTATAAATATGCATTTTTGGCTTTAGATTAAATATTAAAATTTTTAAGATACTTTTCCAAATTTATAATGTAGGTTCGTTGAAGTTTAAATAATTCACTACAGGGAAAAACTGTTATGTGTATATGATTAAATTGATTTTTATTTAACGGCATATTAAAAATAAAATTGTAATCAGTAATTAATAGCGTGGCAGAATTACAAAAGTTTCAAGTGCATACTTTTATAAATAATATACATTGAATATTTGGGAAATAAATATCACATTAAATATAGATCATCATTTGACAGTTATTAGAATTACAGTTTTTGAAAAATTATTTCCTTATAAAACTAGAGAAATAATTCCCTGCTTGGATCTCCTCATAATTCATAAACACTTATCAAAAAATAGTTATAGGTTGTTTAAAAGGCTCTTCCATAAGATAACACGTCTAATGATACGCTTATCCCAAACCACTGGATTACCACTATCTTGACAGGCCCGGATATAAAACTCGACACCACAATGGATGACAATAAATCAAGTCTGTCAAGAGAATAACAGCATTTTTATTACTAAGATACTGATGGACTCAAGCTCTTCTACTTTTTTTTATTCTTCATTAATTCTTCAGAAGTAAGATACATTCAATTTATCATTTTTTATTTCTTTTGATAAAAAAATTCTCTTTTGGCTTTTAATATTTTTACGTGGCTTTGTGGTATTTTTTAAGCCTCTGAGAGTTAACGTTTTCAGAGAGATTTTGAGGAAAAATGAAAGAAAAAATGAAATATATTTGATCTACAACACTCGAGTTAGGATGTGAAAAGAAGAAAAAATTAAAACACTTCAATTTACTTTTAAGATATAGTCACGGACGATATGAGAAAAGTCCCTAACTTGAAGTGTCAAGAGAATGGACATTTATTCGAAGCATATAGTTAAGCAAAATAATTTGTCCTTGCTTATAAATTATCATTCTTAAATGAATAAGGAAGCTCAAAAATACTGGTTTAAAATTTATGAGAAATTTAACTTTCTACTATTATTTTTAAGTAAATCTTGAGATTTTTCGATTGATATATGCTTAAACTTAATTCTTACAAATTTGACAAATTAATCTCTAAGGTATAATTATTATACCATAAAAATAGAAAAATACATTAACATAGTTTTTTTAAGAATATGATTTTTCTGGAATTTGAGGTAAAGATAAATTTAGGTTGATAAAATAATTATAACATAATTTATTTAAAAGTAAGTACTTTAAAAAGTAAAATTCCACAGTAAAATATGGTTTTTCAAACATTTCCCATTCCAAAGTATTAAATTATAATAGCTATTGCAGATTTCCGGTAAGCTTGATGTCTTTTAAATATATAATTATTTGGATATTCATTCACCAAATACATTGATATGCCGCTCCTATAATATATTTCATATATATAATATTTAATCTATCATAAATTTTTAACGATATTACTTTTATTCATGCAAATTTTCAATACTCCTGATTAAATAGAAAGAATGAAATTCTAGCTATCGCAGTTCATTTTTATATCACGTATGGTATTTAGTTTTTATTTACTTATTTGTATTATATAATTTTTATTCTTTCGAAATTCTTGTAATTTTAATCATTATAAATATTGTATTATTTGTCTTATAAATTGTAAAATTGATGATTACTAAATGTTTTAGGAATATATATTTTTTGAAAACTTCACTAAGATTTTAGGATTTAAAGTTTACAGTAAATATAGATATGTACTAAAATTGTCACTTTAAAAGTTAGTTTTTTATATATCTAAAATAATATTGAAAGTGTCGCGAACATTTTCAGTAATTAATAAGATATTAAAATCCTAAATCACAAATGTTTTAAGTACATACTTTTATAAATATTATACATTGAACATTTAGGAAATAAATTCCGCATTAAATATAGATTATCTTTTGACAGTTCTTAGAATTAAAGTTTTTAAAAAATTATTTTCTTATAAAACTAAAGAATTAATTCCCTGTTTGGACCTCCCCATAATTCATAAACACTTATCAAAAAATAGTTATAGGTTGTTTAAAAGGCTCTTCCAGAAGATAACACGTCTAATGATACGCTTATCCCAAACCACTGGATTACCACTATCTTGACAAGCCCGGATATAAAACTCGACACCACAATGGATGACAATAAATCAAGTCTGTCAAGAGAATAACAGCATTTTTATTACTAAGATACTGATGGACTCAAGCTCTTCTATTTTTTTATTCTTCATTAATTCTTCAGAAGTAAGATACATTCAATTTATCATTTTTTATTTCTTTTGATAAAAAAAAAATCATTTTTGGCTTTTAATATTTTTACGGGGTTTTGTGGTGTTTTTTAAGCCTCTGAGAGTTAACGTTTTCAGAGAGATTTTGATGAAAAATGAAAGAGAAAATAAAATATATTTCATCTACAACACTCGAGTTAGGATGTGAAAAGAGGAAAAAAAAATACTTCAGTTTACTTTTAAGATATAGTCACGGACGATATGAGAAAAGTCCCTAATTTGAAGTGTCAAGAGAATGGACAATTATTCGAAGCATATAGTTAAGTAAAACAATTTGTCTTTGCTTATAACATATCATTCTTAAAAGGAGAAGAAAGCTCAGAAATACTGGTTAAAATCTATGAAAAATTTAATTTTCTACTAGTATTTTCAAGTAAATTTTGAAATTTAGCTAAGGGATTATAATTAAACTTAAATTTTATAAATTCTTAAAATTAAGTTATTATGTTTAATTATTGTATCATAAAAATAGCAAAATACTTTAATAAGGTTATTTTAGAAAATATGATTTTTCTGAAATTTAAATTAAGGATAAATGTAGATATATAAAATAATTATAAGATATTTTATATAAAGTAAGTACTTTAAGAAGTAAAATCCCTCAGTAAAATAAGGTTCTTCATTAAATTAAGGTTCCAAAGTATTAAATTCTATTAGCTATTCTAGATTTCTGATACGCATGAAGTCTTTTAAATATATAATAATATTGATATTCATTCAACAAATATATTGATATGTGGTTCCAATAATATATTTCATATATATAATATTTAATATATCATAAATTTTTAACGCTATTGCTTTTATTCATGCAAATTTTCAATACTCCTGGGTATCTGGAAAGAATGATATTTTAGCTATCGCAGTTCATTTTTAAATTGCGTATGATATTTAGTTGCTATTTACTTATTTGTATTTTATAATTTTGATACTTTCGAAATTGTTGTAATTTTAATCATTATAAATATATTGTATTATTTGTCTTATTATTGTAAAATGAGGGATTACTAAATGTTTTATGAATATATGTTTTATAAAACTTCCCTAAGGTTTTAAGATTTAAAGTTTACAGTAAACATAAAAGTGTACTAAATTTTTCACTTTAAAAGTCAGTTTTTTTATATCTGAAATAATGTTGAAAATGTCGCAGTCCTTTTCAGTAATTAACAGCATAGTAAAATCCTAAATTACAAATGTTTTATGTACATACTTTTACAAATGATATACATTGAACATTTGGAAATAAATTTCCCATTAAACATGCATCCTTATTTGACAGTTTTTAGAATAACAGTTTTTGAAAAATTATCATCTTATAAAACTAGAGAATTAATTCCCTGTTTGAACCTCCTCATAATTCATAAACACTTATCAAAAAATAGTTATGGGTTGTTTAAAAAGCCCTTCCATAAGATAACACGTCTAATGATACGCTTATCCCAAACCACTGGATTACCACTATCTTGACAGGCCCGGATATAAAACTCGACACCACAATGGATGACAATAAATCAAGTCTGTCAAGAGAATAACAGCATTTTTATTACTAAGATACTGATGGACTCAAGCTCTTCTACTTTTTTTATTCTTCATTAATTCTTCAGAAGTAAGATACATTCAATTTATAATTTTTTATTTCTTTTGATAAAAGAAATTCTTTTTTGGCTTTTAATATTTTTACGTGGCTTTGTGGTGTTTTTTAAGCCT
Organism: Pardosa pseudoannulata; assembly: GCA_032207245.1. Lineage (NCBI taxonomy): Eukaryota > Metazoa > Arthropoda > Arachnida > Araneae > Lycosidae > Pardosa > Pardosa pseudoannulata. The sequence goes on from CM063506.1 coordinate 97,945,591, forward strand.
CTGAGAGTTAACGTTTTCAGAAATAATTTTAGGAAAAATTAAAGAAAAAATAAAATATATTTGATCTACAACACTCGAGTTAGGATGTGAAAAGAGGAAAAAAAAATACTTCAGTTTACTTTTAAGATATAGTCACGGACGATATGAGAAAAGTCCCTAATTTGAAGTGTCAAGAGAATGGACAATTATTCGAAGCATATAGTTAAGTAAAACAATTTGTCTTTGCTTATAACATATCATTATTAAAAGGATAAGGAAAGCTCAGAAATACTGGTTTAAAATTTATGAAAAATTTAATTTTCTGCTAGTATTTTTCAAGTAAATCTTGAAATTTAGCTAAGGGATTATAATTAAACTTAATTTTTATAAATTCTTAAAATTAAGTTTTTATGTTTAATTATTGTATCATAAAAATAGCAAAAATACTTTAATAAGGTTATTTTAGAAAATATGATTTTTCTGAAATTTAAATTAAGGATAAATGTAGATATATAAAATAATTATAAGATATTTTATATAAAGTAAGTACTTTAAGAAGTAAAATCCCTCAGTAAAATAAGGTTCTTCATTAAATTAAGGTTCCAAAGTATTAAATTCTATTAGCTATTCTAGATTTCTGATACGCATGAAGTCTTTTAAATATATAATAATATTGATATTCATTCAACAAATATATTGATATGTTGGTTCCAATAATTATATTTCATATATATAATATTTAATCTATCATAAATTTTTAACGATATTACTTTTATTCATGCAAATTTTCAATACTCCTGATTAAATAGAAAGAATGATATTTTAGCTATCGCAGTTCATTTTTAAATTGCGTATGATATTTAGCTGTTATTTACTTATTTGTATTATATAATTTTTATTCTTTCGAAATTCTTGTAATTTTAATTATTATTAATATTGTATTATTTGTCTTATAATTGTAAAATTAGTGATTACTAAATGTTTTAGGAATATATGTTTTTATAAAACTTCACTAAGATTTTAAGATTTAAAAGTTTACAGTAAACATAAGATAGTGTACTAAATTTTTCACTTTAAAAGTCAGTTTTTTATATCTGAAATAATGTTGAAAATATGTCGCAGTCCTTTTCAGTAATTAACAGCATAGTAAAATCCTAAATTACAAATGTTTTATGTACATACTTTTACAAATGATATACATTGAACATTTGGAAAATAAATTTCCCATTAAACATAGATCGTTATTTGACAGTTTTTAGAATTACAGTTTTTGAAAAAATTATCTTCTTATAAAACTAGAGAAATAATTCCTTGCTTGGATCTCCTCATAATTCATAAACACTTATCAAAAAATAGTTATAGGTTGTTTAAAAGGCTCTTCCATAAGATAACACGTCTAATGATACGCTTATCCCAAACCACTGGATTACCACTATCTTGACAGGCCCGGATATAAAACTCGACACCACAATGGATGACAATAAATCAAATCTGTCAAGAGAATAACAGCATTTTTATTACTAAGATACTGATGGACTCAAGCTCTTCTACTTTTTTTTATTCTTCATTAATTCTTCAGAAGTAAGACACATTCAATTTATCATTTTTTATTTCTTTTGATAAAAAAATCTTTTTTGGCTTTTAATATTTTTACGTGGCTTTGTGGTGTTTTTAAGCTTCTGAGTGTTAACTTTTTCAGAGAGATTTTGGAGAAAAATGAAAGAAAAAAAATATATTTGATCTACAATACTCGAGCTAGGCTGTGAAAAGAGGAAAAAATTAAAACACTTCAGTTTACTTTTAAGATATAGTCACGAACGATATGAGAAAATTCATTAACTTGAAGTGTTAAGAGAATAGACATTTATTCGAAGCATATAGTTAAGCAAAACAATTTGTCTTTGCTTATAACATATCATTCAAAAGGATAAGGAAGCTCAGAAATACTGGTTTAAAATTTATGAGAAATTTAATTTTCTACTATTATTTTCAAGTAAATCTTGAAATTTTTCGATTGATATATGCTTAAACTTAATTCTTACAAATTTGACAAATTAATCTCTAAGGTATAATTATTATACCATAAAAATAGAAAAATACATTAACATAGTTTTTTTCAGAATATGATTTTTCTGGAATTTGAAGTAAAGATAAATTTAGGTTTATAAAATAACTATAGCATATTTTATTTAAAAGTAAGTACTTTAAAAGTAAAATTCCACAGTAAAATATGGTTTTTCAAACATTTCCCATTCCAAAGTATTAAATTATAATAGCTATTGCATATTTCCGGTAGGCATGATGTCTTTTAAATATATAATTATTTGGATATTCATTCACCAAATACATTGATATGCCTCTCCTATATTATATTTCATATATATAGTATGTAATATATCATAATTTTTAACGATATTATTTTTAATCATGCAAATTTTCAATACTCCTGATTAAATAGAAAGAATGAAATTCTAGCTATCGCAGTTCATTTTTATATCACGTATGGTATTTAGTTTTTATTTACTTATTTGTATTATATAATTTTTATTCTTTCGAAATTCTTGTAATTTTAATTATTATTAATATTGTATTATTTGTCTTATAATTGTAAAATTAGTGATTACTAAATGTTTTAGGAATATATGTTTTTTGAAAACTTCACTAAGATTTTAGGATTTAAAGTTTACAGTAAATACAGATATGTACTAAAATTGTCACTTTAAAAGTTAGTTTTTATATATCTAAAATAATATTGAAAGTGTCGCGAACATTTTCAGTAATTAATAAGATATTAAATCCTAAATCACAAATGTTTTAAGTACATACTTTTATAAATATTATAACATTTAGGAAATAAATTCCGCATTAAATATAGATTATCTTTTGACAGTTCTTAGAATTAACAGTTTTTGAAAAATTATTTTCTTATAAAACTAAAGAATTAATTCCCTATTTGGACCTCCCCATAATTCATAAACACTTATCAAAAAATAGTTATAGGTTGTTTAAAAGGCTCTTCCAGAAGATAACACGTCTAATGATACGCTTATCCCAAACCACTGGATTACCACTATCTTGACAAGCCCGGATATAAAACTCGACACCACAATGGATGACAATAAATCAAGTCTGTCAAGAGAATAACAGCATTTTTATTACTAAGATACTGATGGACTCAAGCTCTTCTACTTTTTTTATTCTTCATTAATTCTTCAGAAGTAAGATACATTCAATTTATAATTTTTTATTTCTTTTGATAAAAAAATTTTTGGGGGGCTTTTAATATTTTTACTTGTCTTTGTGGTGTTTTTTAAGCCTCTGAGAGTTAACGTTTTCAGAGAGATTTTGAGAAAAAATGAAAGAAATAATAAAATATATTTGATCTACAACACTTGAGTTAGGATGCGAAATGAGGAAAAAAATTAAAACACTTCAGTTTACTTTTAAGATATAGTCAAGGACGATATGAGAAAAGTCAATAATTTGAAGTGTCAAGAAAATGGACATGTATTCGAAGCATATAGTTAAAAAGTTAAAATAATTTTTCTTCGAGTATAACGCATCATTATTAAAGTCCTAAGGAAATCCTAAATCCTATTTAAAATTTATGAAGAATTTAATTTTCTAACATTGTTTTCAACTAAATTTCGAAATTTAACTCAAGAAGTATAAACATAAATTTTAAAAACTCTTAAAATTAAACTATTATATATAATTATTTTATCATACAAATAGCAAAATATATTAACTCTGATTTTTTAGGAAATATGATTTTTTCTAGAATTTGGAGTTAGGATAAATTTAGGTTTATAAAATAATTATAAGATATTTTATTTAAAAGTAAATACTTTAAACAGTAATATCCTATAATACATTCCGTATATATAATATTTATTTATATTTAATACATCCTAAATTTTCAAAGCTACTATTTTTATTCATACAAGTTTTCAATACCCCTTGATATCTGGAAAGCATAATTGTTTTGTTATTGCAGCTCTTTTTAAATTAATTATGATATTTAATTATTACTTACTTACTTATATTTTATAATTTTTTTTCTTTGGCTATTCTTGCAATTAATTTATCATACATATTGTAGTATTTGTTTAATGTAATAAATTATGAAATTTAATAAAAAAATTACGAAATTTAATATACAGCATAAAAATGATCACTACATTTTTTAATGATTGTCTACCCCCCTTTTTTTAAAGCCGGCCAAAAAAAATCAAACTTAACTTAAAAAACTCAATTTAGAAAATTGTCTTGCCAAGAAAATTACAAAAATACAAAAATAATGAACATTTTTATTGTAATTTTGGATTTTGATAACATTGCAGAAAGTAGTCTTATATTGTAATATTACACGCATATCGACTTTTTTCTTATCTTCCTATTCGAATTCTCATTTCAGAATAAATATTATTATCAATAGATAGACGTATTTATACTCTTAAAACATAAATAATAACAATACTAGTATTTATAAAATTACTCAACATTTTCTTTTAAGTGATATATTTCAAAAAAAGGTGCAGCACATAGCACAACATTGCAATGAAGAAAATTTTATAATTACTCTGCAATGTGGGAAGGATTAAAATAATATTCCTGCATTACTTTACTTTGCAAAAATTTCTTGCCAGTATTAAATAAATATTACGGAAGACTTAAAATCCTGAAAGCCAATAATAACCTCATGCCAGGTGGCAAGGCGAAGATAAAACTCCGGCAAAATAAATCAATATATCATTCCTCCCCAATTAACATCAACTGCTGAAATATCTATGGGAAAGCACAGGAATTTATTGTGTCACTTAAATAAAAATTATTAGGTAAATTCAATTAGACAATTTACATTATATATAACGAAATTGCTGTAAATGTGTGTCACAGAAAAATTTATTCATTATTTAGTTTTAAATTATTCACTTAAATATTAACTTAAATATTTAAAATGTCTAGAATTAAAAAAAAACACAAAAAATTTTGGTCTCAATATTACATGCCATTTGTTGTTCCTATTTTCCAATTTATTGAAATGATATTATATATATGTATGTATGTATATATATATATATATATATATATATATATATATATATATATATATATATATATATATATATCTGTATGTATGTATGTATAAAACATAGACAAACATATATAGAAAATCTTTGAAATACTATAATATGTTTAACCTTTTACGGTTTCAATTACTATAAAAATTAATATGTATATAAATTTCTAACATATGGGGGATAAATATGAATTCTGGTTACATGCTTTTTGAATTCTCGTTGTCTAAAGCGATATATTGAATTACAGAGGTATTCTCTTAAGGACTCATTAAGGATAGATAAACTCTATCCTCTAATGATCTAATTAAAGAACAATTATGTCTGCTTCTCCGAAACTTCATTATTAAATCCAGAGAAAGAAAAAACAACTTCTTATAGAGATGATATGAAACTGTTTTGGTTGTCATCAAATACTTCCACCGAATACATAACATTTCTAAGTTATAATGTTTTCACATTATTAATAAAAATATAGCTTAATGTATTATATTTTTGTTAAAAGAATGTCGAACCTTAAATGTAGTCAAAACGTCGAAACGTTATTATCTATTTTTACCCGCTATAACCGTTCTGCAAATGTATGCAGAATACCACATCTACATCTAAAATATTTTAAAAGTGATTCCCAAATATGAATATGAAAAGTGAATCCCAAAGTTATTTAAAATTGTTCTTAAAATAAATTTATTTATTCACTGTGTATTGTGCATTTATTTTTTTTAAGATACAAGTACGTTTATTTAATAGCAAAGTGTATGACAAGGCATTGCAATAATACTAAAAAGCAAGAAATTTTCGATTTCTAATAAAAAAAAAAACTTCTTTATCGGATTAAATTGTGAATTTAAACCATCCTCTAATCAACTTAATTACATACACAAAATTTCATCAAAAACAGTCCAGCCGTTTAATCTATCTACGTGTGTGTGTGTGTGTGTTCAACAATGTGTTTACTCAATTTATAAAAATGTACAAGAGGGTAAAATGTGTAAGAAACAATTACTTTCAATCATATATAAGTTTTATGTAGTTAAAAGAAATATTAAATGTGATTTTTCAAAGTACTCAGTGTTAATAGGAATACATAAATCACAGATCAAAACTATTTATGTACAAGTAAGTATTTACGAATACATGAATTGACATTACTAATGAATAAACTAATATATTATTAAAACACGATATAATATACAGCAATTTTTTTATGATTTCTTCAAGCTTTACTTCGTATTTTATGCAGACTGTTTTCAAGTTCGTGTCTACTAGAATTTCCTTTTTTTTCTTGTCACAGTCAATTAGACTATCAGTTTTTCGTATTAAATATCACATTTTATATCACATATAGTAAAATGCTTTTATATTAATAATATTCATATTTAAAAGTTCTACTAATTCCATAGCAATCTGCTAATAGTTGTTAAGGGTTTTTCATATCTTCAGTTTATTTTATCAGACTGATAGTCTCCTGATTTGCAATGTAATTCTTTTATTAATACGTATAGTAAAACATATTAATACCGAATATATAATAAATATTATAACGTAATGTATAAGTAAACACATAAACTACTTATGCATAAAATAATTGCTTAGCATTTCATTTTACATATCCTTAAATTTTTGCTTTTCTTATATTTGATTTTGAATCATTCATTAAATATATCTTTATAAAGAAAAATGTATTTAATAATGTTTAAATACATGTCATTTTTGAGAAAAGTGGAATCTTTAATCTACATGCAAGTTCATTATTATACGTAATCCTTTACTATATGTAATCCGTTAAAAACTATTGCTGATTTTGCTTACATTTAGATTATTCTTCCTATTTATATTTTTCAATGGATTTTCTACACTATCATCTCACACTTTATGTTGTATATAGATTAATTATTTAAACAGAATTTACATTTGAATGTTATATTAATTACTTTACTGTATGTAATCCTATAAAAATTATTGATGATTCCCCATACATTTAGATTATTTTATAACATTTATTTCCTGAAATTTCATACTTAATGGCTTTGCATAAATTCAACATTCAAAAAAGAAACAGAAAATATTTAACGATAAATCCCTATTCATATTAAAATCCGTATAGATGTAGATGAAACAACTGATATGCCAGGTAAAGTACATCAAATTACAAATTAAGAGCTCGCTTTTTTTGATATTTTTGCCTCATAAATATCGAGGAAGGAAATATAATGGATGAAATGAATAAGTAGCATAAATGTGCAAAGGATTCTTCGCCGAACTAATCTACAATTCTAGGATTATCTTTATCTTCACACGTAGAACATAAAAACGATACTGGAATGGGTGAATAAATCACGACTATCTGACGAATAAATCATAATGATCCATATTTCCAATAAAAGCATTTTTCATGAGGATACAGAAGGAATTAGTTTCTCCCTTAGAAAATAAATGACATATGCGTATTTTATCGGGTATTTTTGCAAATGTACTTTTATTCCCAGGATGTAACATAACTATCTGAATGTTAAAATTTAACGTCTTTTACACATCAGATAGCTGTGGTATCAGATTTTAGAAAGGGTGATTTCAATGCATTTTTATTCTTTTCATTCCAGTTAAGTCAGTTTATGCATACATGATTAGGAAAGCTTCATTTGCAAATCTTATCTTTTCAAATGCATGTCATGAAATCTGATTAATTAGTAGCTGATGCTATAGAAAAGTGTATATGATATATAAACTATGGATTTTAGGTTTCTATGAAAGTTGAATTTAAGTTAATATAAGTAAAAATAAAAGAACTATTTTCAGGAAATTCTGCCATAGGTTTGGTTTTGGAGTGCTACGATCTACTTTTATGCAACATGCGGGCTAATTGAATTCCAGAGGTATTCTCTTAAGGACTCATTAAGGATAGATAAACTCTATCCTCTAATGATCTAATTAAAGAACAATTATGTCTGCTTCTCCGAAACTTCATTATTAAGTCCAGAGAAAGAAAAAACAGCTTCTTATAGCGATGATATGAAACTGTTTTGGTTGTCATCAAATACTTCCACCGAATACATAACATTTCTAAGTGATAATGTTTTCACATTATTTATAAAAAAATTAGCTTAATGTATTATATTTTTGTTAAAAGGATGTCGAACCTTAAATGTAGTCAATACGTTGAAACGGTATTATCTTGTTTTACCCACTATAACCGTTCTGCAAATGCATGCAGAATACCACATCTACATCTAAAATATTTTAAAAGTTATTCCCAAATATGAATATGAAAAGTGAATCCCAAAATTATTTAAAATTGTTCTTAAAATAAATTTATTTATTCACTGTGTACTGTGCATTTATTTTTTTAAAGATACAACTACGTTTATTTAATAGCAAAGGGTATGAAAAGGCATTTCAATAATACCAAAAAGCAAGAAATTTTGGATTTTTAATAAAAAAAAAACATTTTCTGTGGGATCAAATTGTGAATCGAAACCATTCTCGAATCAACTTAATTACATACACAAAATTTCATCAAAATAAGTCCAGCCGTTTAATCTATCTACGTGTGTGTGTGTGTGTGTTCAACAATGTGTTTACTCAATTTATAAAAATGTACAAGAGGGTAAAATGTGTAAGAAACAATTACTTTCAATCATATATAAGTTTTATGTAGTTAAAAGAAATATTAAATGTGATTTTTCAAAGTACTCAGTGTTAATAGGAATACATAAATCACAGATCAAAACTATTTATGTACAAGTAAGTATTTACGAATACATGAATTGACATTACTAATGAATAAACTAATATATTATTAAAACACGATATAATATACAGCAATTTTTTTATGATTTCTTCAAGCTTTACTTCGTATTTTATGCAGACTGTTTTCAAGTTCGTGTCTTCTAGAAATTCCTTTGTTTTTTTTCTTTTGTCACAGTCAATTAGACTATCAGCTTTTCGTATTAAATATCACATTTTATATCACATATAGTAAAATGCTTTTATATTAATAGTATTCATATTTAAAAGTTCTACTAATTCCATAGCAATCTGCTAAAAGTTGTTAAGGGTTTTTCATATTTTCAGTTTATTTTATCAGACAGATAGTCTCCGAATTTGCAATGTAATGCTTTTATTAATACGTATAGTAAAACATATTAATACCGAATATATAATAAATATTATAACGTAATGTTTATGTAAACACATAAACTACTTATGCATAAAATAATTGCTTAGCATTTCATTTTACATATCCTTAATTTTTTGATTTTCTCAAATTTGACTTTCAAACATTCATGGATTATATGTTTATAAAGGAAAATGAATTTAATAACGTTTAAATACATATCATTTTTGAGAAAAGTGGAATTTTTAATCTACATGCAAGTTCATTATTATACGTAAACCTTTACTATATGTAATCCGCTAAAAAGTATTGCTGATTTTGCTTACATTTAGATTATTTTTCTTATTTATATTTTTCAATGGCTTTTCTACATTATCATCTCGCACTATATGTTGTATATAGATTAATTATTTTAACAGAATTTACATTTGAATGTTATATTAATTACGTTACTGTGCGTAATCCTCTAAAAATTATTGATGATTCCCCATACATTTAGATTATTTTATAACATTTATTTCCTGAAATTTCATACTTAATGGCTTTGCATAAATTCAACATTCAAAAAAGAAACAGAAAATATTTAACGATAAATCCCTATTCATATTAAAATCGGTATAGATGTGGATGAAACAACTGATATGCCAGGTAAAGTACATCAAATTACAAATTAAGAGCTCGCTTTTTTTGATATTTTTGCCTCATAAATATCGAGGAAGGAAATATAATGGATGAAATGAATAAGTAACATAAATGTGCAAAGGATTCTTCGCCGAACTAATCTACAATTCTAGGATTATCTTTATCTTCACACGTAGAACATAAAAACGATACCGGAATGGGTGAATAAATCACGACTATCTGACGAATAAATCATAATGATCCATATTTCCAATAAAAGCATTTTTCATGAGGATACAGAAGGAATTAGTTTCTCCCTTAGAAAATAAATGACATATGCGTATTTTATCGGGTATTTTTGCAAATGTACTTTTATTCCCAGGATGTAACATAACTATCTGAATGTTAAAATTTAACGTCTTTTACACATCAGATAGCTGTAATATCAGATTTTAGAAAGGGGGATTTCAATGCATTTTTATTCTTTTCATTCCAGTTAAGTCAGTTTATGCATACATGATTGGGAAAGCTTCATTTGCAAATCTTATCTTTTCAAATGCATGTCATGAAATCTGATTAATTAGTAGCTGATGATACAGAAAAGTGTATATGATATATAAACTATGGATTTTAGGTTTCCATGAAAGTTGAATTTAAGTTTATATAAGTAAAAATAAAAGAACTATTTTCAGGAAATTCTGCCATAGGTTTGGTTTTGGAGTGCTACGATCTACTTTTATGCAACATGCGGGCTAAGGAGACCGGGACCTACATCTTAAAGCAGATTCCAAAAGGCTAAGAACATCCATGCCACTGTTGGATTCGAACCAACGAACTCCGGTAAAGAAATCCGGAATTTGTTCGGCATTCATTCGGCAAAATTCTGCCATAATAAAATATATTTTTTTGTAATCTTAACAAATGCCTTACTTGGAAACAAACTATCCTGCATCTATATAAAATTGAAATGAATAATTAATATTCTGCTGCAATGCGATAAACACATCCCCTGTATAATAAAAGCCTAAGTTATCTGTCCGTCTGTCCTCGAACTTATGAAGCGGTTGGACTTGGAATGGATAAAGGCATTCATTTGGTATTCTTATATGTTAGGGTTAGCGAAATTCAAAGATAGTAAAATTTATCTTCTCCTAAACTACCGATCCAATTCTAAAATAAGTTGATATAAATATGATTCATATTACAGCGAAAAATACTGTCGTCTTTATTACGTTTGAAATCCACCCCTTCCACTCTTTTCGAACATTTAATGCCATTATTTCAAGCCATATTTTCCCCGGTGAAGAGTAGGCTATTAAGTTTATCACATAATAAATAGGTAAAAACAACATTTTTTTAAATTTTTTCTATCATTATAACGTTATTTCCTTAACCATCTCATTTAATCATTTCTTATTTAAATTATTTAAATATGTCTGCATTATTTTCATACGTTTTATCACTGAACTTAGATATTACGTAAATAATTTTCTTTTATATTTGGCTTAAATAATATATTAGGTACATATGGGATAATTTTAAATTAATCATCGATTATTTTTTGTAAGATAATTCTCAGCCAAAAACAAACCATTTTTTTACCTGCCTCATAGGATAATTTACTACAATTCTGCAAAATTAAAAACTTTACTGATCCTGTCATATGACGGGCTATATGCTAGTTATTATATTTTAGGCAAACAGACATCACTCTTCTCTCTTCCTCCTTGAAGTAGTTTGTCCATTGCAAGTCTTACTATATTGTCACGTCGGGGCTTAAGGTGCAATACAGTAACACACACACAAGAAGTATAGTTAGTTTTTCAGTAATTTCTGACAAAATAAAATTTAATATTTTGTAATCTTAGCAAGTGCATTACTTGGAAACAAACAATTCTGCATCTATATAAAATTGAACTCAATAATTAATAAACTGTACTAATGCAACATGAATATTATTATATGTTAGGCAAAACAGACATCATACTTCTGTCTTCCTCCGTGAAATAGATTGTCTATTGCAAGTCTTACTATATTGTCACGTCAGGTCTTAAGGTGCAACACAGTAACACACACACAAGAAGTAGAGTTAATCTATTTTATTAACTCAATTCAAAGAGCGAGGTATAATTGCAAGCTCTGCACAACTCTGAACTTATAACTCTCTGTGACTGAGCTTTTATAACGCAAGGGAAAGTTCCAGAAATCTGTCTGGTAAGAAGATTAAAGTTTTACTGCGCAACGCAGAGAAATGGCGAGTATATTACTGGTAAACTAAAGAAAGGTCCAGAATCTCCTGGAACATGAAATAATGTAGCATTTTATGCTTCCATGAAAGTTGGATTTAAGTTAATATAAGTAAAAAAAGACCCATTTTCGGTAATTTCTGACAAAATAAAATTTAATATTTTGTAATCTTAGCAAGTGCATTACTTGGAAACAAACTATTCTGCATCTATATAAAATTGAACTCAATAATTAATAAACTGTACTAATGCAACATGAATAATATATGTTAGGCAAATCAGACATCATTCTTCTGTCTTCCTTCATGAAGTAGATTGTATATTGCACGTCTTACTATACTGTCACGTAAGGGTTTATGGTGTAACACAGAAACAAACACACACACACACACACACAGGAATATAGTTAATCTACTTTATTAACTCAATTCAAAGAGCGAAGCACAAATGCATGCTCTGCACAACTCTGAACCTATAACTCTCTGTGACTGAGCTTTTATAACGCCATGGAAAGTTCCAGAAATCTGTCTGGTAAGAAGTTTAATGTTTTATTGCGCAACACAGAGAAATGGCGAATATTTTACTGGTAAACTAAAGAAAGGTCTAGAATCTCCTATAACATGAAATAAAGTAGCATTTTAGGCTTCCATGAAAGTTAGATTTAAGTTAATATAAGTAAAAATGATCCTTTCTGACAAAATAAAATTTAATATTTTGTAATCTTAGCAAGTACATTAATTGGAAACAAATATTCTCCATCTATATAAAATTGAAATCAATAATTACTAAACTGTTCTAATGCAACATTCATATTATTATATGTTAGGCAAAACAGACATCATTCTTCTGTCTTCCTCCGTGAAATAGATTGTCTATTGCACGTCTTACTATACTGTCACGAAGGGTGTTAAGGTGCAACACAGTAACATATGCACAGGGAGTAGAGTTAACTTACTTTATTAACTCAACTCAAAGACGAAATACAATTGCAAACTATGCACAACTATGAACTCAGAACTATCTGTGATTGAGCTTTTATAGCTCCAGGGAAAGTTCCAGAAATCTGTCTGGAAAGACGATAAAAGTTTTACCAAGCAACGCAAAAAAATAGCGAATATTTTTCTGGTACACTAAAGAAAGGTCCAGAATATCCTGGAACACGAAATAAAGTAGGATTTTAGGTTTCCATGAAAGTTGAATTTAAGTTAATGTAAGTAAAAAAAGACCCATTTTCAGTAATGTCTGACAAAATAAAACTTAATTTTTTTTGTAATCGTAGCAAGTGCATTACTTGGAAACAAACTGTTCTCCATCAATATAAAATTGAACTCAATAATTAACTGTTCTAATGCAACATACATATTATTATATGTTAGGCAAAACAGACATCATTCTTCTGTCTTCCTCCGTCAAATAGATTGTCTATTGCACGTCTTACTATACTGCCACGAAGGGTATTAAGGTGCAACACAGTAACATATGCACATGGAGTAGAGTTAACCTACTTTATTCACTCAACTGAGAGACGAAATACAATTGCAAACTATGCACACTCTGAACTCAGAACTATCTGTGATTGAGCTTTTATAGCTCCAATGAAAGTTCCAGAAATCTGTCTGGAAAGACGATAAAAGTTTTACTACGCAAGGCAAAAAAATGGCGAATATTTTTCTGGTACACTAAAGAAAGGTCCAGAATATTCTGGAACACGAAATAAAGTAGGATTTTAGGTTTCCATGAAAGTAGAATTTAAGTTAATATAAGTAAAAAAAAGACCAATTTTCAGTAATGTCTGACAAAATAAATCTTAATTTTTTTTTGTAATCTTAGCAAGTGCATTACTTGGGAACAAACTATTCTGCATCTATATAAAATTGAACTCAATAATTAATAATCTGTTGTAATGCAACATACATATTTTGTATGTTAGGCAAAACAGACTTCATTCTTTTGTCTTCCTCCATGAAGTAGATTGTATATTGCACGTCTTACTATACTGTCACGTAAGGGTTTATGGTGTAACACAGAAACAAACACACACACACAGGAAGTATAGTTAATCTACTTTACTAACTCAATTCAAACATCGAGGTATAATTGCAAGCTCTGCACAGATCTGAACCGAGAACTCTCTGTGTGTGAGCATTAATGGCTCAAGGGATAGTTCCAGATATCTATCTAAGAAGAATAAGACAGTTTTACTACGCAACGCAGAGAAATGGCGAATATTGTTCTGGTACACTAAAGAAAGGTCCAGAATCTCCTGGAACACGAAATAAAGTAGGATTTTAGGTTTCCATGAAAGTTGAATTTAAGTTAATATATGTAAAAAAAAAACATTCTCAGTACTTTCTGATAAAAAAACGTTTAATTTTTTCTAATTTTAGTGCATTACTTGGAAAAAAACTATTCGCCATCTATACAAACGTGTACTCAATTTTGTAATGCAATATACATCTTATTGTATTTTTGACAAATGTACATTATTCTTCTCCGTTCCTCCGTGAAGTAGATTTCTATTGCACTTATTGTTACACTGGTGAACGAAAGAAAGGTCCAGAACCTCCTGGAACACGAAATAATGAAGAGCATAAATAAATTACTTAAATAAATCTTTACACGGATTTTAAATTCTATTGTTGCTACCGGGGAGCAAACTCACGACCTCTAGCTTACAAGACGAGTGTGCTGACCAGTTGGCTATGGACACTTCAATGCAGTGGCGTGAGGTCCTTTTGTGCAGGGTGTGCACTGCACACCCCGGCAAAATTATGAGACAGTAATTTTCTCCACCTATGTCTGTCTATATTTATATGGTATATAATAAATATTATTTATAATATATTCAAATATTATGTTGATTTGCTTGCTTGTATTCCCGCAGTGCGTACGGTACTAGGTTCTGCACTACATAGCGCGTTCAAAAGCAAACATAAGAAATTTTTATGTGTACGCACTGAGCACTAATAGAAAATCAAGCTTTATATGTATGGAGAAGAACAGAATACTATAGCACTGAGGCAAGTGCAGCTATTTTTTTCCTGCACTTGCCATTCAGAATCATCCGATGGTACGGTTTATTAAGCGTTGTATTAAGAGCGGGGGACTTGCGTGCTGAAGCGATTTTGGTTTTTTTAACTGATTAAACGGACATACAATTTTGCAGACGGTTAATGTTTAAATTTATATATTGTAAGATTTTGTTTTCATGGAAATATAAAAGAAGTATTTCATCAATATAAAGTGAAATGTTTTAGTGTGGTAAATTAATTTCAGTGATGTATTATATTTATTGACATAATTCGCTGAAACACAATTTTGTTTTGTTAGACAAAAAAGAAACGAATTCTAAAAGAATAGTCCAAATTTTACCATTCATTATGTTTTACAGACAGTATATAAGTTATATCTGTAACACCATATCCCTGTTTTTTATTTTTTAAATTGTAAAGATGTTTTTCGCAAAATATATGATTTCCAAACGTTAAAAACAATTAATACATATAATTTAATCCACTGTCCGAACGAGAAACTGTTCGTTCTCTCTTGCGCCAGCGTGCGGTGAAATCCTCTGCACGTGGACTAGACTTTCGGTTTCTCTCCACCAATGAGCATCCTGATGATGCACCGCAGCGGCGGGCGACGGGTGGGGCTACGTTTGCCGAAAATATAAGTTTTTCGTGTAAATATAAGCGTTTCGTTATTTTATTAGTAATACATACGGATAGACGTAAGGATTTTGTGTGCAAATGAATAATAAACGTTAAAAAATGGTTTAATGTACAATTTTATGGTTTTATTATTATTGTTGCTGTTGTTGCTCTCTGCACATCCTGCTTGAACACCTACCGCACGCCACTTCTTCAATGCTTCTTTTCAATGCGGCAATAGAAATTTAATATAGACACATGTGAGAAGCAGGTAGAACTAGATTGACAGAAGGAAGGGGAAATCCTCAATAGGTTCTGCCATAGAACAATTCATGCCAACTTCTTTCCTGGCTCAGATACTGAAGAAGACTTCATAAAACAGTGCCAGAAATGACAATTTTATTCCACGGGAGAGGCGGTCTATGCCTGAAACATCACCATTTGTTACATACCAGATACATACTGTTCTACTCCCTATTTTGTCTGGCATATTTCTACAGATGTTTGCTTCTCTCCTAGGACGAATCCTTTCATACTTCTACTAAGAAAAAATACGACTTCTGTAATATCATTCCTATATTTATTCGTATTTAAGTAATACATGCTTTCTTTGGAATCGTTCATTTGCTTTTCATTAAGAAATAATTTTAAAATCGGGTCTAAATTGTATTATATTTTGTATTTTGTGCGTAACAGCGTACGTTTTAAAATGTTTTATTAAATGTTTATTTAATGTTTGTTAAATACTTTCTTATTTAAATTTTGTTATTCTTAAGGAAGAAGTAATTTTATTTCTTGATGCCATATACTACTGAGACTTTTTTTATAAATTTAAGAATTAAATATTAACTAAATTAATTTAATTCAAACTGTAAGTTAAAACTATAGTATTCCCCATAATTATTCTGATATTTTTATCAATGAATGTTTAGGTTGTAAATCGGTTTAATGTTAATTCTTCAGTTGTAACGGTTTTCATTTTACTCCCCTGCTAGTGTCAAACAATTGATTTAAAATTTTAGGTGTAATAGTATATTATTATTTAAATATACTATTACACCATATCATCATTTATAATGTGTTCTTTATTTTACTCTTCCCATTCTTCGTGAAATATATATTCGTTCTCCTCACCATCTGATTGATTGCATATAAACGGTGATTATATACAGCATGCATTTTTACAAAAGTGTATTGCAATTTAATTTCAATGTTATTCCCAATCAAAAATAAACTGTATACCAAGTTAAACTGAAGTAAACTATTGATTCACTAAGTATGGGGAGTCATTTCCTCATTAGGTATATGAACACTAATTTTTTAGAACAATGGAAATTTCTTTTATCTCTTAAATATTTCTAATAAATATCAATAATAGTAAACACAAGATCTAGAAATATGTTATATACCAAATGCATAAAAATAATTAAATATATAGTGTTTGATCTCAAGAAATTTTGCTTAAAACGCAATTTCAAATTTTAAAAAAAAAATTAGCAAAAATTCGCGTCGTTCTGTTAATTCCTGAACCTCAGAACCTCAGAACCTGATAATTTAAAGCTGAATAAATTATGTATATAAATATTTAAAACGTTTAGAATTCTTAAAATTATTTAACCCTTTGACATACAATATAAATCTGGGAAAAGTCAGTCATTTCATGCGCCAAAGTAGACTTTGATATCTCCGAGAAATCAATAGCTCTTTGAAGCAGGCGTCATGCAGCTTTATACTAAATTAAAATTTTATACCGTTACTTAATTATTGTCCATTAGCATCCCATATAAACATCATTCAATGTTCCATAGTAATACCAAATTTGAAAATACAACTTTCGCGATCTCAATTTGCACGAAATTGTGTAGATGATCCAGAACTAAATCGCGTTTTTCGGACACATCAGAGTCCGTTTTACTTGTAAGTTAAAGGGTTAAATTAAAGAACAAAAAATTCTAGTTTAAAGCCTCAGAAGCAGCCATATAAAGATCGATACTGTCATTATTTACATTTAAATGGCTTTCCTCACAATCATTATAAATTACATTTATAATGATTGTGTGGAAAACAATCATTACATTACATTTTAATGTAACATACATTTTTAAAATAATCCGTAATTCTTAGCAAAAATAGTAGATAGTGCAGAGCGAAGTTGCTGTAAAAGATTAGATATAAAGTATAACATGGAATTTATAATCGTATTATTATTATTATTATTATTATTATTATTAATATGCACATATATATGGTCATGCCGGACCCACATTTATAAGGGAAAAACCCATTGAATTGTCCCTATTATTTCCCTCAGCTCAGCTGCTAAGAGTCCCGTTTGACTTCTGTCACGAATAAATACATCACTTGTCGTGGCTGAACAAAATTTTTATTTCAACTCAAAAAATTAAGAGAAAAATTCTGATCCAGACAGTGTGAGAATGCTCTCTGCAGAGATCTAGCAACTCCAACCTCGAGAGAAGACAGCCAAGTACCACGCGTATTTTAAGTATGGTTTGAAAAGGCTGAGACAACAATTTTTGCAACTGATTGAGTTTTGACTACAAACAAAGTGTGGCTTTGAGGATGACTATTATTACCGATCGTTTTAGATATTTCCTGGCAGAACTATTATTTTCGTATTAAAATTTCCACAATATCATTTTTAGCTTTCAGAATTCAGAGAAATAATTTCGTAGTTCGGCTGAAGGAATGAAAATCTTCCTAGTTGGAATTGGAATTCTGGGAAAATTGGATTAATTAAAAGAGGATAAATTAAGATTTAGAATAACGAATGGAGAAAAGTGATACTTTTGGGTTTTAGATATTGATATTATTACATTATATATATATATATATATATATATATAAATATATATATATATATATATATATAAATATATATATATATATATATATATATATATATATATATATATATATATGGGCGAAAACGGAACTCTAATTCCGAGGTGTGAGGCGCCAGTCAGACTTGCGTTTTTTTTTTTTTTTTATTTCTAGCGCGAAAAATCTATGTATTTACTCACTTCGGTGAAATTGGCCGACGAGAAGGTCGGTAGTCTAATTCGCTTATTCTTTCAATCTGAGTCGCATTAAAGTTAAAGTTTTTGAAAACCTTGGTGTCCATGTGTCCAAATAATTCTCAACTTGTGTCCAGCCCTGGGAGATGGGTAAGTTACCCAATCTTTTCTAGTCATTATAATCTTGTGTTACGTTTTGTAACGATTAATTCTTTTCTTTATTCGTAAGGGGAATTTAAAGCTCCCCATATATATATACATATACATACATATAAATATATATATATATATATATATATATATATCTATATATATATATATATATATATATATATATATATATATATATATATATATATATATATATATATATATATATATAAATATATATATATATATATATATATATGCAAGACAGGGCACTGCCTTTTATATCATTCGTCGCTGCAAAGAGGCACATATTTTTAATGGTTTTATTATGGGAGAAACATTAAGGCGGTCAACATAACATAGGAAAACACAAAGAAAAAAACAAAGTGGACCCTTGTAATTTAGAAGCGGGGACCAAAGAAAAGCCCCCCCCCTAGTTTTGGCAGACCTTCTCCAGACCTATAGTCTGTAAACTGGGAGGCTCTTTCGACTCCGATTCTATTTTGATTCTATTTTATTACTATTATGATTTAATTAATAACATTATGGACCAATACATAATAATTCCATTAAAAATAAAATTACACTATGCAATGAAGCTTTCTTTATATATAAAACACTTAAATAATTGCAATGCTAATATTATAATTTTGATATATTAACGATCATTGAAAATTTTATTAAAATTAAAGCATAGACCTGAAAGAAAGTTAAAAATTTTTTTTAAAATAATTCAATTTAAAGTATAATGAAAATTATATTCTGTTCAATAAATTTCAAATAATACATTAAATGATTGAAAACTGAAAAAAATCCTTAACAAAAATATCTTTTAAATATCTGACCACAATTGAATTTCCTTATTTCTCATCTAACCTATTGTATTAATTTTATATACTAATAAATACTCATACGTATTGTTTAGCTATTCATATATTTCCTTTACTTAATTACCCCAACTAAATAAATTTTAATATCAAAATATCTTAATTACCAATTAGTTAAAAAATTATTCTGAAAGAGGCAGCGTTTCAAAGCATCAAACTCAGAGCACTTACTATTAATAATAAGGAACAAAAGGCGAATTTGACTGAAAAAAGAAATATGCAAATCAATTAGAAACTTAACACAATTATTAGAAACCGAAGACACTTCTTTTATTGTTCAAATATATAGACTTTTTTTCAAATAATATAATGATTGCTATAACTTCTTTTGCCGTCAACACAAACCGAATTTAAGTTTCAAAAGCAGATAAATCATAAAAGTTAATAATGTTACTTGATTACCACAATTTTTCAGTTTGAATTTATATCTTTGAGTAATATTTAAAAATACGTTTTATTGAAAATCTATGAAAAAAATCTTATTGTTCTATAGGCTACTAATCATTATATATATATATATATATATATATAATATATATATATATATATATATATATATATATATATATATATATATATATGGGTATGTGTGTATTATTTTATATAGTAACAGGGAGTTTCCTTTAATGAACTGTAATATGTTTTAAAATATTTCCATTATTCTAATTCTCTATTAAAGGAATTTTTAAACGAAACTATGGACTTTCAGTTTATAGTTTTCTAGGTCTGTTTCTAGAGAAAATGCAATGAATGATCTAAAATATTTGTAATATTTGATGCTAACGTATTCATTAATACACTATACATTAGATTATTGTACATTATATATATATATATATATATATATATATATATATATATATATATATATATATATATATATATATATATATATATATATATATATATATATATATATATATATATATATATATATATATATATATAAGTTGGGTGGCTCATAACAGCATCAGCACAGCGACTCATGGACAATATGTATAATATAAATATATATACACGAAGGTTGGTGCAGTCCAGTTGAAAAATGTGACATATACAGGCGAAAGAACAAGGTGTGTGGTTAATTACACAAGTGGACCTGAGTAACACTGAAATATCATAACACTAATTTATTACCGTAGTATACAGGACAATATGGCCTGTACTGTGCAAAAGAATGTTAACACAGTACACATAAAGTTGACATGACAAACCTGTGCCTAATGACTGCCAAAGTAGATCCCTGCTACTTGCACCATACACTGCCAACGATGTGGAAGGTTCTGAATACCATGAGACTCAGCCTTTGCCGCACCATTTGGGAATCGGGACACCTGTTGGTGCACAGCAATATCAATGTCCTCTAATCTAGTAAACCGCCTAAGACGTAGTGGTTCCTTAATCTTGGGATCAAAGTCACAGGGCGAAATATTGGTAGAGAACGGTTGATGTCCCAATTATTCCCATCCCCAAATTTGCAGTAGCTGTCCTACACACTCTGCTTTATGTGGTCTTGCATTGTCGTGCAGGATTATTGAGCTCTCTACAAGATCCGTACTTTTATCACGAACGCCACGTAGTGCAAATCGCAACAGAAAGACCCTGTTGTACTGTGCGGTCACCTTTCTGCCATGAGGATTAAAGTGGCAAACAATGACACCCCTCACGACATACGCGACGATCACCAACAATTTGACTGTGGAAGGATTCTGTCGGAACTTTTAACTCCATGATGATTTAGCATGTCACCACTCCGTGGATTGACGTTTCAGTTTTTCTTCGTATGTCCTGGCCCACAATTCATCGATAGCGATTATTCGTGATAAGAATTGATAGCCGTCCTGTTGACAGCTTACAAGGTGGTCAGATCGTATTGCATAGCACAACACGTTTGAAATTCCGTCAGTGCATGTGGTACCTGCCGCAATGCAATTTTGTGTATTTGCAGATCATTAAGCAATATCCTGTGCATGGTGCGTTTATCGGTGCCATTTGCTCTCTCAAACTCCAGTAGCGTTCATGGTCTGTCTTCATCCATGTGCTGCTCGATGACATCTTGTGCCACATCGGTCCGCAAACTGACCAGTCTTCCATAAGCTTGCTCATCACTGGTGGACACACGTACTTGGAAAAACTTTCCTACACACCGTGGATCTGTACGGTTTAATAGACCATTATTCCCAAGGGCTTCCAATTATTCATTGTGACATTCCATCATATTTATCCCTTGGAGTACAGCTATTTTGATGTAAGCGAACTGTTTAGCATGGATTACTTCCATCTCTCACTACACTCACCAACTGACCGATTTCACAGCTCTCTCTGGTCTACAAGCTGTAACAGATATGTTGTTCTGCATACATACTATGCCTGCAAAACTTCCTGCCGACACATATACGTGATACGTCTGTGATCATTATAAATGTTTTAGTAATTGAAAACTAATACATGGTTCCTGTAAGCATATAAAAATAATTGAAGGATGTCATTAATGTTAACGTTAAAGACTGTACCTGATTCTAAAATTATTTCATACAGTCTACATATCCCAATTTTAGACAAAAGAGGTACATATTTTATATATAGACATAACTGAGAAAAAAGAAACTTTGAAAAATCTCATTTTCATTTTAAAAACTAGTATAGTACATTTAACTTCCTATGTACAGTCATATGTATTTAAACTTAAAATATTAGTTTTGGCTATATATATCTAATATGGGCTAGATTCATCCAAAAGAACAACACATTTTATTTTTGGTGATGATACAGCAGATCCATACAATAGCCAAGAATTTTTTGAATATGATGCAAAAATTCTTTTAAGTATGGATTTCTCAGGTAAAAAGACTACGAATAATTCCTACGTAGATTTGATCACGAGATAAAAAATACCCATGTTTAAATAGAACGAGCTTACTATTGGCTAAAAAGTACAGACAGAGGCTGAATGAAGTCTGTAGAGTGTCTGGAGGAAAAAATCAGAATTACTGCTCAAAACCCAAAGTAATATTAAAATATGTAAATAAGGTATTTTAATATTACACACATTATATATATATATATATATATATATATATATATATATATATATATATATATATATATATATATATATATATACGTGAATATGTCTTTGTGCATGGGTATGTAGAAGTTAGAGATGTGCCTTTAGTTGTCAAATAAATATGTATTGCAAGTGATAAACTTGATTGAATTCAATTAAAATTATTGAACATCTGTAAATAAATATCTTTAATTTACGCCTGATAGAAGAGATTTAATAATAATCGTTAATAAAACTGAATGTATCTGATTTTAATTATCCCTATTAGTGCATTTTCCGACAGTAATTTCAAACTAATAAATTCAAATTTGACGTAAAATTCACGGGCAAGAGTGAAAGTTCCTAGAGCGAAAAATGCGAGAGACATTGTTCTAGCTGAGCTTCAGAATTAAGTGCGCTATTAAAGTAGTTGAAGTAATTACGTCAAAAGCAGACCTCATTTTAAACTAGTTGCAGTGTTTAGAATATGAAGTAGTTCCACAGTGCCTGCCACACGTTAATTAAAGATCAAGCGATAATGTTTTAAAGATTATCTTATGTGACATTTTCTAAACTATGAGAAATGTTTTTTTTCTTTTTGCCAAAGTTTTAAAAAGACTTTCTGAGAAATCAAAGCCGTAAATTAGTGTAGATATTTTTTTTTTCTTTTTTCGAAGTATACATTTTGAAATTCAAGTAATAATTATCTTCATATTCGAAAGTATGTATCAAGTTGTGACCTTTGTTAGGAGTGTATATAGTGCATTCAATAATCAATGAGACGGAGCCTGTTATGTCAAACCTGTTTTTTGTAATTTTAACCCAGAAATATTTTTTAATTTTGCAGAAATTCATACAATTGGAATTCGAAATCCATTTTAGTCTAATGCAAATACCATTACCAGTAACATTAGAACTAGAGGGCTTGGCCCAGGCAGTTCTGTTGTTAATACTTCATGTGAGATCCTGTGAGAAATCCATTTTATGTTCCAATTCTTAATTCGAATTTTCAAATGAGGAACAATGAGATGTAACGCTATATCTTAGAGCTTTAAAGATGTAGGAACGGAAATTTGCATGCGATTGGCTTTCTTTATAGTGAATATTGCAGGCTTACTTTAAATAATGTTTCCCCTGAGGAAGATAGTAGGTACTTCAGAGGTAGGTATAATTGAAGCATCCCAGCAGTTAATATATCACTACCTATGATTTTAATTTGTTTGAAAAAGTGAGAAGTATTAAACAGATATCGGAAAGAATTTTGATGAAGTGCAGGTGAGGTTTGAATTTCGATGCTCTATCATCCGCCAAAATGCTGTTATATAAAACGAGAATACTAAATCGTGGTTTAATATTTAACAAATATACCTGATGCATTTTCAGTCTGTCACTGTGTATTTCTATCTAAGATTTAATAAATGTGTTATTGAGTTTTGAAAATTAACTTAGTTACAATATTTTAACTGATTTTACTCTGAAAGACTCGAAAATTTGAACTCCAATGATTATTGTTATACTCACTCTTATCGAAATTGATAGACAGAAATGTTTGTTTAGGATAGCTGCGGTATACTAAGATGAGGGTCAACAAGATCCAAACAAACGTTTTAACAAATTTCTGAACAGTTACGAATGTGAAAGCCTTCAGTGTAATTATATCCCACTAATATTGATATCGGAGAGTAAAACATTACAAATTTGGTCATCATTCAGAACTGTAGGAAAAATTAATTTTCTTGGAAATCTCAAGAATAACATGCTTGTGAGGTAGAATATTTGTCTGACAAAACCTTCATAAATCCTGATATATCGTCAATACATTTATATCATACATCTGATGTAGAATGAGTTATCTAGTTTTGCGAATGTGGAGTTCTTATTATGAACGGAGCAAATCGAATATAAAGAGAGAGAGAGAGAGAGAGAGAGGTGTGCTCCCTTTAACTAATACTAGCAAGCTTTGTATAAAAGCCTAATATTGAAGCCGTTCTTTCCTAGTACTAACTAGTTAATACTTTTTCTGTATAGAAGCAGAGAGCCTACTATTATATAAAAGCAAATCTCTGTAATCTAATGAATCATATCTTAGATAAAAATATGACCAAAATATCTACTTTGTGAAGGTGAAGTTCTTATTAGGAACAGAACCATTATGTAATAATACTAGCAGACTTTGTATAAAAACCTAATATTGAAGCCGTTCTTTCCTAGATCTAACTGGTTAAAATTTATTCCTATATAGGAGCATAGAGCCTATTTTTGCAGAAAAGCAAGACTCTGTAAACCGATGAATCATATTTAAGACCAAATATAACCTCTTCAGGCATTGCATGAACTTCATTATCATTCTTATGACTTAAAAAGAAATTTCTATTTGTGAGAGGTAATTAAGGTTAAATTTAGGGTTTTTAATTACTCAATGATTTTTTACTGATAAAATTATTTTTAATACATCATTTTTTTGCACTTTTTTTATCAATATTAATACACAGGTGTGTGACAACAATTGTGATACATATATGATATTGCATATGTAGAGTGAAACTATCATAAGTTCAACATTAATAAATTTAATACAAATATTTCACCTACATGCTTTTACCCTCTGATAAAAAAATATTTACTTGGCATTTGTGTGTAAAAGCAACTAGTTACTCACTAAAATAATACAGCTATTATAAATCTGTAAACTATTAAAAACGTAATGCATGTTTTCATTCCTTGAAAGATTTGAGCTTCCGAAAACTAAAATGTAATCTTTAGTTACATGAGTTGGTCACGGACAAAATGATTGAAAAACGTGATACATATTTTACTACAAGCAAGTCAGACGTATCGAAAGTAATCTGCATTTTGATACATTTAATGGTACACGAAATATTATAAATCATTGTCTCCGTTTTAAAAATGCATTTCTAGGCGTGTTGCGGAGAAGTAACGTTTCCATTACCATATTCAAAGCGGGAAGGGGGAAAAATAACACAAGGTGAAAAATGAGTAACATCGAAACATCTAAGAAAGCAGTAATTGTTTTTATATGTAAACAAATGCTGGACGGAATGCAAGGCAGCAACACGCAAAAGAACGGGAGATTTAGTTTAATAGTTTGCAAAAACAGGGAAAAAATAGTTCTATGAATAATGCATTTCAGAGACAAGGAAATATACATGATGATCTCTGTCACATTCAGAAACAGAAGCATGTTGCTGTATTTATGTAATTTGCATAAATAATAAAGTTCATGTTCTGTATAAAGACGACGAGAGGTGGTTTGAAAAGCGTGTTTAAAATTTCATAAATGGAATTAATGCCGAAAAGAGAATACAGCACGTGATTATAAAAAATTAAGACATTCAGTGTTCAGTGAAGTAAATTAGTCTAGAAACTATATAATGTACAGAAAAAAGGTTCATCAAAAACATCTTAATATTGTTTCATTCAGCTCCTCCTACAGTGTCATCAAAAGTATATGCAAGTCCAATTTTATTCATCTCACTTGATTGCAGTCATGACTAGTTGATAAACGAAGAAATATAAATGTTAAGGGGAATAACTTTGACGGGTTAAATTACATGACAATCTTAACAATTCTGACTCTAGAGACCGCATACAAAGGTAAAAAAGTTGGAGAGAGTTAGCCAGTTTTGTCTTAGATTTTAGTCACGGAGTAACTATAATATAATGTGCCTTTCAGCTATATGTGTGGTTATATAATTACTGCTGAATTATTAAATAATTCATCTTGGTGACTTGTCGCTTGTCAGCAGGTTACTAAAAAGTAAATAACAAAATAGGAATTTCAACAAATGACAGGAAACTTCGTATTTAACGTATGAAGTCTCCAAAATTAATTATTACATAATGCATTTTCATTTTAAAACTAGTT
This sequence comes from Pardosa pseudoannulata, assembly GCA_032207245.1. Lineage (NCBI taxonomy): Eukaryota > Metazoa > Arthropoda > Arachnida > Araneae > Lycosidae > Pardosa > Pardosa pseudoannulata. Next base: position 97,972,289 of record CM063506.1, read on the forward strand.
TAAACATTATTACATATATTCTAATAATTCTTTTTTTTCTCAAGAAATCAAAACAGATGTCTAACAAAATTATAATAAAATTAGCTAATGACAAATTTCTTTAAAAATATTGATTCTATTCATGGTATATAAAACAATGATTCCAATGTGCAAAGGAAATTCCTCCGACTTAGGTCAATAATTCATATTTCAACCTCACTCAATCTTCCTCTCTCTCTAAACCTCTGTTTTACACACACAAAGGCTTACGCAAGTGTTTCTTTGTTTTTAACTTACATTTTAGATGTCTATAATAACGAGGATCGAAAAATTGTATATTAGTTTTTTTTGTTATATTTCCAAACCATTTTGAAAAAAATACATTTAAAAATACATATCAGTTGATATCATTCAATTTACAATACTTTAAAACACTTTTAAACGTTTAGATTTTACGCAATATAAAATTATCCAAAGTTAAATATTATATAAATATTAGCAGAGTTAGCAACTTTTAAAATTTTTCTAAATTCTTCCAAATTTTAGTTATACAAGCTTGTAACTGCCAGATGCATAAAAAATATTTTATTATATTTTCTAAGGCAATATCAAACAATTACAATAGACATTCCGATTACAAATTCTTTCTGAAATTTTATATGTTATAAGAATAAATTAATATTGTATGAGTAATTTCACAATGACATTATTATAATAGTACATGGCTTTTCTTTAATATTATAATTTTTTTTAAACTAAAAATAAAATTTTAGCAGATTATTCATACATATATGACTATAAAAAAAGGAATTTTATATATTGCATACTAAGATTATAATATATGTCATTATCTTTACGTGTCTTATTTAAAATAAATACTTGTGAAATGATTCCATATCAGAAAATTTACCAATATAAAGTTTTACTTTGTACATTAGAAAACAAAACGTATTATTGACGAAATATTTTTACTTCATATTTCAACATATTAAATAAACCTTATATAAAAATAATATATTTTACACTACACATTTTTATTTATCACATTTATAAGATCTTGCCGTATCTAAAGTAAGAACGAATACGTTTGTATCAATGAGAGCAAAAAACAAAATCAAAAACTCGAAATTGAAAACTTATGATTCCTTTTGTACTTTTTTGCAACACTTATTATATATTCAGAATGCATCCAGTATTATATGCAATTATATTCATTTTAGATAAACAACAGAAAATGTTTATATATTATTATTCATAAATTTATAGGTAAAACTGTTTTTTTTATTTCAATGGAAAATAAGCTTTTAGCAATAATATTTGAAAAGTTATTGAAGTTAGATTTATTTTCTTTAGTATATATTCTCTGCTATTCAAAGATCTGCTTGAAATAGGAATTTAAAAAAAGCTGTAAAAATATTTTAGTGATATAAAAAGAATAATGATTGAGAAATTTAGTAATACGTAAAATCCCCGCTATACAGAATGTCTTCCATATTGAAACACATTTTAAATTTTGTAACAAGTAACTGTTATAAAAAATAATCCCCTGAAACTGAAAACTATAAGATTATGATGATATATAAATAACTTTTAAATTTTGTTTTTTTAAAACGAAATCAAAAATAACGGTTACATGGAAAATTATGTTAGAGCATATATGAGTTGCACTAAACCAGTAAATATCTAGAGTACGTTTTAAAAATTGACTTAAAAATTTCCATATTTATAATATTTGGAGATTTCGCCAAAAAATAAGTAAACTCTACTAAAATATAGCACTATCTTGTTTATACGTGTACAGCACATATATACCCACCAGATTTAAAATGTAAAATATTCTTTTTGAGGATTTTAGTGAATTTATTTTACAACTCTGGTCTTTTATAATGCTATTCTACTAAGAAGTTGCCATAATTTATCTAAATGCATTAAAATTTGTCCTTATAATACGTGAGAAAATTCAACGTTGAATCAAAATGGGTCTTGATAGTGAAAGATAAACGTATAGTAATACATTTTTATCTGCATAGCGTCATAAAATAACATAACATATCTTTATAGATTCTTTTAGTCTCTTACGAAAATATAAAGTATTTATAAATATTTATATGCAAAGAAATAAAACACGTTTGGCAAAAGCAAAAATGGTAAATATTATTTCAACATATTTTGAGTCCGTGCCTTATAAATTGAAATGTATTATCAGTGTCTCTATATAGAATATTACTTTTATTTATGTAGAAAAAAATACATGTCCTCAATTAAAAACGATATAATTTATTGTATCATTTGAATGTATGACCATTTATCGTACTATAAATTTTAAAAATGTGTATGATACAAACATTCACATGTATGTATATATATATATGTATATATATATCTCTCTCTCTCTCTCTCTCTCTCTCTCTCTATATATATATAAAGTATTTATAAATAATTATATATATAGAAATATATATTTGGCAATATAGCAGAAATATATATATATTATTTCAACATATTTTGAGTCCGTGCCTTATAAATTGAAATGTATTATCAGTGTCTATATTTAGAATATTACTTTTATTTATGCAGAAAAGAAATACATGTCCTCAATTAAAAACGATATAATTCATTGTATCATTTGAATGTATGACCATATATCGTACTATAAATTTTAAAAATGTGTATGAAACAAACATTCACATATATGTATGTATGTATGTATATATATAGCTTCATTTGATCTCTTACTAAAATATAAAGTATTTATAAATATTTATATGGAAAGAAATAAAACATGTTTGTCATAAGCAAAAAATATTAGGATACTAAATATTATTTCAATATTTTTTAGTCTCCATGTCTTAGAAATTGAAATATTTTGTCAGTGTCTCTATTTAGAATATCATTTTTATTTATTCTAGAAAAGAAATATATGTTATCAATTAAAAATATTATAATTGCTTATAACTTTTGAATATATGACCACTTATATTACTGGTAATTGAAAAAGCGTGTATGAGTCATACAAACACATTATGTATGTATGTATGTATATACATATATACATACATACGCGCGCGCGCGTATGTATGGACAAAGTGAACAATGTTTGTGACAAAGTGAAGCCTAATCGGCTTATGAGTACAATTTGGTAAGATGTAATCTAATGGACATATCTTATTATGTCTTCAATGTACAGATGTTACACTGAATTGCCACATTGAAGATAACAACATAAGTCTAATTAAAACTTTATTTTAGAGCTGCTAAAACGCACATCTTTACTAGCCAGCGACATACAAAAGAATGGCACAAAAGTCACTCGACTCGAACAGAGATGCACCCAAGAGTGAAGACAGAAATAACTTTCCCAAACAACAAGAAACTTATTCATCGAATTAAACTGTTAAGATCAGGAAAAACGCTGAGCTATTTGCCAGCGACAGCTGGAAAAAACGTTGAAGAGACAGAAGATTTACATCTATAGGATAGAAAGCTTTGGGGAATGTATCGAAATAAATTTTAAGTCGAGAACGCTACTTTAATTACACATTTAGAGGCCGAGAAAAAGATTTTAAGTTATTAGAATGGACGAGATGAGTTTTTAAAGAAATATTAAAGTTAAATATTTTTTATAGAATACATATATATATATATATATATATATATATATATATATATATATATATATATATATATTTAAATAACAATACTTTAACACATTTATTTAATATTAATTTATAATACATGTAAGAAACTATATGGCTCTTGGCTGTTTTATTAAAAAAATAAAGTATTTACGTTCTTTATCAAAATTCCCATAATCTCTTCTAGTTTTGGAGATTATGTTAGCAAGCACATGGTCACCAAAATAAATTCTGTACATATCAGCATTAATGGTATAACACTTTTGTATAGAACTTTACATCATTAAGGTCACCCCTTAGTCTATATAATCCCTACTCATTGAATAACTATCTAATTTCTGACTGTTTTAGTATAATATTTTGGAACGTTTGCTAATAAGAAAATAAATAATAGATAATAAAGAGAAAAGGTTTTAAATTTAAAATTGAATGTTCTAAATTTATGTCATTAGAAGAGGAATAAATAAGATAATTCTAAGCTAATATTGGGCATATATCAAAAATTAATTATTAGGGGAATATAAATTTTATAAACTAAAAATATATTTAAGTTAATACTTTTCTAAAATATATTAGAATATTTTAAAATATACTGAACAGGTTCTGTAAAAATATTTATGGGAAATACATTAACAGATTTTATATATTTATACATTTTTACATATATATAATCATTGGTATTAGTTTGCAAATTTTTTAATATAATTCTTAGTTTAAGAAACTCAAGTAAATGTAAAATTTTACTTATTAATACCTATTAGATAAAATCATATATTGAATAATTTATATTGCATATGTTAAGAGTATTTTAATGGGAGATTTAAAATTTATGAACAAGGCATGGAATTTGTAATCAGTTCTACGAATTTTCTCCATTACTCATTATACACATTAACTGAGAAACATAAATTGGAATACTCTGTTTTGAATGTAATTATTTATATTTTTAAAAGAGTAATTTCTTAAAATTAGGTATAAGAGGAATATGATGATTTTATTTATATTGAACTTTATTTTATTTTGAATTACGTAATTTACTTATATTTAATAGAAATTACTCTTAAACCAATTCTGAGATGAAAAAAAAGAGTATTTAAAGAATTGATACCAATCAAACTTGAATGAGGATGCAGAAATTTCAATAGTTAATCTTGATTTAACAGAAATTACTTAGAAATTAAGCTTAATTCTTAAATACAAAAATATATAATTAAAAAAATCAATGAATCGAAAGAAAAATTTATTAAAACATTTAAATAGTTAAGTAGTGTCTGTCGAAATATAAACTACTCATAAATCGAGTTTAATTCTTAACAATGATTACAATTCGATACAATGATTAAAAAAAAATTTACAATCAATCAAATATGGAAAATAATTCGACATTTCAAGTTTGTAATATAAATTTTATCAGTCACGAAGTTATACAATTATCTGACAGTTTGTGTATATGTATTTGTATTTAGATACAGGAATTTCATGATTATATCTGGAGTAATTTGCATCATTCGTAAAACGTAGAAAGTATTCATAGTCTTATAAAGCTTAGATATTCACCTGAAGCTACTACTGTCCTATTTAATACCTGCTCTAATAGAGCTTGTTCTCATAGTAATTATTCGCCGACACATTTTAGACACACTTTGTAGCAACGGCAATTCTGCAGGCTAGATACCAATCCAGGTTACAAATCTCGTGGACTAGTTAGCATACCAGATAGGATGAATTATAGATACCTCCAAACTACTTCTCCTTAGTGACAGATATCTGATTTACCTTAAAGAATGGGGAAATTATGTTGGAAATTGCACGATAACTAGCTATATTTGTTTGAAATCTCACAATTTACCCGCAAGTTAATCTAATGGATGTGACATCTGTATAACTGAATATAAGATGAGATTGCTTGTAAATATCAAACATTAGAAAGTGATGCATTTTGTTAAGTCAAATTATATAATATGAATCTTAGCTATGGTATTATGTAATAATACTATAAAAGTAATCCATAATAAACACAAAGAAATTAATTATGTTAAGTATACAGGTATATATTCCCAGACTTAACACACACACATGATAACTATTATCTTCTTTTCTAATGCATATTTTAAGTATATGTAGTATGAATTGTTGTTATGTATTTTCTTTATCATATAAAAGTTGATAAAACTAAATTTTGTTTTTTATACATATTACATCATTCCGATTTTTTTATTAAGGCCATTTGAGGGTACAGGAAATGGTACCATATGCAGCATAATTAAAATATCATTGCTTCTTTCTATAATTTCCTTTGAAATCGTCTGTCAATATAAATTTCCACTGCATACATAT
>CM063506.1:97983239-98013239 GCA_032207245.1 Pardosa pseudoannulata
CGAAACACAGGTTTGCGCATTCTCATCTAACTCTACAATTTGCCCATTACACAAATCCCATGTACCTATATAATTATCAATATTTAGATAAGTGGTAATTGGCAGACTAGCCATACTCTTAGCACTATACACATAGTCACACAGAAACAAGTTAACTTGTATATAACCAACAATGTCATATAATTATATTTGCAGTCAAAGATAAACATATTATATGCAATACTATACAAGCATATATAGTATAATAACAAGATTATAGATACTAAAAGCCATTTTAAGAAATGTAAGAAAAATAAAGTTTAAAGGGCTATGACAGTATCTTATGACACTATCTGCGTTCATTTCCGTAAACAAGAGGGCTAAAAATTCAGCAAATTTGATTAAATAAGGTATATTATTTATAGGTACAGAGGTATATGGTTACCTATAATTAATCGCCGAGTACTAACTTGTACTATCCATATTCAACGTGCTTTTAGTTCAAGTGATGTTTTTTTTCGCATTTAACAGTAAACTTTTAACACTAGATATACGGACTAAGCCAATTTGACTCATTAAAATTTGATCACTAATATATATATATATATATATATATATATATATAATATATATTATATCATATATATATATAAAAACATACGTTGATTTTTAGTTAAGTAATAAAATATATGTAAACATACCCCTTCATTTCACATTATCAAATATGGTATACCTATTTTTACGGTTGTGAGCCAATTGGACTCACAATGGTTTAACAGTTAATCTTATAACATGAAATTTATTGGTTCTATCAGGACTGGGCAACAGTCAAGATTTTATTTTCCAATTGCTGAAGAGCTAAGAAGTAAATATAGAGAAGAAGTCGAGAACACTTCCATTGCAATGACAAAAATCCATGCTACAGACGCACGGAAGAATTGTCAAGTTCAAAAACCATGCAAAGGAAAGATATGTAGAAACCTGTGTGCTAAATGTAATAGAAATGTTTGCTGAAAATGTGTTTAAAAAAATTTATATGTAGCAACACATTTTATAAGTAAAAAAAGGTTTTCCATGAATTTTTTGGTAATAAACATTCATTTAAATTAATTTGGAGCTATGGTCTTTGCAAAAAAACTTAAATTTTCTTGTGTGAGTCAAATTGGTTCCTTTCAGTAAAAATAGTTATATGATCAACATCCGTAAATCTAGTGATAATTTATACAGTTATACTCCAAACCGTCAGTGCGTATTTCTGGAAAGATTTTTTCTATCGTTTAGCAGTTATAAAGCATAATGGTTTATTTTAACAGCATTTAAAAACACCGTACTAGATATTTATTTTTATAGCTAAATTATTAAGGTTCCATCAATTAGTTAAAAATCATTTAAATATTCAAAACTTTTCTGGTCATAAATTTAGAATTGCAGCGTTCCTGAGCTCATGCTAACATTTTTTATTTGTATTCTGATGATGACAAAACAGTAAGACATAGTAGCGATTTCAGTGTAGCGAACTTTAGCGAGATACATTGAGAGGTAATTATGCATAACGAAATAACCAGAAACGAATTAAATATTATGGTGCAAGGCACACAGGAATCATAAAATAGCACTACACTTAGATAACGAAAAACATTTTTTGGAAATAATCAAAAAGCAGCATTCATAAAAATCTCCTTCCAAGAAACACATTACGGACAATGCTACAGACGTACAGCACATAAATGAAGATTAATAATTGAGATCAAAATCGTGATACAGCCCGACAACAAATAATAATCCTGGCTTTCGCCCCGAAATCTAACAGAACTTGATAAAGCTTGAAGCATCCATTATCCATCTTTTAAGAGATTAGAAATGGCCTGGGAAGTCGACATTTTTCCCTCAGCCAGCGTCATCCTTAAATAATGGGAAATACCAATACTGACAGAAATCTTGGCTCTCACTCAAAAAATACAACGTTACCTGACTTGAGTGAAGATTATCCGCCATGTGAGTAACACGCTTTTATTTCAAAACAATTTTTGCCTCGTGGGGATGTTTTTTTTTTCGTTATTTATTTCTAAAGGTGCCAGTCATGCGATTTTTTTTCTTCAGATCGTGAATCCAAATGTTTTTATTCGTAGAAAAAAATACGTTCGTAAAGCATGTTTTGTAAAAGTATGCGTTATGAAAACATACTGATAACATATGGTATTTTATTCTGGAGTTGAGATTGATATGATATTTAGAATACGTTCATCATTTAGGTTGCAATGGATTACTTACGAATATTTGAGTTAGTAGTGTACTATTTCTGCCATTTAGAACTATGGAAAACAAATTCTAAATATGATAAATATTTTTATCCATATTCTTATAATATTTAGATAGTGATATATTGTATAGTAGATCTTGAATACAAATATTTTTATTCGTATAAAATTACATTCGTAAAGCAAATTGTATAAAATATGTGCTATAAAAACCTGCTGATAACATAAGGCATTTTATTTTGTAGATCAATTTGATATGATATTTAGAATACGTTCATCATTTAGGTTGCAATGGATTACCTATGAATATTTGAGCTGTATTCTACTATTTCTGGCGTATAGAACTGTGGAAATAAATACTAAATGTCATAAATTAAATTTGTACATCCATATTTTTATAATATTTAGATCGTGTAGTAGGAAGACAAAATGCATTCGTAAAGCATTTTCTATGAAAACATAGAAATAATATAAAGTACTTTATTCTGGAGTGTACATTGATATGATATTTATAATACGTTCATCATTTAGGTAGCAATGGATTACTTACGAATATTTGATCTCGTATTGTGCTATTTCTGCCAAATAGAACTATGAAAAAAACGCTAAACATGATAAATATATTTATCCATATTCTTATAATATTTCGATAGCGATATATTGCATTGTAAATCTTCAATACAAATGTTTTTAATTCGTATTAAAATACATTCGTTCAACAAATTCTGTAATCATATGCGTTATGAAAACATACTTATAATATAAAATATTTTATTCTGTAGATAAGTTTGATATGATATTTAGAATACGTTCATCATTTAAGTTGCAATGGATTACTTACGAATATTTGATCTGGTATTGTACTATTTCTGCCATACAGAACTATGAAAAAAATGGTAAACATTTCTATCCATATTCTTATAATATTTAAATAGTGATATGTTGCGTAGTAGATCTTGTATACAAATGCTTTTATTCGTATAAAAATACATTCGTTAAACAAGTTCTGTAATCATATGCGTTATGAAAACATACTTATATTTTATTCTGTAAATAAGTTTCACATGCTATTTAGAATACGTTCATCATTTAGGTTGCAATGGACTACTTACGAATATTTAATCTGGCATTGTACTATTTCTGACGTATAGAACTATGAAAAAATGCTAAACATAATAAATATCTTTATCCATATTTTTATAATATTTAGATAGTGATATACTGCATAGTAGATCTAGAATACGAATATTTTTATTCGTATAAAAATACATTCGTTAAACAAGTTCTGTAAAAATATGAGTTATGAAAACATACTGATAACATATGGCATTTGACTCTGAAAGTTAGATTGATATGATATTTAGAATTCGTTCATCATTTAGGTTGCAATGGATTACTTACTAATATTTGATCTGGTATTGTACTATTTCTGCCATATAGAACTATGAAAAAAATGCTAAACATAATAAATATTTATATCCATATTCTTATAATATTTAGATAGTGATATATTGCACAGTAGATCTTGAATACAAATGTTTTTATTCCTATAAAAATACATTGGTAAAGCAAGTTTTTATAAAAATATGCGTTATGAAAACATGCTGATAACATAAGGTATTTTTTTCTGTAGATAAATTTGATATGATATTTAGAATACGTTCACCATTTTGGTTGTAATGGATTATATACGAATATTTGAGTCGTATTCTACTATTTACGGCTTATTAAACTGTGAAAATAAATACTAAACATCATAAATTAAATTCGTACATCCATAGTTTTATTATATTTAGATCGTGTAGTAGAAAGACAAAATATATTAGTAAAACATCTTCTGACATATGAGAATATAGTGATAACATAAGGCATTTTATTCTGGTGTTGAGATTGATATGATATTTAGAATATATTCATCATTTAGGTTTCAATTGATTACTTACGAATATTTCATCAGGTATTGCACTATTTCTGCCATATAGAACTATGAAAAAATGCTAAACATGATAAATACATTTATCCATATTCTTATAATATTTAGATAGTGATATATTGCATAATAGGTCTTGACTACAAATGTTTTATTCGTATCAAAATACATTCGTAAACGTTATTCTGTAAACATATGCGTTATTAAAACATACTGATAGCATAAGGCATTTTATTCTGGAGTTGAGATTGATATGATATTTAAAATACTTTCATCATTTAAGTTACAATGGATTACTTACGAATATTTGATCTGGTATTTTACATTTTCTGCGATATAGAACTATGAAAAAAATGCTAAGCATGATGAATATTTTATCCATATTCTTATATAATTTAGATAGTGATATATTGCATAGTAGATCTTGAATACAAATGTTTTATTTCGTATAAAAACACATTCGTAAACCATGTTAGAATGCGTTTCACATTTAGGTTGCAATGGATTACCTACGAATATTTGAGCTGTGTTCCACTACTTCTGTCATATAGAACTATGAAAATAAATACTAAACAGGATAAATTAATTTTTTTCATTTATATTTTTTCTAATATTTAGATCGTGTAGTAGAAACACAAAATACATTCGTAAAGTATCTTCTATGAGAACATAGTGATAATATTAGGTACTTTATTCTGGAGTTGCGATTGATATGGTATCAAAAATATGGTCATCATTTAGGTCACAATGGATTACTGCAGAATATTTGAGCTGAAATTCCAATACTTCTGGTATATAAAACTATTAAAAAAATACTAAACATGATAAATTAAATATTTTATCGATATTCTTATAAGATTTAGATTTTGATAGATCGTGTAGTAGATCCTAAATATAAATGTTTTTATTAGTAGAAAATATACATTCGTAAACCATTTTCTGTAAAAGAATGTGTTATGAAATCATAGTTTAAAATAGAGTACTTTATTTTGGAGTTGGGTTGATATGATATTTAGAACCTGTCAATGGATTGCAATAGGATATCTATGATTGCAGTGGATTACCTACCAAAGGTTGCAATGGATAACCTATGAATATTTGATCCAAAATTCCACTACTTTTGACATATAGAAATATGAAAAAAAAATACTAAACATTATAAATTAAATATTTCTATCGATATTCTTATTATATTTAGATTTTGATAGATCGTGTAGTAGATCCTAAATACAAATGTTTTTATTCGTAGAAAATATACATTCGTAAAGCATTTTCTGCAAAAGCATGTGTTATGAAGTCATAGTAATAAAATAGGGTACTTTATTTTGGAGTTGGGTTGATATGATATCTAGAACCTATTAATGGATTGCAATAGAATACCTATGAGTGCAATGGATTACCTACCACTAAATGTTGCAATGGATAACCTATGAATATTTGATTCAAAATTCCACTACATTTGATATATAGAAATATGAAAAAAAAATACTAAACATGACAAATTAAATATTTTAATCGATATTCTTATAATATTATATTTTGACAAACCGTGAAATAGATCCTAAATATAAATGTTTTTATTCGTAGAAAATATACATTATTAAATAATTTCTATAAAAATAACATGCGTTATGAAAACATACTCATAAAATAAAGTACTTTATTTTCGTTTTTTTTAATATTTAGAACTGTTCAATGGATCGCAATGGATTATCTATAATTCCAATGAATTACCTACCAAAGGTTGCAATGGATTACCTATGAATACATATCTGAAATTTTACAGCTTCTAGAATATAGAACTATGAAAAAAACACTAAATATGAAAAATTAGATATTTTATCCGTATCCTTGTAATGGAAATATTAGTGCTTTGAGTACTAAAATACATTTAGAAATACAGTTTATGGCTATAAAAAATAATTATATATTTCAAAATGCATGAATAGATCATTCCCTTTTTAAACATAATTTTATACGTATTTCTTGCGTGAGTATGAATATTTGTATTATTTTTCTGTTTAATCATATATGCACACAATAACATATTAAAAGGATTTTAAGTGTATAAACCTTTTTACATAGCTTATATTTTTATAAATATTTTATAATAAAATCACTAAAGCAAATAGAAAGGAAAAATTTTAAGTGGAAATGCATTTCAATCATTATATATTAAATAACACTTAAAACAATATTTTTCTGGGATTATTATTTAGATTTATATACAATTATGCCTTAAACAATTAATTTTCGAAGAATATTTATTTAAAAAACTTTACAGATTAAAAGATAATTATAGATACATTTTGCATTAAAAATGAAATATTTTAAATATGAACTGAGGTAAGTATATGTAGATATATTTTGTGATATAATTGGATTTTATTTAAAATTTGTTTCTTATGGATAAAAATATTCATTAAAAACTAGTCACATTAGGACCATAAATGTTTAATGGGATTTTATGGGAGTTTAAGATTAATGCATTGTAATATTATAAAATATTACACATATATTTTATTTTGATTTCTTCCCACTGTTGGAGTTATACAAATACAATAAAAAACATTTTGAAAAAAAATATAGATTTTTATTATACAAATAAACGCAGAAGAACTTAAAATTAAATAAAAAATGTAAAACCCCCTCCTACATATTCACACGGATACCTATATTCACTAGAATGTATTAAAATAAAACATGGAAAGCAATGTACAGACAATGTACAGATAATCTACTAGAAAACTTGGTCCTTTATACCAAAATTATGAAAAAATCTAAAATATGTTATAGATACGTTTAAATAATCTTGAATGAAATTATTGACAAATGTTTAGCTCATTGTATACAAAATTCTATACGTACCGTCTGTTAAAAGTTCAGTAAATTCTAAAAATTTTGAACAGTTACTATATCACTTCACGATATTTCAAAAACACATTTTATTTATACATATGTATTAAATGCTTTTATGAGTGTTATTTACATATGTTTTCCCTGTTTTCAAGGTCTACAAATAAGGTAATAAGTCAACTTAGTTTCCTGGTATGAACCCTCTAATCCAGAGCATTCTTACAGTAAACAGAGAAATAGAAAAAGAGCAGAGCATTAAAACAAATAATAGATAAAAGAGGGGGATAATAGGGTATTTTCGTGAGTCTATAACACAATAACTAAAGAGTAAATAGTTTAGAGATAGAAAACGCAAAATATTTTGTGCCGGGGACATCAGTACAGTAGTTTTCGAATTTGTAGCACATCTCTTCTTTTAATGAAGTAGTGGTGATTTTTTCCTGGTAAGAGATCTATTATATTTCTTTAGTATGCTAAATCGCATTTTGACTTTAGTGACTTAGTTGCATACATGAAGTTAAGTCAATCAAAGCTTAGATTTCTGTATTTGATGTTCTATTCGCACTTCACTTCACAATTTTAGGATAGTATATATGGTCAAAACTCTGTTTTCAACTGTATTCTTTTTTTTAAAACAGGCGTGCTATATAGGTACTATATCTTAAACATTTAGTGGTGTTAAAGTAGCTCCGAGTCGGAGGTCCAATCTCTTGGCTAGGAAGATCAACTCTGCCTTTCATCTCTTTCAATGGGTAGACAAATTAAGGACCAAACATGCTTGGAAACTAAACTCTGGGAGTTTCCGTGTAAGGCTAACCATCCAACCGGAGCGTATGCTTTTCACCCTAGAGCCCTGTTCACAAAAATAGACCAGGGCTGATCTGAAAGGGGCAAGACCCCCAGGGGGCAACATCTCAGGTCTTGGCCACCAAGCTGGGCTGTTGTTCCTAGAAATTTAGTTTTTTAAATTTATCAACACTTTTATAGAGCACATTTATAGAACACACAAGGTTACAAAACTGGACTATTGAAAATATCTTAAAAATAGTATTAAAGTGCTATATTGTCAAATAATAAGGAGGCTCCAAATGCACTTAAGACTCCTAAAACATTAGTTATCTTTAGTTGAGAAACTGGTAAATATTTTGAAATAATGTCTTTTTTTCTAACTTAAATAAACAAGAGAATGACTCACAGAGTATAAAACCATTTATCAGACATTTAATAACGGAATTAATTTCGCATAAATATATAAGGCTAAAGTGACATTGTTGTAATGTACTCACAACACATATACCAGTGTGTGTTCTCAAAGCGGAAACATAGTAAAATATACGCTAGAGAATTAATAGTAAATGCCTTATATTTAAACTAAATTATTGTCCTTGCAATTATGGTATAGCATCTTATGTTGTTTGAAATTTAATCTTCATTTGCCTATCACTTGACACGCGTCATATGGAAGTACTAAAATATCTCTCATGAATGCGTAGGGTTACCCGTTGTCAGCAGTATGTCGATGGGTACACCTAATTGATCCACAGGTCTCTCTCGACGATTGCAGGATTTCTACGATCCGTCGAGGCCGAGGTGAAAAGTGGAACGTGTATGTCTTGTAAGTACATTACAATAGACATAAATACGTAATAACTCTTTTTACTTTTAAAGTTTGCATTTTTTAAAGTTAACTGCTGACATCGATCTATAATACCGTAAATTTATCTTTTGCTGTTAAGACTTTAGTGAAACATATTTATATATTCATTCAATTTAAATCCTACTAATTTCAATAGAGCAACGTTTAGATCGGAAATTATAAATAAAAACATGTGAATGAGATTAAATGTTGATTTAAAATATATTTACAAATTATTTTTGTTATTTTTAATGAATATATAGCAAACGTAAGTATTTATAAAGACAGCATCAATAAATAAAAAGTATCTGAATGCTCAATCTTAATGTTTAAACAGTACACTGTTTTAACATTAGTAATGGGAAATGGGGGGTTAAGAACCATTAATAAATTATAATAATAGTATTGCCATGGTTTACGAAAAAATAATCGAGAATTTGAAAATAAATTTGTTGAGTATATTGAGAGAATCCATATTTGAGGTTCTCTTCAAACACCTTTTACCTTCGTTTACATAGAACTGCAAGTGAGGCCACATGGTATTTTTCTCATGGAGTACACAAGAAGTGAATCTAAGTTAAAAAACGAAAAGGTGTTACATAAGGTTAGTTGAGGTAATCGGAGATTAATTTGGCGTTCTCCAAATCGCGAAATGTTACTACAATTAAAAAAAGTAAGAAAGAAAATAAGAAAATTCATTTTACCAAGAGTTATAAATTTGGGAATAGAATCGCCAGAGATTCGGTTTAGAATACAGTTATTGATAAGTTGCTACTTATAATATTAATAATAATAAAAATATAATTATTAAGGTATATATATATATATATATATATATATATATATATATATATATATATATATGTACGTAAAAAATATTTTCTCTAGTCACAATAATTATGTATCCGGTATTATTTTTAATTGCCTGGACTATTGGGCAAGAAAACAGCTAGCACTATTAAATATGCAGTCTGGCCACATTGAAGAGAACGAGACATATCCCATTAAAACTTTATTTTAGAGGGTCTAAAACGGACATCTTTACTAGACAACAGTTATGTATCGGGTATTTTTTTTAATTGCCCGGGCTACTGGGCAAGAAAAAAGCTAGCAGTATTAAATATGCAGTCTGGCCACATTGAAGAGAACGAGACATATCCTATTAAAACTTTCTTTTAGAGGGTCTAAAACGGACATCTTTACTAGTCAAGGAAGATATAATATTCATTCTGCTCGATCAGAGGTGCACATTACAGAAAAGACAGAAAACATTTCCTCAAGGGACAAAGAACTTAGCGAAGTCAGCAGATAAAACTGTTAAGATCAGAAAAAACGTGAAGCCATTTGCCTGCTACTGCCGGAAAATGTGTTGAATAGACCGAAAGTTTACATCCATAGGACAGAAAGCTTTGGGAAACGTATCGAAAAATTTTCAGTCGAGGACACTCCTTTGATTAAGACATTTAGAGGCTGTATAAAAGATTTTAACACTAAAACTAATGCACATTTTTATAAATGTAAAAGAAACGAAAAATGGGGTCATTTGACTCCTCTAGGTAGATTTAGTTGTAAGGAAATAGAATGGGGAAGTTTTTAAAGAAATATTACAGTTAAATTATTATATATATATATATGCGCTATCACAGGGTGTATCCGAAATATATCAATAATTTTAGAGGATGTAGAAATCATGCAATAGTAAATGGTCTCACCAAGGGAATTTATTTGGGGAGAATTAAGAGAATGCGTTTGAAAATATGCAAAGCCACGTTCAGAAAGAAATTCTTAATAAACTGTGAAATGTTGTGTTCTATGTTATAATCCTGTTTCTTTGTCATAAAATGATTTAATTTTATTTACACAATGTATTATGCCATCTTTATTAAAAAACTACTTCTTTCATATTTGAGAAATACATGAAAATCGCTAATAAATTTCCCATAAACAAAATATCAATATTGATATATAATGAATTTAATGTAAATATTGGAGTTTTAATTTTAATTAAAAAAAGTCCAGAACACTCCTTTTTCACCGAATTGTTCGCATAATTGCCCATCAATTATCTAACAATTGCCTATTAAAGGGAGATCTTTGGGTTACCTCTGATAAATATGAGTACCCTAACAGCCTGAGAAAATGAAAGGACAACTGGAGTTACAACAGTGGCTGACACATAAATTCGCGTCCGCGCTAATGAGAATCGGATAACCTCGTTCCCGATTGATTTTAGATAAATACTTTGTGCACTATCCCGCTACGACACATTTTCTGTTTAATGAAGTTTTCTGTGTTTAAATTACACCGATACAGTACTGATTTATTACGTACATCTACACAACTATGAAAAGATACAGTCTGCCTATGCATGATTATACATACATACATTCATATAAAATAACTGTCAATCTATATGTATATATGTACTTATTTATCTATATTTGTATAAACAAAAGTATAAATATATACCTCTGTACATGCTGTGCAATTTCAAAGAATGAAGTTTAAATTTGCATAGCTGATTAAGATTAGAACGTGAATTGGGGGTATTTTGAAGTAATATAGGGACAATATTAATAGCTTCCATATTATATATATATATATATATATATAATATATATATATATATATATATAATATTTATTCTTTTTTACATATTTTAATATTAATTTAATAACTTTAGTTCATAAAGTACGTTGCGGTTTGTGCGGTAATTCTAATTTATCCCTCCAGACTCACTATAGATTTAATTCAGTCTCTATCTATACAACTTTAGCTAACAGTTACCACGTTCTTCTTAACCTTTTAACTGTCATGCCCGAGATAATCAAGGGCACAGCAGGAGTGTTCGAAAATGTCACGCCCGAGTATTACTCGGGGTAGTTTTTTTTAATGCATCGTATTGTTATACCCGAATATATATCGGGAGACGTTTATTTCGGCTTCAGCTCTTGGTCAAACCCGACTGTATCTCGGAAAAAGTTCATGTGCACTTAATTCAACTTTGAAATCTGCAGTAAAGTGCTGACATGTATTGAATATAGATGTCAGCACTTTACTGAAGATTTTAAAGTTTAAGGGTTAGAAGTTCTTTGGTTCAAACTGCGCTTGAACTTTTTGTTGTAATATGGCGTCCAGTTCTTTGAAATGTTATATAGATGATTTAGATTCTTCAACGGAAGATGAAGATTTTGAAGGCACATGTGAAACTGGGGAGAATAACATTGAAAGTAGCAGAGAATCAACGGATAGAGGGGATGATGATATAGGAAACGCAAGAGACTGGTGTGAAATAACTGCTTCTGGCCGACCAGGGCCCCCTCGGTTCCCTTTTACCGGTCTCCAGGTGTAACTTTTCCTGTAAACATAAACTACACTCCTTTAGATATTTTAGAAATGTTTCTGGATTCAAATGTAATAAATATAATTTTCAAAGAAAAGAACTATGCAGAACAAGAAAGAAAAGCAAATAGGGGAAAGGTATCAAGGTGCTCCCGCAGTAAAAAGTGGATTACTAGAAATGACAGAGAAATGAAGCTATTTTGGGGGCTAATAATTCTGCAAGGTATTGTCCGAAAACCAAATCAGGCTATGTACTAGTCTCATCGATGGATTTTGCATACTCCAGTTTACTCAAAAGTAATGCCTGTAAATCGTTTTATTTTCATTTTTCGATAATTACATTTTTGCAATAATGAAGCTGAGATAAAAAGATCATTTTCCAAATCCAAAACATTGCAACTGACATGTTCAGTAGCATCCGCCTCAAGCAAATATGCAGTGGCTACAAAAAAATTTTACCTATGTACTTCAAAATATCAATTTTAACTACTAAGTAGAATTTATTTTGTAAAAAACATTTGATTTTTGAAATAAAAATAATTGACAATTTGTGTACTCAAATGATCAAAATAACTTGACAGTTAAAGGGTTAAACATGGATACTTCTTATTACGTTACCAATTGTACTTAGGGATTATTCGTAGTGTTTTTACCCCAAAAATCCATACTTTAAAAGTGCGTGTGCATTATTACACTGTCTAGGCGCACAATGTTGTAAAATTGCTTGCCTGTTGTATGGAATTCATGCATCTCACCAGAAATAAAATATGTTGTGTTTTTGAATGAATCTCCCCCATATATATATATATATATATATATATATATATATATATATATATATATATAAAGAGAGAGAGAGATAAAAGAAGTGTCACACACACGCTGTCTACCAGAAGGTTTATAGCATTCGAGGGGGGAGAGGGGGAAATTACATTCACCATACTTTGTTAGAGAATACATCAATCTATATTAACACAAAAGTATACAAACATATTAGTAATATAGGATAGAAATATAGTTAGGGTTGTTGAAAGAAATATTTGTTTAGTATCCATTTTTTGCTGCAATCTATATTTTATATAAAAAAATTATATCATGTAATTTAACTCTGCCACTTACCAACTACAACAATCCTATAAAACAACTCAATTCTAATTGTATTTATAATGCGAAATGACAATGAATTTAAACAGTTGATACGTTTCTGGTACGGAGAAAAACTAATTTAAAATGTTAATTCAAATTTTAAAAGTTGTTTGTCAAATCTAAATTGATAATAAATATATAATGTTCATTTGAAATAATAGCATAAATGCAATAATTAATTTCGTATATAATGCAAACTTACTATGCACTACTTTAAATTACTGTTTAAAACTCTCCGGTTTTTGATTTTTTTTCTTATTTAATCAATCATCTTTTAGTGTATTAGTATTTATTAATCGTCCTTTTAAAATAATTTATAATTCATTAATAGAATGTTTTTTGAACTTCTCAGTTTGTTTAATTCTGCAACTAAACAATATTATATTTTACCGTAAATCATTGTTACGCGTATGTCCACAATTACGAAAAAGGTTATTAGTCATACTTAGTCTTGATTCTAATCAGCCTTACTGATTATTAAAACATTTTTTCTTTATTATTCACTTAGCAATGACAGGAATTATGAAAAATAGGAAAGAGGAAAAACATTTTCTTTAAATGCAGAACAAAACTAATGTTAAATAATATTTTTCTTTTGTAATTTCAAAATAATAGTCTGCCTAATATTTTAACCTTTTTCAAATGGGCTATTTGTTAGTGTATACAGTTCCTCTGAGGGGTTCTCAAACTAATGGGAATAGGAAATAGCGTTGAATTAGTTGCTACCTGTTGGAAGTTCTCCAGTGTTCGAAGCTCTCCTTCCCTTTTGTAATGTTAGAGAAGCAATATTTTTTACCACCTGTGTTCAGGGTATTGTGGAATTAGTCATGCTCTTACCCAAACTGACACACTGAAGAATAAAAAATTAAAATACCAATAGACGAATGATAGAAAGCATTGACAGCAAGTAGTAAAAATCAGCAGGTGCGGATTATCAAAACGCAAAGATTAATCACCCCAAGTGCTGTATGACTGAACTCAGAGTAAATTCAGTTTTGTGCTGCTAATGGTCAGTACTCACCATCCTAAGACTTACATTACCTTTAAACTTACGATACCTTTCCCCACCCTTCACTGATGAAGCGGTCAAAAAAACCTTTTTCCCCCGAACATAGTCCAAAACTGTCCCGTGCAACTCAGAAGAACTAAGGTGGGACAGTATATGTCCCGGCCCCTATGAAAGGGTTAAACACATGTGAATAAACTAATTTATCCTATATTGACCATTGTATTACATATTTAAAGAAATTCCTTAATAAGTCATATATACTATTCTGGAGAAATTGATATTCAAGTGATCTTTTTGTAAACTGGCTGCATGAACTCACATTACGCAGACTATCTCGAACAAAGTGTGATCCGTATTGGAGGAGAAAGATAAATGAAGACACGTGACACCTACTAGTCAATCTCGCCTAAATAACGAATAATTTTATGGATTTTGATAGACAGCAGTATGAAATAATGAAATGTTTAAAGTAGAGAAGGGCTTTAAAATATCACACAAAAAGACAATTTAAGAATTGATCATTTTTCAAACCCGATTAATGGAGTTAGACTCTCCAGAAGAACTCTTTTATTAATGGAGCTAATAAATGATTAAGTAACTTTTAAACAATGGTGAAAAAATAAATTTTAATAACAATAAATAAAAAAAATCAATTATAATGAGGTTATTACACTTATTAATTTATAAATCATCAGTAAATTTATATCACTTATAAATGTAGTAATTTATAAAAAACGAATTTGTAATGTTAATTCTTTCAACGAAGTTTAACAAATTTGGAGTACCATTTATTTACATTTACCGGTCGTACAGTTATAAATTAATTTGGAAATACATTTTTTTAAACTTTTTCTCAAATTATACGTTTTAATTTATGGGTATAATTATTATATACTTAAATCTAGATTATTTTTTAGTTTTATTTCTTTTACTTCCTTGTACCTTGCATTTAAAAGACAACATTACCAAAATAATATATAGTTTTTTTTCGTTTTGTGCGCTGCAGTCTACTATTTTGCTACATCAGGGCTAATGATCTCGAGAACTACTATTTATTACCGACATACAACGGCTACGAATATTCATGCTAGCAGTAGAATTGAACAAAATACTAACACCATAGCCATTCGAGCTACCACCATAGCCACATATGTATGGGTATTATAATGAAGTTAAACATTAAAAGATCCAAACATGTAAGGAGAAGTTATGAAGGTAGAATATTTTGGATCTGGTATATTTATCTTATATTCTTCTTACATTATTTTAATTAAAATACTCCACACATTCTATTTTATAGGTTTGGTTTGGTTGTGCTACGGTCTACTTTTTGCAATACAAAGGCTAATGAGATTATGACCTACAGTTTAAAGCGGATTCCGAACGGCTACGGACATCCATACTGTGGCATTAAAACCCACGAACTCCGGTACCTAAGGCCAACACTCTAACATATCGTCCATCGTTCGGATATACTTTATAGGAGAAAAATTCTCAAGTTCATTAATAATGTTTTGCAATAAAAATAGAATAAATTTGCCCTTTTAAATCAGGCCTTAAATAAGTTTTCTTATTTAAATATACTCTACTTTTTTTCTACATTTTTTTCAAATTATAATGTGTAATTTATTTTCTATTTTAATTCAGTATTTAGTTTATCATCATTTAGATATGATATTTTATAACGCAATTAAAATTAATTAACGACTCTATTCATCGCTATTCCTAATTACCGTATTAATTCTATATGTAATTTATACTCTACTCACCGCATTAATTCTATATATTATAACTCCTTAATAATTTTACTTAATTATGACAGAAGATATTTAATAAAAATTGAATCAATATAAGATTTATTTTACCTTAAAAACATAAATAGAAAACTGCTCGAAATATATTACGATAGTAAAGATATTTCTAATGCAGTATTGGGTTTATTATCATTTAGATATGATAATTTATAATGAAATTAAAATGAATTAACAACTCTATTCATTGTACATAATTCCTGTAATAATTCTATATGTAATTTAAACTCTATTCTCCACATTAATTCTATATGTTATTAACTCCTTAATAATATTACTTAATTATCATAGAAAATATTTAGTAAAAACTGAATCAATATAAGTTATATTTTAGCGTAGAAACAGAAATAGAAAAACTCTCGAAATATATTATGATAGTAAAGATGTTTCAAATGCAATATTTAGTTTATTATGATTTAGATATGATGATTTACAACGGAATTAAAATGAATTAACGACTCAATTCATCGTACGTAATTACCGTATTAATTCTATATGTAATTTATACTTTATTCCCTTCATTAATTTTATATCTTATTAAATACTTAATAATATTACTTAATTCTCATGGCAGATATTTAATAAAACTTGAATCAATATAAGTTTTATTTTAGAGTGAAATCAGAAATAGAAAAATTCTGAAAATACATTATGATAGTAAAGATGTTTCTAATGCAGTTTATTATCAGTTTATTATTTAGTTTATTGTCATTTAGATATGATATTTTATAATGGAATTAAAATGAATTAACCACTATATTCATCGTATGTAATTACCGTATTAATTATTTATGTAATTTATACTCTATTCTCCGAATTAATTCTATATGTTATTAACTCCTTAATAATATTACTTAATTATCATGGAAGGTATTAAAAAAACTTCAATCAATATACATTTAATTTTTGCGTAAAAACAGAAATAGAAAAATTCTCGAAATATATTACGATAGTAAAGATGTTTTAAATGCAATATTTAGTTTATTATGATTTAGATATGATGATTTACAACGGAATTAAAATGAATTAACGACTCAATTCATCGTACGTAATTACCGTATTAATTCTATATGTTATTAACTCCTTAATAATATTACTTAATTATCATGGAAGGTATTAAAAAAACTTCAATCAATATACATTTAATTTTTGCGTAAAAACAGAAATAGAAAAATTCTCGAAATATATTACGATTGTAAAAGATATTTCTAATGCAGTATTTAGATTATTGTCATTTAGATATGATATTTTATAATGGAATTAAAATGAATTAACCACTATATTCATCGTATGTAATTACCGTATTAATTATTTATGTAATTTATACTCTATTCTCCGAATTAACTCCTTAATATTTCTTAATTATCATGGAAGCTATTTAAAAAAAAACTTCTATCAATATACATTTAATTTTTGCGTAAAAACAGAAATAGAAAAATTCTCGAAATATATTACGATAGTAAAAGATATTTCTAATGCAGTATTTAGTTTATTATATTTTAGATATATTTTATAATGGAATTAAAATGAATTAACGACTCTATTCATCGTACGTAATTACCGTATTAATTATTTATGTAATTTATACTCTATTCTCTGAATTAATTCTATATGTTATTAAATCCTTAATAATATTACTTAATTATCATAGAAGATATTTAATAAAAACTGAATCAATATAAATTTTGTTTTAGTGTAAAAACATCAATAGAAAAATTTAGAAAAATTTTCAACAAATATTATGATATTACTATACGAAATACTGCTTAAAATATATAATATTTCAGTACACCTATCCTTGATAAATCTGATTTTTTTTATTAAATGCATTTTTCAACATATATATTTCTAGAAAAGAATAAGTAAATGCAAATTTGGATGCTAGAGATTTATATTTTCTTTTTACTGCTTTTTTTCTGACATGCAGTAAGAGGAAAATATTGAGATACAGAAATTTCTCAGTCTTTAATATCACTCAATTTATGCATAACATACATGTATGCATAAATCTAAAAGATTATTTGAAAAAAAATATAATCCCTTTTCCTTTGTTCCATTTTATTTTATATCTGGAAGGAAGCATTATCAAAAATGTATTTAGAAATAAAAATTGACGCTGGAATAAAATAGTTGCTAGCTTTTCATTTCTAAAGATGAAGGTATAACGATAATACCTTTTTTATCTTCTATATGTTAATTCTGAATTCTGCTTACATCATTTTATTAAAAAAATATTTCTTCGAAACCAGAATAGCAATTTTAATTTATGCACAAAAACTTAGCAATTTTGTGTTACTCTTTATAAAGTAAGTAATAATATGTTGTTTACACACTTTATTATAAAAGTTTAAATGATATGCAGAGATTATTTTCTAATTTCTTGCAATATTTTTGTTTCGTTTATTATAATTTTGGAGTACAAATCAATTTATCTTAGTAAGTATATACTGACTTTCAATATGAATTTCTTAGTTTGATAATAAAATGGGTTATTATTAATTTTATTCATAGTAGAATAATTACTTATGCAGTTTTACAGATATTTTTCATTATGTATTATAAGGAATATTTTTTAAAAACAATTATACCGATATATATGAATTTTGCTTTAGTACAACATGATTGTCCATAAGATTTACAAGGACAATAAAAAATTACATTATTCATAATTCTACGAACGGTATATCAATTTTAAATAGTTAACGGGACACTTACTATTATTAAGTTATGAGAATTATTAAATGAAAATTTATAATAGTTTGTATTTTATTTTAGTATAAAAATACATAAATATAAAAACGATGCAACATGTTATAGTAAAACGTCAGAAGATATGTAAAATATATAGTATATCAGCAAACGTATATTACAAAATGTAAAATTTGAGATTAAAGCAGTTTTTTTAAACACTTATACATTTCTTTATAGTCAACAAACAAACAAACACACACACATATATATGTATGTATGTATGTATGTATGTATGTATGTATGTACGTATGTACGTATGTACGTATGTATGTATGTATATATACATATATACATATATACATATATACATATATACATATATATGTATGTATGTATATATGTATATATATATACATACATACATACATACATACATACATATGCATAAGACTAGAAGATTGTTTGATAAAAATATATAATATCCACTCCTTTGTTCTACTTTCTTTTATCTATAATTTCATATAAGTAAAACAAATCTGCTAGCATTTTTTTCTAAATATATGACAGTAGCATATTTTATTCCCTTTTCGTTAGTACAGAATTCTGTTTCATGAGTTTATTTCGAAATATATTTATCTTCGACACCCGAATAATGTAAAAATAAACATAAAATTTAAAACGTTGTGCTACTTTTTTATGGATTGAACAACAATTTTTCTATTCAGGAGAATCTAAATATAAGTACTTGAAAATGGTTGTAATAATTAATGAATTCATTACTTTATTTAACGTTTTTTTAATTATATTTTTTGGATAGTAATTATTTGAATTAATAATAGATTTTTCACACAATTTTATTTACTTAATCTGATATTGAAAATAATAGGTAATTGAATATAATTACTTAGCGAAATATTTAACAAAATATCAATTAAATATAATCAATGCTAATATGACAAATATAATTATGTAATGCAAGTGCAAATATCAGCTGCTTTTTTCATGTGTTACTCATGTGGGATATTTATATTACTATATAAATTGTTTTTTTTTTCTATGCTCATACATAGTATTCTTAATTTATCTAATATTATCAAAATTTCGTTACTTCAGAAAAACAAAGAATTTTTACTTTCATAGTACAAAAATAAATACGAAAACAATAAAAATCCTTATGACAGTGCCATTAATTTGCAAATATATTAACAATTTAGAATTATGCAGCATTTAGAAATTTACATATTTTTAACTAACTTTTTTTCTATATAGATTTCTACCGACGAATACTGAAAAAAAACACAAATTATTTAGCTTTTAAAAATATTTAATTAGAGTAAATAGACCAGAGTGTAAATCTAGAAAAATTGTCTTTTGCTGTAGAAGACCTAATTAGTCCAATCCTTTAAAGTCGATTATATATAGCTACAAACGAGCAGATTAACACAAGGATTCAAAACTACTTGCAAGTTACTTATTAATTGAACTTTAATCCAGATAAATTATTATTAAAAATTAAAAGCTTTTGTAGTATTTTATGACTAAAAAGAAGTAATATTAAAATTATAGTTTTAAAGGAAATTGGATGCAGGAGATCAATTATAAGCATTTTATGTTAAGAAGAAAGCACCTCTCTGGATAGCATTTTACTCTGCTCTATATATGTTGAATTTCACTTATTTTTCTATCAAATATTTTATGCAATAGAAATATCTGCAAAAAAAGTCTAAAACAACGTTTAAAATTATAAATAAATGTATCTAGATAGTAATTTTAATTGTTTATATAAAATGTGGATTTTTCACTTAATTTACATCTATTAATAAATAAACTTTGCAATGAGCCTTTAAAACTGTATCAGATTTTAGAACTAATAAATTTATCTTTTATACAAATATTTCTTTATTTACTTCAACGTATTATATATTTAAAAATGTAATTATTCAAAATGTTTATAAGATAAAACAGATAAAAATTCATTTTGAATTGCAGCAGAATCATCGTTAAAAATCATACTCAACCTATACCGTTTAGAAATTTTATTATGATGTAACGCAATTGGTAATATTTATGTTTTTTGACAGAAAACTGTAAATTTAGATACCAGATATTTACTATATCCAAGTTTATATTTCTTTTAAAAAAATCTGTAACAAAAGGCAATTATCGAAATACTAGAATTTATTTTGTTATTTATTGCCACTTAATTTCGCACAACATTATATATATATATATATATATATATATATATATATATATAATAATATATATATAATATATATATATATAAATATATATATTATATGTGTGTTATTTATTATATAAATGTAATATAAAGTATATAATTATATAATTATATAGTAATATAATATTATAATATATACATTATTATTATATTATATATATCTATATATATAATATTTAAAAATATATATAATATATATATATATAATATATATTAGATATATATATATATATATATATATATATATAATAGTATTATATTATATTTTCTTGTTATATATAATTACTTTAAATATATTATAAAATATATAAGCAATTAATATTTTTATAGTTAAGTAGTTTATTTTGTTTTATTCAAATTTTCACGTTTATATAACCATTTGATTTCTTTAGATTTGTATATATAATATATGTAAATACAATAATATATTTTAAATAAACGATTTGAATACACAATAAAGTATATAAAATCGTTTATGTATTTTATATCTTTTTATGCCTATATAAATTTCACTCACAATTTACTAAGTTTATACAATAATAATTTAATATAAATTCAGATACAATAATTTCCTCAAACAACAGTACAGTTAAACGTTAAAGAAACACAAAAAAATTTTTTTTTTTATAAAATGTAATCCTTGTTTCGCTATACACTTTCGTTTATTTCAATTTAGAAATGATAATTACACCTAATACGGCGAAATATTTATACACGTCACATACATTCTTTTTCTTTTCTTTTAATTCTAAAACTTTTATTCCTTTTTATTGGAATTTATTTATTCCTTCCGTGTAGCCTTAGTATAAAAGGAAAGATTTTTTTTTATTTGAGAGAAATAGGCTTGTGGAAACGGATGTGAACTTCCGCTCTAAAAGTTCTTGAAATCATGAAAGAAATCTTAGGTTGTGATACATTCTTTATTTCTTTTTTTATTTTTTTTTATACCGGAGAGGGGGATGGAAAACTGTCTAACATTGTTACCACCTTCGACAAAAAGAGACTTTAGAGCAAACTAAAAATGTTAAAACAAAGTTCTCTAAAGGAAGATAAAACTTCGTTTCTGCTACCTATTAAATCACATATTTTTATGTTTGAGAAACTTTTATTTAAATACACGATGTTTGAAATGCTATAACACTTTACTTAAAATGTTTAAATTAATTCAAATATTTTTTACAGTCTTTTAAGTTTTGTGAGTTTCACAGTACAACTTATACATCAACATATTTTGCAGGAATTGTATTTTTGCTAACTTGTACGTAATAAAATAAAGTACTGCAGTCACTAAAAATTTCAATGCTCACATAACGTGAATGAATTTTTACAAGTTTCAGTATGATTTAGTTTTTATAAGATTCATCTTCCTTTCGCTACACATTTCAATTAACTCAAAAATGTAAAACCATAGCAGGTTAAACATTTACTTTAAGATTTTATAGCGTGTAATGTTACATCTAAAATTTTGATTCCACATTGAACACTTTATAATAATACAAAACCTTATAGATCAACATTTCGCTGTGCAGGAATAGTTTTTCTTTCCTACTTTTGCAGCCACTAAAAATTTCAATGCTCATATTTTTAGGGAATGCTTTTTTTTCACAAAGCCTGAATAATTTTTTATAAGTTTCAGTATGATTTGGTTTTGATAAGATACCTCTTTTTTTCGCTACGCATTTCAATTAACTTAAAAATGTGAAACCATAGCAGGTTAAACAATTATTATAAGATTTTATAGCGTGTGATTTTACATCTAAAGTTTTGAATGTACATTGAACACTTTATAACAATACAAAACCTTATAGATCAACATTTCGCTCTGTAACAATATTTTTTTGTTTACTTGTACGTAATAAAAAATTATTGCATCACTTAAATTTTCAATGCTTACATTTTACCGGGAATTCTTTTAACCAAACCTGAATGAATTTTTATAAGTTTCAGTATAATTTGGTTTTGATAAAATTTCAATTAACTCAAAAATGTGAAACCATAGCAGGTTAAACATTTAAGATTTTATAGCGTGTAATGTTACATCTAAAATTTTGAATGTCCATTGAACACATTATAACAATGCAAAACCTTATAGATCAACATTTTGCTCTGCAGGAATAGTTTATTTGCCTACTTGTACGTAATAAAAAATTATTGCAGTCACTAAAAATTTCAATGCTTACATTTTTCGGGAATGCTTTTTTTTAACCAAACCTGAATGAATTTTTATAAGTTTCAGTATGATTTGGTTTTGATAAGATTCCTCTTCTTTCCGCTATGCATTTTATGAAACCATAGAAGGTTAAACATTTAAGATTTTATATTGTGCAATGTTACATCGAAAATTTTGATTGCACATTGAGAACTTTATAACAATACAAAACATTATAGATCAGCAATTCGCTCTGCAGGAATAGATTTTTTGCCTACTTGTAAGTAATAAAAAAATATTGCATCACTAAAAATTTCAATGATCACATTTTACGGGAATGCTTTTTTTTTAACCAAACCTGAAAGAATTTTTATAAGTTTCAGTATGGTTTTGATAAGATTCCTCTTCCTTCCGCTACGCATTTCAGTTAACTCAAAAATGTGAAACCATAGAAGTTAAACATTTAAATTTTATAGCGTAATGTTACATCTAAAATTTTGAATGTACATGAACATTTTATCAATACAAAACCTTATAGATCAACATTTCGCTCTGCAGGAATAGTTTTTTTCCACTTGTACGAATAAAAAATTATTGCATCACAAAAAATTTCAATGATTCATTTTACAATGATTTTTTTTAACCAAACCTGAATGAATTTTTATAAGTTTCAGTATGATTTGGTTTTAATAAATTCCTCTTCCTTTCGCTACGCATTTCATTAATTCAAAAATGTAAACCATAGAATGTTAAACATTTAAGATTTTATCTTGTAATGTTAATCTAAAATTTTGATTGCACATTGAACACTTTATATAACAAAACAAAACCTTATAGATCAACATTTCGCTCTGCATAAATAGTTTTTTGCCTACTAGTACGTAATAAAAAAATTATTGCAGTCACTAAAAATTTCAATGCTCACATAACGTGAATGAATTTTTATAAGTTTCAGTATGATTTAGTTTTGATAAGATTCATCTTCCTTTCGCTACACATTTCAATTAACTCAAAGATGTAAAACCATAGCAGGTTAAACATTTGCTTTAAGATTTTATAGCGTGTAATGTTACATCTAAAATTTTGATTGCACATTGAACACTTTATAACAATACAAAACCTTATAGATCAACATTTCGCTGTGCAGGAATAGATTTTTTGCCTACTTGTAAGTAATAAAAAAATATTGCATCACTAAAAATTTCAATGATCACATTTTACGGGAATGCTTTTTTTTTAACCAAACCTGAAAGAATTTTTATAAGTTTCAGTATGGTTTTGATAAGATTCCTCTTCCTTCCGCTACGCATTTCAGTTAACTCAAAAATGTGAAACCATAGCAGGTTAAATAATTATTATAAGATTTTATAGCTTGTAATGTTACATCTAAAATTTTGAATGTACACTGAACAATTTATAACAATACAAAACCTTATAGATCAACATTTCGCTCTGCAGAAATAGTTTTTTTGCCTACTTATACGTAATAAAAAATTATTGCATCACTAAAAATTTCAATGCTTACATTTTTCGGGAACGCTTTTGTTTTAACCAAACCTGAGTGAATTTTTATAAGTTTCAGTATGATTTAATTTTGATAAGATTCCTTTTGATTCCTCTACGCATTTCGATTAATTCAAAAATGTGCATTCATAGCAGGTTAAACATTTACTTTAAGATTTTTTATCATGTTATGTTACATCTAAAATTTTGAATGTACATTGAACACTTTATAACAATACAAAACCTTATAGATCAACATTTCGCTCTACAGGAAGAGTTTTTTGCCTACTTGTACATAATAAAAAAAATTATTGCAGTCACTAAAAATATAAATGATCATATTTTACGGGATTGCTTTTTTTTAACCAAACCTGAATAAATTTTTATAAGTTTCAGTATGATTTGGTTTTGATAAGATTCATCTTCCTTTCGCTACACATTTCAATTAACTTAAAAATGTGAAACCATAGCAGGTTAAACCTATAAGATTTCATAGCGTGTAATGTTACATCTAAAATTTTAAATGTACATTGGACACTTTATAACAATACAAAACCTTATAGATCATCATTTCGCCCTGAAGGAATAGTTTTTTTGACTACTTGTACATAATAAAAAAAATTATTGCAGTCACTAAAAATATAAATGATCATATTTTACGGGATTGCTTTTTTTTAACCAAACCTGAATAAATTTTTATAAGTTTCAGTATGATTTGGTTTTGATAAGATTCATCTTCCTTTCGCTACACATTTCAATTAATTCAAAAATGCGCAACCATAAAAGGTTAAACCTATAAGATTTCATAGCGTGTAATGTTACATCTAAAATTTTAAATGTACATTGGACACTTTATAACAATACAAAACCTTATAGATCAACATTTCGCTCTGCAGGAATAGATTTTTTGCCTACTTGTAAGTAATAAAAAAATATTGCATCACTAAAAATTTCAATGATCACATTTTACGGGAATGCTTTTGTTTTAACCAAACCTGAGTGAATTTTTATAAGTTTCAGTATGATTTAGTTTTTATAAGATTCATCTTCCTTTCGCTACACATTTCAATTAACTCAAAAATGTAAAACCATAGCAGGTTAAACATTTACTTTAAGATTTTATAGCGTGTAATGTTACATCTAAAATTTTGATTCCACATTGAACACTTTATAATAATACAAAACCTTATAGATCAACATTTCGCTGTGCAGGAATAGTTTTTCTTTCCTACTTATACGTAATAAAAAATTATTGCATCACTAAAAATTTCAATGCTTACATTTTTCGGGAATGCTTTTTTTTTAACCAAACCTGAATGAATTTTTATAAGTTTCAGTATGATTTGGTTTTGATAAGATTCATCTTCCTTTCGCTACACATTTCAATTAATTCAAAAATGCGCAACCATAAAAGGTTAAACCTATAAGATTTCATAGCGTGTAATGTTACATCTAAAATTTTAAATGTACATTGGACACTTTATAACAATACAAAACCTTATAGATCATCATTTCGCCCTGAAGGAATAGTTTTTTTGACTACTTGTACGTAATAAAAATAATTATTGCAGTTACTAAAAATTTCAATGCTCACATAACGTGAATGAATTTTTACAAGTTTCAGTATGATTTAGTTTTTATAAGATTCATCTTCCTTTCGCTACACATTTCAATTAACTCAAAAATGTAAAACCATAGCAGGTTAAACATTTACTTTAAGATTTTATAGCGTGTAATGTTACATCTAAAATTTTGATTCCACATTGAACACTTTATAATAATACAAAACCTTATAGATCAACATTTCGCTCTGCAGGAATAGATTTTTTGCCTACTTGTAAGTAATAAAAAAATTATTGCAGTCACTGAAAATTTCAATGCTTACATTTTACCGGGAATTCTTTTAACCAAACCTGAATGAATTTTTATAAGTTTCAGTATGGTTTTGATAAGATTCATCTTCCTTTCGCTACACATTTCAATTAACTCAAAAATGTGAAACCATAGCAGGTTAAACATTTGCTTTAAGATTTTATAGCGTGTAATGTTACATCTAAAATTTTGATTGCACATTGAACACTTTATAACAATACAAAACCTTATAGATCAACATTTCGCTGTGCAGGAATAGTTTTTTTGCCTACTTGTACGTAATAAAAAATTATTGCAGTCACTAAAAATTTCAATGATCACATTTTTACGGGGATGTTTTTTTTTAAAGTTTCAGTATGATTTGGTTTTGATAAGATTCCTGTTCCTTTCACTACGCATTTCAATTAATTCAAAAATGTGTAACCATAAAAGATTAAACATTTGCTTTAAGATTTTATAGCGTGTAATGTTACATCTAAAATTTTGAATGTCCATTGAACACATTATAACAATGCAAAACCTTATAGATCATCATTTTGCTCTGCAGGAATAGTTTATTTGCCTACTTGTACGTAATAAAAATAATTATTGCAGTTACTAAAAATTTCAATGCCCGAATTTTAAAGGGAAAGCTTTTTTTTTAACCAAACCTGAAAGAATTTTTATAAGTTTTAGTATGATTTGGTTTTGATAAGATACCTCTTTTTTTCGCTACGCATTTCAATTAACTTAAAAATGTGAAACCATAGCAGGTTAAACAATTATTATAAGATTTTATAGCGTGTGATGTTACATCTAAAGTTTTGAATGTACATTGAACACTTTATAACAATACAAAACCTTATAGATCAACATTTCGCTCTGCAGGAATATTTTTTTGTTTACTTGTACGTAATAAAAAATTATTGCATCACTAAAAATTTCAATGATCATATTTTACGGGATTGCTTTTTTTTAACCAAACCTGAATAAATTTTTATAAGTTTCAGTATGATTTGGTTTTGATAAGATTCATCTTCCTTTCGCTACACATTTCAATTAATTCAAAAATGCGCAACCATAGAAGGTTAAACATTTACTTTAAGATTTCATAGCGTGTAATGTTACATCTAAAATTTTAAATGTACATTGGACACTTTATAACAATACAAAACCTTATAGATCATCATTTCGCCCTGAAGGAATAGTTTTTTTGACTACTTGTACGTAATAAAAATAATTATTGCAGTTACTAAAAATTTCAATGCCCGAATTTTAAAGGGAAAGCTTTTTTTTAACCAAACCTGAATAAATTTTTATAAGTTTTAGTATGATTTAGTTTTCATTAGATTCCACTTGCTTTCACTACGTATTTCAATTAATTCAAAAATGTGAAACCATAGAAGGTTAAACATTTACTTTAAGATTTTATAACGTGTAATGTTACATCTAAAATTTTGATTGTACATTGAACACTTATAACAATACAAAACCTTATAGATCATCATTTCGCCCTGAAGGAATAGTTTTTTTGACTACTTGTACGTAATAAAAATAATTATTGCAGTTACTAAAAATTTCAATGCCCGAATTTTAAAGGGAAAGCTTTTTTTTAACCAAACCTGAAAGAATTTTTATAAGTTTTAGTATGATTTAGTTTTCATTAGATTCTACTTCCTTTCGCTACGTATTTTAATTAATTCAAAAATGTTAAACAGTATACAGAAGGTTAAAATTTTACATTAGAATTTTATAACGTCTAATGTTACACTTAAACTTTTGATTGTACATCGAACACTCTTTAGCAACAATTTTCGCTATAAGATGTTGTAAGGCATGGAGTATCATTAATATATGATTAGCGGAGAAATTCAAAATGATTTATGCAAGACTGTTATAACATATAGTTGTGCATCTCACCATTTCATTACAGTCTGAACTCTTATGTATATCTAGTATATCTAGCCTTTTTTTTCTCTTTAAGTTTTACTTTGCAATCTAAATAATTAAATAATTTTAGTTTTGCCCACGTGGTAAATAAAACCAACAACACTCGATACAAAATTCAGGTAGTCTCAGAAAAATGAAAATTATGTTTTAATGTGTATTAGCATATGTATGAAATATGGGCGAGTTTCATCAATAAGTGTGACATTTACTAATGACATTTACATAAAATTTTACTTCTAGTGACTACATTTTATCAATACAACAGTCAAAAACTTTGAGAACATCGTGCACACACATTTAGGTAGGGATTTCTCATGTAAAAAAGACAACAAATAACCCCTAAACACATTTGATTATGTGATAAAAATACTCATTTCTAAAGAGAACGCGCTTCCTTTTGGTTAAAGAAGTAAAGACAGGAGCTGGATTAAGTCTATAGCTCGTCTGGATTGAAAATTCAGAATTACCGCGCAAATCCCAAAGTAATTTATGAACAGAAGTTCTTAATATGTCTTCTATGCCACACATATGAGAGTTAATATACTGATCTACACAAATTTTGATGCATACGCGCCGATTCACAACACAGACATGTATAGAAATTTGTGTTTAAGATGCTATTTGGAAATCGTAGTAAAGTACAATATGAAAAAAATTTCAAATTTTACAGGAAAGTAAAAGATAATTTTATAAAAATATATTTGATTTGAGCATTTTAGGTTTATTTCACAAATCTCTAAATCACCCAATTTTATGAAATTTATGATTTTGTTACATGATAAAAGATGACAATCTCTACACGAAATTTCCAAAATTTCATTTTTTGTAACAGTATTTTTTCTACTGATACATATATACAATTTTAAAAATTATGAGTTAATGTTAAAAAAATGAAAAGAAATAAATGTACTCTTATTATAACTCTGTTATAATGTAAATTTAGTTTCTACTCTCTGAAAACTATTTCTCATATACATGAAGAAATATACATGTAGCCCAAAAACGAAGTCTTTAAAGGATAAACTGAGATAACATAAGCCTTCATTTACATACAAAGAGATGTGATGGGAAGAAGCACAGTTTATCATTTAGTACAAAAACTTTCAGGTAAAAATATACATATTTAGAAAAAAAACTGATTTTTATAAAAGGTTTTCACACGAAATATGAAATTTGAAAGCGTACGCTAGCTGAATAAGAAATGCATTTCCCTTATTTTATACATACGATATCAGGCATTTTTGTATTCAATAATATGTGACATTTTCTTTTAGTAAATTTAAGTCTACTTTACATATTTTGGTGTCTGACTGTAGCTTTGTATATTTATAAACAAGTATTAAATTTCCGACAGAAAGAAAAACAATTATATATGAGAAGCCTGTAATTAGTTAAAACAATAAATTATAGCAATAAATTATAACAATAAAAGTACAATAAATTACATATTATAATTAAACAAAGTACTTCGTATACTCTTTTAAGATTTTAATTTATATCTGTCATTTATTAAAGATAAATATATATAGGGCAATCTTTTTATAATAATTGTCAAATTGTTTTATGCAATGTATTTAATAAATTTTATCTTTATTCTTACAAATTATTTATATTTATATCAAAATGTTTCAGATAAGCCGTCACAAA
>CM063506.1:98018239-98025739 GCA_032207245.1 Pardosa pseudoannulata
TATATATATATATATATATATATATATATATATATATATATATATATATAATATAAATATATATATTATATATATATATATATATATATATATATATATATATATATATATATATATATATATATATATATATATATATCATATAGAATTACAATATAAATAATAAAATAAATTAATAAATAAATTATAACATGCTTAATGAATATAATTGTAATATTAAATATAATTATTAATAAATACATAAATATATAAATATATTAATAAATAAAATATTTATGTTATTTTAGGTAATAATTATAGTTAACTATATATTTTTAACTATATATTAACTATAAAATTTATGTATTTATTTTTATAAATATATTTAGCACAAATATTATATACATGACAAATATTATTCCCAAGTATCCTTAAAATTTAAAATTCGTTGATTCGTCGCGGTTTTTTTAATAAAAGTAAAAAATAACATATGACTTGAATGGCAGCCATGTTCTCCAGGATATAGATATATTCTCAAAAAATATTTATATTTAAACCTAAAATATCTGTGCTATTGTCATTACTCCGTATAAAGAAGTAATAAGCAGAAACGGTTCTTTGAAATTTATTACACAGAAAAGTAAACCCTATTATTCGAATTGACCTTGCTTGCTGGGCAGGAAGGTTTATTAATCAAAGTATAGTATTGACACCTTCCAAAACATTAATCCAAAGTCGTCAAACTGCAAATTTATTAAAGATCAGAAAGCAGGACTGTGACCATTCGCCTAAACAGTGCAAAATCAATGGATCAAATTGTATAAGAAAAGAGATTAATTAGCTGAATATATATACATATACATTTGTCACAAGATGTATT
Organism: Pardosa pseudoannulata; assembly: GCA_032207245.1. NCBI lineage: Eukaryota > Metazoa > Arthropoda > Arachnida > Araneae > Lycosidae > Pardosa > Pardosa pseudoannulata. The sequence goes on from CM063506.1 coordinate 98,019,099, forward strand.
GTCTTAAAGTATAATCATTACAGTGTCAATAGATTCTTCTACTTAAACCTAAACTTTCTGTGCTATTTTCTTTACTCCGGATCAAGAAGAAGTAGACACAAACGGTTTCTTTGAAATATTACATATTATTATTACATATTACAATGAAAAGTAGCACTTATAATTAGAATTGCCCTTGCTTGCTGTGTAGTCAGGCTTCGTAATCAAAGTGCAGTACTGACATCATCAAAAACACTAATCCAAATTTGTGCAATTGCAAATTCATTAAAGATCAGAAAGCAACAGTGTAACCAATCGCCTACACAGTGCAAAATTAATGGATCAAATGGTATTAAGGAAAGAGATTAATTAGCTGAATATATATACATATAAATTTGACACAAACCATATTGTCTTAAAAGTAATCATTATATCGACGATGTAGACAAGTTACAATAAGGTTCCTATAGTTGAAATTTCTTGTTGTATGTAAGGTGGATTGTCGGTATGCGATGACTCTAACATCTACTTCTTATAATTTTCAAAAATACAAAATAATAATATTATGTGTTTAATTATTTCTCAGTTGGGAAACTGAAAATTCATTAAAGATCAGAAAGCAACAGTGTAACCAATAGTCTACATAGTGCAAAAGCAATGTGTCGAATGGCACAAAAAAAGAAATTAATTAGCTGAATATATATACATAAAATTTGACATAAGCCGTAATGTCTTAAAAGCTAATTATCACATCGATGATGTAGACAAGTTGCAGTAATGATCGTATAGTTGAAATGTCTTGTTGTATATAAGGCTGATTGCCGGTATACGGTGACGTTTACAATTACTTCTTATAAGTTTCATAAATAAAAAATAACAATATTATATGACTAATTATTTCTGAGTTATGATCCAAAGATTTTGTAAAACGTATATTTTTTTAAATATATAAACAGTGTTAATTACGATAAAAATACCAGAGTAATTATAAAAAAATAATGTTTTAATAACCGTAGCATTTCACTGGTCATCATTTTTTAGCTTTATGAGATGCATATGTATCTATATACTGAAGTCAAGAGGAATTCAAATGAAGGACATGATTAAATCTATATTTACAATTTCAAAACTTAAGTTTTTTCTTCTATAATACAGAGTATTTCTTTGTAAAATTAAGTTAGTCATAAGTATTATTTCTAAGCATTTTAAACACAGAAGTTTATTAAGATTACAATGCTATATATCACTTGTTCTAAAGAGATACAAAATAAATTTATAATTAAATTTTCTATATGTGATATTTTATTATAGTATCACACAGTATACATACATAAATATATACATACACAAACATAATCAACTTTTGTATATTTTGCATTTAATGAAACACAATACTCCAATTCTTGTTAATTCAAATTTATTGGTTAAAATAATGTTTTACTCAACTGCAACCAAATTTTAAATGTATGAATAATTTAAAAATCTTTATAATTTCGTTTCTTGAATATTCTATATATAAGAATGTTTTTTTTTGTATTATATTTTGGAAAGTTACAAGTTTTTATGTAATATACAAAGAAGTATTTCTACACAGTAACGCAACTCTACAAAGAATAAGCAATAAATTGCTTAAAATATATGGGTACATTAAGCAGTCCTGTTATACACCACTGCAATTTTTAAGTGTCCAATTTTTCTATAAAATACATTTTTAAATTTGAACGATAGTTATTTTTTTTGCAGAAAGCTTTATCAAAAATAGAGCAAATGTTTAGTATCGTAGAAAATTTAAAGATTTATAAATGTTTTTATAGCTTAAAATTAAATTCAATGATTTATTTAAACTAACTTTCAAGAATGTTTTTTAATTTTGAAATTAAATCTCAAAACAAGTGAAATTTTTAGATGACTTACAATGTTAAATAAAAACAGTAGGTAGAAAATTTTATAATTCATAAATATTTAATACAACCTCAATAAAATTGGGTGTTTCGGTAACAAAATTCAGGATTTGCTCTATCCTAAAATACGATTTCTTCTCAATACTCCATCATTTCCTTTTTTGTGTCCTTTTCGCCATTTTCTTTTTCTGAAATGTGATTGTGGTTGTTAAAATACAAACAAAGGAATTTAGAAAAAAGCTTTCTAGGCTTTAAAATTTCATTCCCACTGCTATTGGTTTCTTTTCTTAACTTACCTCAATTTTCCGAAAAGCAATAAAATCTTCTGAAACTATTTACTTGGCTGATAAAAAAATGAACAAAATTGAATGAACCTTAACTATTATTTCATTTCACAGTTGGAAATTTTTTTTCTTGCCTTTAATTTTTCCTTTAGAATCTTTAATTACCGTGCTTATTGAAATTACCATGTAGTTTCGTAATTATATTATTGGCAGAAAGAAGGATATAAGGAATAATTTAACCAATTTTTCCCTATCTCTTTAAATGGATTGAATTTACAAAAAATGTCATAGAAAACATGCTCTAGATTTAATTTAAATAATTAAATACATTTAATTTGACTTGTAGACTAACTTGTTTAATTTGCATGTGTTTACTGAAACCTAATTTGAATTACCTTAAAAGAAAATAAGCACTGTCTTTATTATTATCTTCTTTATTAAATTAAATTGAACACATATTTTGAAGAAATAATCTTATAATTACCATTTCCTTAAACAATTTTCAATTAAGAAGAAAAACCTAGAATGTCTTAGAATTTTAAGTAAGTTTTCAAATTCTCTAAATACTCAGTGTGGATATTATGAAAAGTTTATATAAAATCAATATTATGTATATTAACACTTTGACTGCCATGGCTATCATATGTGATATCCAGTGATATTTCCGTTGAGACACTGGCTATCCGACATGATAGCCATGGTGTTTTAACACTTCAGGCCATGGCTATCAAAGATGTTATCAGTTACATGAAAATCGTATTGGAGTTTGATTGTTGGGCTCCCTACGATGTGTTAGGTATACGTGGTTTGTGCAAATTGGTATATGTGACGATTTTATGAGCTAAGTTTTATGAAAAATTAAATATTTGGAACATGCAACAAAAAAGGGAAATAGAGATATATAAATAGAGATATATATATATAAATAGAGAGAGTTTGTTTTAAAATATTGTTTGTTTTGAAATATTGTTTTTATATATAGTTTTATGTTGAAAAAATACAAATTACACAAAAAAAAGTTTGGCCCCGTCGTGAACATTTGCAATTTTGGGTTGGCAGTCAAAGTGTTAAACGCTTTATATGTGTGATAAATATTCTAGAAAAAAAATAATTTCTTCTTTCTTGCTATCTCTGTTTATACACTTTCTACCCATAAGTATTTGGACACCTATGCAAATGAGGATATCTGCGGTCCTGAGGTACGTCACGGCCACCGCGGTATACATCATTTAAGAAACAGCATTGACATTAGTCGCATGTAAGATACCGCGCAGTTAGGAGATCTGATTTCGAGAAATGTATAATTTTCAGGTATCAGAAATGTGGGCGATCCTTAAGGGACATATCTAGCTATCTGAAGTGTCCAAAATTGACAGGGATCTATGTGATTAAAAAGTGGAAAGTGAGCGGTGATTGTCAGAATGTGCCCCGAGTCGGCAGACTAACGAAACTGGGAGATAGTAACCGACTAGTGCTGTCCAGAGAAATTCGGAAGAACCACACCCAACGATGGCTCTCATCTGCGAGGAGTTTCAACAGGCATCTAGGAGTATTGTTTCAATTAATACCATCCATTAGAAAGCATATCTGCTTGGTTTTCATGGTCGTTCTGCTGCCCATAAGCCTTTGATCACAAAGTCCAAACGAGCTGCTCAGTTAATGTGGTACAAAGCACATCGAAGTTACACCGTAGATTAATGGAAACGCGTTCTTTGGAGCGACGAATCAAGGTTCACCCTTTACCGTTCGGATAGCAGGGTCTGGGTCTGGCGTCTGCCTGGAGAACGTCTCCTGCTAGAATGCATTGTGCCAACAGTAAAGTTCGGCGGAGGTGAAATTATGTCTGTGGGTGTTTCTCCAGGTATGGAGTGGGACCCTTGGTCCCCATTCATGGTAAGCCTATGCCTGCTGCACTATTTTGGATGAAAATGTGCTTTCTACATTAGTTCAGTTTTACGGGTTGGACCCCTGTTACTTTCAAAACGACAATGCCAGTTGTCATGTTTCGAGGTTAACCAAGGCTTGGTATGGTGCCAATGGAGTTCATCGAATAGACTGGCCTGCCCAGATGACAGACCTAAACCCTATCGAGAACCTCTGGGACAAAGTTGAATAGTCGAATTAAGGGGTGCACAACACGTCCAAAATTCGGTGAAGGAACTTGTATGTCTACTCAAAGCAGAAAATAAGACAATACCACTATCTGTAATACAATGACTTGTGGAAAGTATACCCCGGAGGTTCACGCTATAATTGTCTCTCGTGGAGGCTCTACCAACTATTGAATTTTGAATAAAGTTAGTTTTTCTTTCGTATCACAGGTGTCCAAATACTTTTTGGTAGACAATATATATATATATATATATATATATATATATATATATATATATATATATATATATATATATATATATATATATATATATATATATATATATATATATATATATATATTTATTTATTTATTTGAGTGTGTGTGTAATCATTCATACACATATGTGTATTCGTAAACAATATACATGGTCAAGTTATCAGACGCATCACGTCTACACTAGAAATTTTAAATGCAATTTAAGTTGCTACCTCTCTATATTACAATGTTTTGTACATAAGAAATTTAACACATTGTATAATTTTGAGTTGTAGACATAACATATAAAATATTGTTAATTTCCTTGTTAGGTTAGATTATTTTAGCTATGATAAAATAATTATTTAATAGTGTTTGCTGAAACTTTCCTAATGAAAATGCAATACAAAATTTTATTTTCATATTGAGAATATAGTTATCAATTGATCATAGACAGGAGACTAATACAGTGTGCCAGTTTGTATAATGGCTAGCATATTGTGCTTCTATCCGATGTGCTTGATCTGAATTTCGAATAAAGCTTAAATGTATGTATACTGTCCCTACAAAGAGACATCTAAAGGAACATCTACATAGGGATATTGTGACTATATAGATGTCATACTGGATATCTATATAATTATTCCATAACAAAATGATTAATTCTGCTGCTCTGTATGGGTAAAGCTTTTATAATAGCATTTGCTTCCCCTTTATATAAAGTTATATCGCCTGATTTTAAGTTCTAAACTTAACCCCTTCCCTGTTTAGACCGTACGCCGTACGGGTACAACTTTCGAGTCTTTACTGATCTGCCCGTACGCCATACGGGCAATCTGATTTCTATTTCGCTTGCACTGTTTCAGCCGTATTTTATGCAATTTTAATAACAAATTATTTGTATAGATATTTTGTATGAGAAGACGAATTATCTTTCAGTGTACAGCTTTCTGGTTATATTTTAATAACCGCCTGATAATTTTATTGATGTAAGATTGAATAATATAATTTTACTTAAAAATAATAGATTATTCAGAGCGTATGGAGCTAATTTCTTGTGATTCGAACTGTGACTCGGAATCAGAAGCTGAATTATCTGTAAATGATAGTAGCGAAAGTTTACTAGATGACCTGGATAGTAGTGGTTATGATAGTAGTACAGATATAATCAGTCAAGCAAGACAATTTTATGAAATTATTTGTGATAATCCATCGGATCCGCCTCTTGATTTACTTTCACTGGAATTCTAAAAATTAACTTGGATATTGGTGAGACTAAAGGTAAACTTCAGTTCTATGATGCTTTCATAGAAAGAAAAAAAAGTTGTAATAAATGATTAAAAATATTAAACTGAAAAAAAATGAAACTGTCAAAGGGTTAAAAACAAAACAATGTTTCGCAATATTATTAAAAATTTTCTGTGTGGTATAATTTTAATCAAACATAAACTACTATTCATTAATATCTAATTTACTTATTTATTTAAGAAAATGTCTTATTTTTTACATAATTTGATTTATATTTCCTATGAAATATAAAAAATTTAGTATTTCAAATCAAATAATATATTTTCAGTTTATTTGCAATGTTACTTTAATATACTTATATTGTATTTCATTAAAATAACTTTTAGTTTTTCTTGTTTTTTAATTCACAATAACTTCCTTTACTTTTAAACTGACTTCCGTAAATAATTTTAAAACTAAAAATTATCAAAGAGACTTTTATCTTAAAAATATGCCACATATTAGAATTCAATTATATAAAAAGGTAAATTTTCTGTCCAGCAGAATCCATAAAAATTACAAAAATATCACTTAAATATTTAATAGTATTTCAAAATCAAATAATATATTTTCTGTTTATTTGCAATGCTACTTTGATATACTTATATTGTATTTCATTAAAATAACTTTTAGTCTTTCATGTTTATAAATTCAAAATAACTTCCTTTACTTTTAAACTTTCTTCTGTAAATAATTTTACAACTCAAAATTATTACCGAGATTTTTCTCTTATACTATGTCATATATTAGAACTCAATTTTATAAAAATTGTATATTTTCTGTCCAGCAGAATTCATAAAAAGTGCAAAAAATATTACTTAAAATAAAATTGTTGAAGGA
>CM063506.1:98028239-98043239 GCA_032207245.1 Pardosa pseudoannulata
TATATATATATATATATATATATATATATATATATATATATATATATATATATATATATATATATATATATATATATATATCGCTACTTTCTACGTATGTGTCCTTAATGTTTTTAATGGATTAAAAATTGTAGGCATCGTGTTTGTGTGGGTATGTCCATATGTGATGGGATTTTCGTCCATTACAAAGGAAAGAAAGTTAATTTTTAATCCTATGAAGTTATGGCGAATCTATGATGATCGTATTCAAGCGGAAAAACAGAAGAAAAATTTGGGATCAAACTTGCAGAATTTATTCAGTCAACATCTCTCACGGACAAAAGCCATGAAAATATATACGTTTCGATTAAATACTTGTCTGGGTCAAACAATCAGAGTTTTATTATCTGCCACATGGGTGACGCCGATTACGTAGTTTAAGTGTCAACGGTAATTTTAAAATACTTAAGCAACAGGATACATGTCGGTGTCGGTGTCGGTATGAAAAAATATTTACCAAGGGTATTAGAACAGGATACCAGAAATCGAAAGAACCACCAGAATGTTATTTTAAAATTTACGTAATTACGTTAGTTGATTTTTAAGAAAAAATTAGACTACATTCTTTCACTCACTCTCTCTCTATATATATATACTTTCTCTTGATCCCTTACTCACTCTCTCTGTCTCATTCTCTTTTTCTCAACCACTCCCTCTTTCTATCTTTTTCTTATTCCCACTCTCACTCTTTCTGTCTCACTCTCTCTGTCTCACCTTCTCTTATTCTCTCTTTCTCACAATCTCCCTCCATTTAACTCTTTCCCTTCTCACACACACACACGTTTCTTAAATACAGTTCCCGTACTTTAATTAAACTAAAATATCTCCTCCTGCAATTATATTTAGCCATTATACCCATCAGGTATTTTAGTTTAGTTATTTAGTTACAGAATGTTTCATATTCTAAGTACCATAAAGTTAACTTTTACACGTTAGTTACTATACTGATACAGTTTAATGTAACATCTTAAAAGGATATAAAGTTAGAGAAGATATAATTTTCATACTTAACGAACTTATATTTTGTGTTACTCTCTGTACTAGTGTAAGTATACGAAGTTTGTAAAATAATAAAGAAATATGTATACACAAAACTCATACAAAAAAGCCCTTTGATTTTCATAATTTTTTAACTAATTCGTAATATTAGTAGCATCATATAAATAATTTCAGAAGGTAAATCTCTTCGAGCATTTTTCTGCAATGAATTTTGTTACACATATTTTTGTATATTCTCTCTACATAAATTTTGTTAAAATGTTTTTCAATGTAAATACATTGCGTAGAGGCATAGTTGCATTTTTAGTTTTATTATTTTCCAAGTTATAAAGTAATATGCGAGATGGTGTTACTTTCAACATATTTACATAATCAAAAGAAGGAGGAATAAAAGTTAATTATGTGATTATCTTCATTAACAAATATTGTTTTGAGCTCACTAAAATGTCAGTCAGAATAAGGCAATATTTAAATCCGAAACGTTAGATATATAACAAATAGTATTTTGCATTAGATGCTTTATCAGAGAAAAACAATCTGAATCAAAAGGTATCTAAATGATTGTTCACGTTTAAAAGGCAAACAGTAGACATACCTAATACTTTAACTCTAAAAAAACTATTCTTTTCTTGTAGAATGCTATTAGTATTGTTTTTTTTTCTGTTCCTTTTTTTCTGTACATAGCATACATTTATCTACTTAAGAGTTATCTATTGTATATTAATGTCATTTTAAGCTTTTAACAGAATATCTAAATAACAGAATATGATTTAACTAGAATATCTATATTACAAGCCATATATTATAATACATTATATATCCATATATTACAAACTGAACATTTTTATAAAATAAAATCCATTTAGTAGTACATGATTATATAATCTTGTACTACTAAATATGTAAACCTTTAGAAGGAAATACATATTTTTAATATAATTCCTAATACTTAAATAAAATTTCTTATGAATAATGCATATTGATCTTTCTATATACAAGGTTCAAATTAGTATTCCATACATACACCAACATATTACATTAGAAGTAAATAAGGGAGGGTGTCAGATTTCCACAATGTTATGGTAGGTGGGACCTAGTTATATTAATATATAGTCACTTAAATGTGACCACCTGTCAAAATACAAAATAACCACTTTTCGCTGAACGGACCACTGCTTCAGTCAATTAGGTTCCTGGAGGAGTTAACTGGTATGCGTAGTGATGACAACTCCAGTGCTTTGGCCAGGTGTGCTAGGTTACGCGAGTGAGGATACATGGTGCGAACAACTAGTTCGAGGTGGTCCCACAGATTATCGAATGTTTCATTATTGAAATGTTCTGCTGGTAGATGCGAACATGATCTGCAAGATAGATGCATACTTGTGTTGATCAACCTTGCCTTGATAAACACAAGAAATACCACGAAAGCATTCACCAGACCATAATGCTCCTTTCTCTATCTTAAACCATACCGGCAATTGTAACACAGATTGTTTTCTTTCAAACGCTTCAAGCCATATCAGCCAACGTGAATCTGCCCGATGGATCATAAAAAGTGATTTATTTCAAAAAAGCCACCTGTCACAACTCAATGAAAGTCCTGTTGCTGCACTGGCGTGTAGATTGCAGATTTCCTCGACTACGAACAGTATTCAACACAGGTGCATTAATCAGGATTCTGCGACGGAGGCCCATACGTAACAACATTCAGGGACCCGTCGCTAGGGAGACACTATTGGTAGTCCATTGATTCATCATAGCTGTCAGTTGCTCACTGAATGCACGTCTATTTGCCCAAATGCATCTCCACAGCCGTCGTTTATATCTGCCATCTTTGGCCCATAATACACCACCTTCGCTGATTTTGGATAGGGCCATTTTGCCATGAATACCACATCGGCCCTCGAACGGTTTCCAAAAATTAAATCTTTCGGAAGTGCTTCCACCCTTGACGAATGATCATGTTCTTTTGACTTCTGATAAATCCCTTCGTTTCTCATGACTGAAAGGACTAAAATGTTTTCTAAATACCTACAACACATTTTATGCATCCATCAAATTTGCTGATGACAACTATTTATTTATCATTGAAAAATTACATATAAGTTTGTGCGTCTGTGTAGAATAGTAGATTTTTACAACATTCGATGAACCATAAGATAAAGACAATAGTAGAGATCAAAAGAAATGCATTATCCAAATATAAGGGAAAACTTGGTTATCGACATAATCACCGTGAAGATTATGGAATTTATCTTATAGGTGGATTAAGTTTCCTACAACCTCTTCAAAGAACGTTACTACCAGTTAAATATATCAAATAATTCATAGAAATAGGAAGGTTGTGGCGACATATCTTGAGGATTAAACAGTAAAACTGTTGTTGAGTTTGTGGAGTATGATCAATGCAGATATTTGTTATTAGATGTATGTAGGACCGTGAACACCTACTGGGGATTGCTAACTTTGGGAAATCATGAAACATCCGCCTGTTATATAATACTATCAACCATCAACTTTTTATATAGCAGTTTTAAAGGGAATTGTTTAATCAGTGTTCTTTTTCATCTATTACGTATTATCGATCTGCATAGGATGTCAAATGAAAAGACCCATTTCACATTAGTGGTGGATATGTATCATGCCATATGAATTTTACGACAAGACCGATATTCAAATATTCAGAAACATTATGTTCATATGTGTTTACAATTTTCACCTCTTACTTATAAATGACTGTACATGAAGCAATGTATTCAAATGTATGCATATTTGTAAGCAACGTTTATGAGTTAGATATTGTTCTCTACTTTTGTCTTAGTTTTATAATAAAAAGAAGGCTATCTAAGATGGTATTCCGTTTAAATTAAGCTCCTTGAAACCAATTATATTTGTATACTATATCTTTTTTTTTTCTTGTGTATCATGTCTATATATTTACAACTGATATTTTTTCTCAACGTGTCTCTTAATCTAAAGATGCTTAAAATATTTTGAATTGATGCTGAATAATAATCACGAAATTACAAAGTAAGTGTCAGAAACTGATCACTTACTGATTTTTTTCATTCTTTCTCATGAATATGAGAGAATACACATTTGTTGATATTAAACTTATACAAAAATATATATAAAGCAAATTCATAGATCAATTTAATTTTTTACCACTCTTTCTGGGTTTCATGCATATCTTTGTAAGGCTAGTTAGGAATAGACATGCAAAACCGAGCACGTTACGTTGATTCAAAAATGCACTTTCCGCTACTTTTCCCATCGAAGCAGAACTAAACCAGCAACAGTAAAGTTGTTTCCGCAGCTCACGGTTGAAACGAAAAAAGCAAGCAAACCTAATGAATACTTTAAACAAATCTCGGCGCTCTTAAAAAGACTGGAAATCAGATCACTTTAACTAATTCAATCTAGAAGAGGAAAGAGGGAAGCGTTTTTATTGTTGTCTTCTGATTTACTGTAGGAAAAAGAGCTCTTCAATTTAATATAAAAAATATATACGTGATTCAGTCGAAATTTTTTATTCCTACAAAATATTTACAGAGTCCAAATTGAAGTTATAATTTTGTTTATGTTGGAATTGTAAAATGAACATTTTATTAAATTTCACTGCATGTTTTACTACATTTAAAACTATACATATATACATACATACATACATATACACACACATACGCACACACATACGCACACACATACACACATACGCACACACATACGCACACACATACACACACATACACACACATACACACACATACGCACACATACACACACATACGCACACACACACACACACATACACATGCACACATACACACACATACATACACACACACATATATATATAAATATATATATAAAAATATATAATACATATATAACAATACAATATATACATATATAATATATATACAAACATATAAATACAATATATACAATATACATAATACATATATACATATACATAACATATACATATATATATACAATATAATATAAATATATATTATATATATACACATATATACACATATATATATAATATACACAATATATATACACAATACAACATATACACCATACACAACATACAGAAAACATATTTTACAATTTTGAAAAATTTATGATGGAAATATAATGAAATATGAATACTGGTAGATCATATGTGAATACAAGTATTTTTTTCTATAATACAAAAGTTACATATCAATTTAGCTTATATTTGTAAGAATGATATTAGCATTGCCGCTTGAACGCATGTTGGAACACTGCGTAAATTTAATATTTTACAATTAGAAAAGCATCTGTAGTATACAGTTTATATGTTAATGATTATATCCTTACAAAATGGTCTTGAGAATGTCCCCATTTGATAAAATCAACATATTTTACAATGTATGGTTGTTTTATCGTGAAAATTTACTATGAGTAAATACGGTAAGGGAAATGTTATAAAATAAAGCATATTTTGCACAATTTGAAACAGTTTACTGATGTCTGCATATTATTTCATGTATACATTGTTTAAAATGAACATAAATAAAACCTTCTATTCAAAGTGGATCATTAGTAAAATAAAAGGTAGAGCAGTAACAAAAGTTTTTTTTAATAATTGACTTTTTAGGCTACTTCCAGATCAAATTTACTACATTTATACGGAAACGAAAGTAAAAGTATTGGAATAATGTTTTATATGACTTTATACTTTATAATTAATACAGTGGAATAACTCGTTTTCTACAGTAGTTTTACCATATACATACAGCAACCGGGTCTATTTAGGACAGACATCGCATTACGTGTCATTAGAAAAAAATCACTAAAATAATGTGTTATGTATATTAAAGAGATTCAAAAAACTTCTTTTTGAGGAAGGAATTAATGCATTCAGTGTTAATACGAAATAGAGTCAAGGTTTAATAGGATTTGCACTTTTTTCCTTCATTATATATCTTTGGATACATGACAAATGGGATGACAGAATTAGACATACAAAATGCAGTTAACACCAAATAAACTTTAACCCATAAAATCTTACATTATGTACAGCCCTCTGCTTTTATATAAGGTCAAAAAATGCCATATCTTAATAATACTTGAATAAAATTTATTTATAGGTAAAAACTATTAAAACTATTTATACGAATAAAAATTATTTATAGGTAAAGCACTCTATTTTACATTTTAAAGTGAAATACATTACTTGTCAAAAACTATTAAGTCAAGAAGTCCGCAACATTTCATTCTAGTTCATTCATAGTTCTGTAAATATTCCGTAGAATAATTTTCGGAAAATGTATTATTAATAATTTTTATGTAAATAGCCACTATAAATTATATGAGCTGAAGAAGAAAATTTCTGTTACTTTAATGTTAGTAACATGGAATTTCAATTGCGTATAACACATTACTTTAGATATATGCAGAGAAAACCTAGAATTTTTAATATTATTACAGAAGATATTTAAAAATATATGTATACAATATAATTACAAGGAGCATTATAAATATATTAGATCATTTTTGAAAATTAGTAAATAAATAATTTAGAAAATTAAAATAAACTTACCTCTAATACATTTCGTTCACATACATCGTATATAGCAATATACCTAGAAAGAAAATATATATTAGTAAAGATAAATTTTATCTAAATATTTATATAAATTTCAGTAACTATTACATATTATATATATATATATATATATATATATATATATATATATATATATATATATATATATATATATATATATATATATATATATATCGTATCCAGTGGTAAGTCGAATGGAGAAATTAGTCTTTCTTGGTAAATCATCTCTTTATTTTAAAGTATAGTTTCCTTTTCAAGACGTCACTTGCGCCATTTTCATTTATTCGTAACTGATATAGGCGTTGAGTATGTTGGCAGATCGATGTATATGCTCCAACTGTCAACTATCGGTTTGAGTATTCATCAAATTCTTCCAATAGGGTTCCGCTTGACCGGATTATCCTAAAAGTTTACGCGACCATGGGTTTTTTCATTTATTTTCGTATTAAGAAAGAGTTCAATTTTAAAATGCCCACAACTCGCTTAATTTTCCTCACACCCTTTTTACACCTCACATATATATACTAGCATATAGCCCATCATATTACGGGATCAGTAATAGGGTTGTTTGAGAATAAAGTTTGATTGAAACAAAGAAATCTTTGAGATTAAAAATCCCCATTCCAAGTCATTCCGGTTCACTGCTAAATCACTGTGTTTGCATAATAATATACTTAAGTCATCGTAATAAAAATATTCCGTCCCCAACTATTCGAACGATCATGTGGAGAGCCATTTTCCCTTTTATGTTTAATAAATATTGTTACATTTTACAATTATGCTGATTAAAGATATTCGTTTTAAACTTTACTCCCTTTGAATTTTGCTAACCTTAACTGATGAGGAATGCAATAGGGACGCCTCTATCCATTCCAAGACCAACCACTTCATAAATTTGAGGAGAGACGGACAGATAACTTAGGATATTTTTATATATTGGATTTGTTTTTGCATGCGTAATTATTTATTTTATTTTATTACTTTAACTTACTTAACTCACCTATTAACGATTATTAAGTGACTGTGGCTTTAATGCTTGGCATTATTTATCGTGAAAATATTCTTATGAAGTTATTGCCGATATCAGACAACTCATCTCACTATGAATTAAAATATATAAATAAAACTAATAGCATATTATATGTATACAATACCTATTGGTATCGAAGAATGTTTACGTCTTCAATATTTATATTTAGAAATATGCATCAGTATAAGAATTTTGTTGAAACATTGCATTTGACTGAATATTAAGTACTATCAGTTCGCCGTTGAAAGTTATAAAACGAGTTACATAAGTTATGCCTCTGATTCTGAACTGAAAAGAATATTTGTTATGTAACGTTATTTTTTAAGATCCTTCTTTTAAAGAGACATAGGATAAGGTATTTTAATCTATTATTACTTTTCTTTTACCAGTCCAAAATATATGATACAACAAAAATGTATAAAATATCAATCAAATATAGTTCGAAAGTTCTAAATTAAGAAATATATTTCTATTAAGGCGATATATTTGTCCGGATATGTCAGACTGTTTTAATAGTTGGTCAAGATACATAATATAATTAAATCAAGATGATTTCGAAAGAAAACACTTTTGTTTGCATAAATTTAAATCTAAAAAATAAAAAAAACTGCTCTATAAATAACTAAACTAATATGAGTAACAAATCAATAAATAATGAACTCGTCACACAAGTAATGGTTTATAAAAAAAATCTGGGAATGTGATGAAACATAAATTAGTAGAAATTTATATGTCAATTATACATAATAGTTTGCATGCACTGTAAAGAAGAGAAACAACATAATTTAGGACATATATTTCTCTAGGTTTGAATTATAAAGCTTTTTATTTTTATTATAATGTTTATATTTTTTTACATTCATGCATTAACACATTGTATGCGCTACACGTACAAGTACGTTTCCTAAGGATTGATACTTGAGCGGATGGCACGTACTAGTACGTTTTCTGACGATTAATACTTGAAATCGGGTCACGTACTAGTAGGGGTTAGTGTAACAACACTGTTTGTTTGTGGGTACAAAAATAACGGTATATACAGGAAAACGAAGCAAACTGTTCTGGTCTACTACATAGATTCTGGAAAAATTTCGACAAATAAAAACTAGTTTTTACATCTGTCGATGCGGAACCACAGAGAGAAAAATTAAAACTATAAACTACAATTTCTATTTGATTTTTCATATTTAAGATACTATCATATATTTATCCACTAAAATATATTTTTGTTTACAAAAATCTTATGGTCGTTATTTATATATTTATATGTATATATTTGTATATACATTTCAATATAAAATATGAAAAGTTAAAAATTAAATAATTTCTGATTTATTGAAATTTAACTGAATAACTAAATATACACACAAGCCAATATACGCCAGCTCCCGGTATAATTCCACTTCGAAATGTTCCAGCACACAATATGTTAAGAAACAGGCTTTTAACTCCTTCCAGTATGATTTAATAATGAAAAACTGTGCATGAAATAACCATTTAATTTTTATTTAAAAAACTTGTTTCATTTTACAATTCTTACATTTCTTAATTAAAATCCACTTTTTACATAATGTGAAATAATATCATAAACAGTAAAATTAAGAAATTAGCAAAGCAAAACATTAATAAGGTATACAGATAATAGTCTTCAAGCTAGTGGTACTTTTCAAAACAATGTGCAAAGGAATACTGAATTGTTTACACCGCTAGGGAGTCTCACTTCTAATTTGATTGTTGTAACACACACGGCATTTCTTAGTAGGTTTTTTTTTATTCTGACTCATCAATTTGACAGTGACTTGTACCAAGAAATTTTAAATAAACAATATGTAATAGTGACCTGGTATTTAGACAAGTAACAAAAGTCTTGCTAAATTCAGTTTACTAGAAATTATAAACTAAATTAATTATCATATTTAACATTAACTTTAGTCGCATGACAAGTGTAGCTCGTCATTGTGCAGTATGGAATGAAAAACCAATGACGAGCTAGACTCGTCATTTTACCGGAAGGGGTTAAGGGTCACATTGACTCATCTGGTATCTCCCAAACATATGGCTGATATAGGTTATACCAATGTACTGTTGTACTATAATACATTAAAGCAGTTCATTTTCAGGGGAATATTATAGTTCACCCTCGAGGACTCAGAAGCCAGTAGAACTTTTCTGAGCAAAATATCAAGAAAATTAGCATATAGCACGTTATATGACAGTATCAGTAAAATTTTAATTTTCTAAAATTGCAAAGTACCCTATAATGAAAGTAAAAAAGTGGTTTGCTTTTGGGCTGGTACATGCTCAATAATTTGTTTATATTTACTGACCTATATTAGTTTCCAACTTTAATTTACCTTGTCTTATTACGTTACAGGATGGATATCAAGTGTTACAATATTAACAGTGATTTTTTGGTGGTACATAAGAGTGATATTCAAAATTTACCGTATCGATTGCAAACCGCTTTTTTATGTTTAAAAAATAGAAACACAAACGAACAAACTTCTTAATTTTCAAAGATATATAACTTAAACTCTAGCTATGTATTAGTCCATGAGCTAGACTCTTAGACGTTGTCGATACTGGTGAAAAAAATTTTATTGCAACAAAAAATAATCAACGATTAAATGTAAAATTATCATACATGTACCTAATCTATTATTTAAGACAAATGTAAAAGAAAACTATTTACTTAAAATGTATAGTTACGTAATAAAACAGTTATGTAATAGATAAATTGTTCATGGAAGGATTCGTAGTGATTGCGGACTTTTGGTCTGTTGTTGACAATGTGTGTCTGTTGGTAATAATTCGGAGACCCTTGCTCCTAAGTACATTCTTCATTAGCTTTAGGAATTTATTTACTCAAAGTTTTGCACACATATATTAAAGAGAACTGAATAAATTATTTTTAATATCAAATTTTTTAATAATTTTTAATTTTTTTAAAATTTTAATTGTAGATTACTGTTTTAAAAAATTAGGTTTTCAAAAATATTCTCTTTTAATTTCAACAAATAACAGAAAAATAATGTCAATTTTTCTAAAATGTTTCTCACACATATATTAAAACTAAACTTTTTATCGCACCAGTCCGTAGAAGGCCAGGGCCTACGGTGCAAATTTCCGTTTCCAAGACCAAGGGCGCTGGGGTGCAAAACATATGTTCCGGTTAGGTGGTCAACCTTACACGGAACCCACAGTGTTTAGTTCTCAAGCATGCTTGATCCTCAGTTTCTTTACCCACTATAAGGATCAAATGCTGAGTCAACTTTTCCCAGTCCGGGGATCGAACCTCGGACCTGTTTTGTGGGAGCACCCACGTATTAACATGCATTTTTCTCTTAATTTTGCTTATCACTAGTTTAAAATATGATCAGTTTAATTTTCTAAATAGATTGAAAATTTAATTTATGAAATATATTTTAATGTTGTCAAATTGAATTTCGGGTAACAGACAAATGTATTTACTTTTAAATTAAATTAAATTTTCCGAATTAACTCAAATTTTAAAATGTATTTCCAGACTTCTCCTGTGGTAACTTTAAATTTAATCATCTATAATTTTTTGTTGCATGATAATTCTCAGCCATAAAACAAACCATTTTTTTAACTGCCTCATACTTTACAATTCTGGAAAATGAAAAATTTTTCTGATGCCGTCATATCACGGGCTATATGCTAGTAAGCATATGTTTTATCATTGAACTTAGATATTACGTAAATAATTTTCGTTTATATTTGGCTTAAATAATAGATTATGTACATATGTGATAATTTTAAATTTAATCATCGATTTATTTTGCTACAAGATAATACTCAGTCAAAATCAACACATTTTTTTTTACCTGTCTCATACTTTACAATTCTGGAAAAACAAAAATTTTAATAATCCCGTCATATAACGGGTTATATGCTAGTTTTCTTGATATTTTATTCAGAAAAGTTGCACCTGGCCTCTGAGAATCGGCTCGCGTCTTTGAGGTTTAACTGTAATATTGTGCTGAAAATGAACTGCTTCAATGTATTTCAATACACCAATACTTTGGTATCATAACCTTTCTAGGCCTTGGTGCTTTGCAGATAACAGAAGAGTCAACGTGACCTATAAGTATCCTTAATCCTGCCTTAATTCATGGTAGTAAAAAATATAAATATAATAATAAAAATAGAAAAATAGAAAACTTTATATAGCACAATACTTATAATACAAATCTAGAGAAATATTTGTCCTAAATTCTTTAATGTTCTTTTGCTTTAAAGTGCTTGCAAACTATTATGTAAAATAGACATATAATGTTCTACTAATATAGTTTTCATCACATTCCCAACTTTTTTTATAAACCATTATTTCTGTGACCAATTCATTATTTATTGCTTTGTTACTCATTTTAAATTAGTTCTTTATAGAACAGTTTATTGTAACTTTTTTGATTTAATTTTATTCAAACAAATGTGTTTTGTTTCGAAATCATCTTGATTTATTTCTATTATTTTTCTTGACTGACCATTAAAAACAGTCTCACATATCCGGATAAATATGCCGCCATAATAGAAACATATTTCTTAATTTAGAGTTTTTCAACGAATATCTCTCCATTAAACATTTTTTTACGATATTTGGAATCATGTTCAGGAACGATTACGGTCATGACTTATTGAAAGCTCATTCCACGAGTCAAACTCCAAAATCTTATCCCGTAGCAGCAACGGTAAATGCAAGAATGCTTGAATCGAGTGGCTGATCCAGTCATTAAATAAGTTGCAGAGAGAACACTATTTAACTTTCTTTTTACTCCTACCTGGTTTTATTTCCCTTTTCCTCTTGCTGATTCCTTCCGCTGCACTTGCAAAAGGGAGGGAAAACTCAGAAACCTCTCGAATTTGAATGGTGGGTCGATGGCCGAACGGCTGGTGTACTTCCGCACTTAAAATTGGTTTATTGTATAAACTGAACTTTAAGCCAAGTGCTTCGATTACTCTTCCCCTTCTTTTCTAAATTCCTTATTTAGAAACACTCGTAACATTTTCGCTCTTTTCTCTCTCCCGGTGCAACCCAAGCTTAAAATCGACTTTCGGGTGTTGAGAAAAATTCAAGATGGGTTGCATGATACTTTAAACCAAGTTTCGAAGGATTTGAGATTCCCAGATAAATATAGAATAAAATCCCTTCACTCCAGTTTTTTTCCTGTTCTTTTACAGAAATAAATAAAAAGAACACTTGCAAAGCTCTTGAACTTTTTGATTGTTATGACATAGTAATTTTGGAAACATACGAAACATTTGTATCTTATATGTTACTTTTATTTCTTATTTAACTAATAATATTAAATACATTTTATAAAACTTTTAGTTCATATATTTTAAAATAGATTTTCCTTTTACGATTAGATTCCTTATACGGCTTGCACAGTGCTTAATTGCTTAAATCATACAACGTGAGTTTCATATACTATGTACTCTAAACTCGCATGCAATATAGTAAATTACAAATATGTCGAAACATACTATATTGTATGATTAAATCTGTACTAATACATATCTCAAATACCTATACACCTTGTATATGCGTTATGTATCCACATTTTAGTCTAAGTATCATACTTTGGTATTATGTTTTATTCACCTGCATTATTTAATGCTCATTTACAATATTTTGATACTTAAAGAAGAAACATATTTCTATTTTACACATTTTTACAATATTGCATACATAATATACAATAAGCTATACATTGATTTATTTCTAATATAGTAATTTTTCATGTTACGTTTATAAGGTGTTTTAGTTGTACTCCAGGCTCTTTAAATACACAGTATATTGTATTATGTAATAATAGTTAACAGAATATCAAACTCATATAAAACACATTAAAATTTACTGTAAACACAATATTATCCGACAATTGAGTATTATATGTACGGAACCCTTTTCTAATATTACCTATGTTACATAAAAATAATATATCTTATGTATAATAAACAATCATTTATAAACTTTACGGGATACAGATGGAGATTCACGAATACTTAAGGCAGTCAATAGAGACCTATACGAATTTCGTAGAAGATTGGTAGATATATACGACGAATACGTCCCTGGGATGTATGCTAACACTTAAAGTTTATGCAAGCAAATAAAAAAATGTATAAAAATGGATTAATTTATTCCATAAAAGTTAAATAAAATAAATTATAACGTATTAGAAAATTCATATTCACACTGATAAAACATTTATAGGAGAAGTATGTCTCAATATATTTAATAATTAATGTTTATTGAAACTAAAATAATAAAATTCTTTAAAATTTGTGACTTCCTGGGGACACTCATAGAACTAAGTTCACGAAATATAAATAAATAAATATCGTACGAGCTATTTACTCAACGTAAGTTTTTGAATCTCGTTTAACCAAACGTACGTCTATGTCTCATATCAATATACTACAAAAGTGGCATATCATTTCTTAATTTAATTTGAAGCTATCAAAATATACTCTCATATAAATGTAACAACACAAATTTCTGCACAATTATTTGTATAATATATCGTTGACAAACAGGCAAACAAGTCTCCAAAAGAGGGGAAAATTTAAACTGTCTTTCTCCCTACGTCTTTTTTCAATAAGATCAGAAATGTTTTTTCCATCAGTCATTCATTCCGAGTAAATGATAAAGATATGAAACAATCATCAATAGCTGACATAACTTCTAAATTCTTGAAAGATATTTAGATCATTTGATCAATTTACTGTTGTCCATGTAAGTAACAATTTTCTTAATCAAAAAGCAATGGTAAAATTCAATTAGACGTATAACTGAAAATCATAAAATTTGGAAAAGATTAACAGTATTTAAAAAGCATGGAGAACAGGTCGTACGAGTATACATTACTCATTTTCTGAAATAAGTTATTTTGAATGTCGCTTAAGCGAAAGTTGTGCTATTTGTCAGTTTAATATAATAGGTAAAATTAACACATAATTGAAATAATGTTTCGAAGTTATTAAAATACACTATTATGAAAAATGTAAACATTTTACCCTCATATTTAAGTAATGCATTATTAGTAAACATAAAAAAAAGTTCTAAAAGAGGAAATTAAAATTGCCTTACTCAGCCATTTCCCTTTTATGAGGCACACTAATATATATGTTTAATAGTTATTTATTTATTCTCACTAATAGATGAAGCCAACAAATGATCATCAGTGTGAAAACCTCTAAAATACTTAGTTCTTTTGACCGAATTGTCGTAGTTCAAGTAAACGAAAATGGTAAAAATTATAAAAAAAATTAATAAAATGATGGTACAAAATAACAG
>CM063506.1:98045739-98060739 GCA_032207245.1 Pardosa pseudoannulata
TGCATTATGTAGATATGAACGAAGTTATTGGGAACAAACGGTTGTTTCGAACTGGCTTAATTCAAATTCCGAACTGCGTAATGGTGCAAGTAGCACAAAATAACTCGAAATTGTGGTATTGAATCTCAGTTTTAATTTAAATATAGAAGTTTGATTGTGGACTAAGTTTACTCAGAACGTATTCGCGTGTGGCAGCGAATTCTTATTATGAAATTTGTATAGCGGAGAAATCAAACAAGTCAAATTTTGTATTTAAATGTATTTTGGAATACATTTAAAAGTTCAAATGGATTACTGATTATTATAAATAAATAAAAGAATTTTTCAATAGCAGTACCCTAAAATCATTAAAGTGAATTTAAAAAATAGTATATTCTATTAACTATTCTTAAACATACAATTATAAAAGTTATTTACTAGGATAAATTCATGAAATCTTTAAAACCTTTATAAATTTTAAAATGTTTAATATTACAGATGACTTATTACTGAACCTTATATAGTATTAAACGTATTCACGTGTGGCAGAGAATTCTTATTATGAAATGTGTATTGCGGCGAAATCATACAAGTCAAATTTTGTATTTAAAATGTATTTTGCATTACATTTAAAAGTTGAAATGGATTAATGATTAATATAAATAAATAAAATAATTTTTCAATAGCAGTACCCTAAAATCATTAAAGTGAATTTAAAAAATAGTATATTCTATTAACTATTCTTAAACATACAATTATAAAAGTTATTTACTAGGATAAATTCATGAAATCTTTAAAACCTTTATAAATTTTAAAATGTTTAATATTACAGATGACTTATTACTGAACCTTATATAGTATTAAATAATATTTCAATAACATCAAAAATATAAACTTCAAACAAATTTGTGAAGAGGTATTTTCTATAATTCTCTATTATGATGTGATATATTCATTATAAAAAATTAACCTGTGTGGGTAACCCCAGTCCCCGATGGTTTTCGAATAATGTCGACTTTATTTGTTATGAGATTTTTGTCTCATCACAAAGGTAAGCTCCATTTTTCTGGACTCAGCATGCAGTCATAGGAATTCGTAGAAGAGTGAAAAATATCGTTAAACAAAGTAATTTGGGATAACACAAATCATAGGTTTTTGAGGTAACATCTCTCAAGGATAACTGTCAACAAACTTGTACATCTCAACTATATAGCTATCTGTAACAACGAATCATAATTTAATTACAATTCATGTGTTTGATGCCGATGACGTAGAAGTTTGAATGTGTAATAAGTTTACTCAGAACGTATTCGAGTGTTGCAGAAAATTCTTATTATGAAATGTGTATTGCCAAGGAATCATACATGTCAGATTTTGTATTTTGAATGTATTTTGCATCATATTTAAAAGTTTAAATGGATTACTGATCAATATAAATAAAATACCTTTGCACTAGCAGAACCCTAAAATCATTAAAGTGAATTTAGAGAATAGTATATTCTATTAACGATTCTAAAACATACAATTATAAAGGTTATTTACTAGGATAAATTCATAAAATCTTTAAAACCTTTATAATTTTTTATAATGTTTAAAATTACAGATGACTTATTACTGAACCGTATATAATATTAAATAATATTTCAATAACATCAAATAGATAAATTTCAAACAAATTTGTGAAGAGGTATTTTCTATAATTCTCTAATATTATATGATATATTTATTATAAAAATTAACCTGTGTGGGGAAACCCCTATGGTTTTCGAATCCTGTCGACTTTATTTGTCATGAGATTTTTGTCTTATCACAAAGGGAAGCTCGTTGTTCTGAGCTCAGCATGCAGTCATAGCAATTTATTAATTGAGTGAAAAATAGCGTTGAACAAAGGAAATTGAGATAACGAAAATCATAATTTATTGAGGTAACATCTCTCACGGATGACTGCCCACAAACTTGTAGAACTCAATTATATAGTTATCTGTAACAACGAATCAGAATTTCATTACAATTTACATGGTGGATGACGATGAGGTAGAAGTTTGATACTAAGTTTGTGTACTAAGTTTACTCAAAACGTATTCGAGTGTTGCAGAAAATTCTTATTATGAAATGTGTACTGCGAAGGAATCATTCAAGTCAGATTATATTATTTTGAATACAGTTTGCATTAAATTTAAAAGTTTAAATGAATTACTGATTAGTATAAATAATTAAAAGAATTTTTTTCTATAGCAAAACCCGAAAACCATTAAATTGAATTTAGAAAATAATATATTCTATTAACTGTTCTAAAACATATAATTATAAAGGTTATCTTCTGGGATAAATACATGAAATCTCTGAAACATTTAAAATATTTAAAATGTTTAAAATTACAGATGACTTATTAATAAACCGTATACAATAATTAAATAATATTTCAATCACAGTAAATATACAAATTTGAAACAAATTTGTCAACAGGTATTTTCTATAATTCTCTATTGTTATATTATATTTTGATCATAAAAATCAACTTGTGTGGGGAAACCTCGATGGTGTTCGAATCCTGCCGACTTTATTTCATGAGATTTTTGTCTCATCACAAAGAGAAATTCGTTGTTCTGGACTCAGCTTTCAGTCATATATAAGTGAAAAATATCGTTGAACAAAGGAATTTGGGATTACGAATATCATAATTTATTGAAGTAACATCTCTCACGGATGACTGTCCACAAACTTGTACATCTCAATTATATAGTTATCTGTAACAACAAATCTGAATTTAATGTTGGATCAGAATTCATGTGTTGGATGCGATGACGTAGAAGTTTGAATGTGTAATAAGTTTACTCAGAACGTATTCGAGTGTTGCAGAAAATTCTTATTATGAAATGTGTACTGCGAAGGAATCATTCAAGTTAGATTATATTATTTTGAATACAGTTTGCATTAAATTTAAAAGTTTAAATGAATTACTGATTAGTATAAATAATTAAAAGAATTTTTTTCTATAGCAAAACCCGAAAACCATTAAATTGAATTTAGAAAATAATATATTCTATTAACTGTTCTAAAACATATAATTATAAAGGTTATTTACTAAAATAAATAAATGAAATCTTTAAAACCTTTATAATTTTTAAAATGTTTAAAATTAGATAACTGATTACTGAACCTTATATAATATTTAAATAATATTGCAATAACAGTAAATATGTAAATTTAAAACAAATTTGTGAAGAGGTATTTTCTATAATTACTATTGTTATATGATATACTTATCATAAAAATTAACCTGTGTGGGGAAAACCCCGATGGTGTTCCATTCCTGTCGACTTTATTTCTTATGGGATTTTTGTCGCGTCACAAATGGTAGCTCGTTGTTCTGGACTCAGCATTGAGTCACAGCAATTCGTAGATGAGTGAAAAATATCGTTGAACAAAGGGATTTGTGATAACGAAAATCAAAGTTTATTGAGGTAACATCTCTCACGGATGACTTTCCACAAACTTGTACATTTCAATTACAGAGTTATCCGTAACAACGATTCATCGTTTAATTACAATTCACGTGGTGGATGCTGATGACATAGAAGTTGATTGTATACTAAGTTTACTCAGAATTTATTCGCGTGTTAGCGAATTCTTATTATGTAATGTGTACTGAGAAGGAATCATTCAAATCAGATTAGTATTTTTTTAACATTTTGCATCACATTTAAAAGTTTAAATAAATTACTGATTAGTATAAATACTTTTTCACTAGCAGAACCCTAAAATCATTAAAGAGAATTTAAAAAATAGTATATTCTATCACCTATTCTGAAACATACAATTATAAAGGTTATGATACTACTTAAAAATTATAAACGTTTTAAAGATTTCATATACTAGGATATGAAATCTTTAAAACCTTTATAATTTTTAAAATGTTTAAAATTAGATAACTGATTACTGAACCTTATATAATATTTAAATAATATTGCAATAACAGTAAATATGTAAATTTAAAACAAATTTGTGAAGAGGTATTTTCTATAATTACTATTGTTATATGATATACTTATCATAAAAATTAACCTGTGTGGGGAAAACGATTTTCGAATCTGTCGACTTTCATTTTTGATGGAAGTTTTTGTCTCGTCACAAATGGTAGCTCGTTGTTCTGGACTCAGCATTGAGTCACAGCAATTCGTAGATGAGTGAAAAATATCGTTGAACAAAGGAATTTGTGATAACGAAAATCAAAGTTTATTGAGGTAACATCTCTCACGGATGACTTTCCACAAACTTGTACATTTCAATTACAGAGTTATCCGTAACAACGAATCATCGTTTAATTACAATTCAGGTGCAGGATACCCATGACTTAGTTGGATAGTCAGAATTATTTTAATTTACTTACTTAACCGTAAATTTGGTGGAGAAAAGTTTGCCAAATCAATAGAAAATATCAAGTTTGCTAGAAAAGGACAGAATAAACCTAAAAAATATTTAAAGTTAGATAAAATTAAGTTGGTTAAATTTTAGAATAAAAATTTCATTACACATATATAATTATACAAGTTTATTTTACTTGGGAAAAATTGGTAAACTTTTTTAAACATCTCTATTTTTGAAATGTATAAAAATTTAAAAATAAGAATAAAATTGCTATATTTGCAAGATATATATTGAAATTTAATTAAGTTATATCATTTATACAATGTTTATAAATTTTATATAAAATAAAGTATTTAATATTCTACTTTCACCGTAATAGATTAATTTTACAAATCTCTTATACAAAGATTTTAATCTCATTTCATGTTTTGAGAATGAAGTTTTACAGAAAAATAAATACAAACATCTATATACCAAACTTCTGACACGCAATTAAAATTTTAGAGCGTATTTTTATAACAAAAATCTTCAATTAAGGTGGATGATTTTTTTAACTTTCAAACTATAGTTTTATTTATATAATAATATAAACAAAAGTACCTTTTCGACTCCACTTAATAAAATTTAATTAATAATCAAAGTGTAATGAATTGCCATATAATAAATTTTATTGACCAAATCAAAATTATTTAAAATTTTTGAAAATAATTGACATTTTAACTTATTCCTAAAAAAAAAATTAAAACATATCAATTAATTTTAACATTATTTAATTTTAAATGACCAAGTCATACAGTTTACTAGATGTCAAACAGAAACAGTAGGGGTGCTTAGGAATACATTTTGAAAGATCTTCAAACCTCGGTTGAATGCTTGTCAAGGAGCACCTTATATCTATTTCAGGATTTAACTTGTTCTAGGAGGTGTTGGTATTACTTATTATTTGGTGTATTACTAACTTTTTTGGTTCGACTCAGCGCGACCCAAGAAATATGCTTCGCGACCCATAGGTTAAGAACCGCTGCTTTAGGTCATTCCCTTTCTTTGTGTATTATTTCTAGATATATGGTTTGGTTTGGAACTTACAGTCTACTATTTTACAACACGTGGGTTAATGAGACCGGGACCTTCTGTCTAATGCTGATTTCTAACATGCAGGATATAGAGGGATTTGAATCCGCGAACTCCGGTACAGAAGATTAGCACCCAAACCTATGTTTCTAGATGTTAGTACATCGCATTATTACTTTCTACAATACCAGCAACACATTTGCTTTACTATATTCTTCATACGTATTTTGAAAATTTGAAGAAATTTATAATTTCTGTATTTGTATATTTTACTCTCATTTTAAAAATGTCCAATTAAAATAGTTGTACCTTAGATTCCACAAATTATTCATTTAACATTACATGTGAGTTACCAGGGAAAGGGAATGTGTGTTATCAGAAAAATCCCACACGATTGTCTGATCGAATCAGCGTAATTTGAACACCCTACCAAGCGAATCAATTCCCCCTACAGTAAATCATCAACAATTCGATCGTTCATGGCTCGCCACAATTACCTCTAAAAGATTGGTCAAAGCCTACATGTATGTTATAAATGATATATGTATCATTCACCTTCATCCTATTGAATCGGTTCAATTCAAACATCTTAAGGTATCCGTCTAAGTTCGAATTATTTTTTTTTGTTTAAACGTAGAAACTAGTTCATGTTTTTATATTTTTATATTCATTTTTTATATTATCATAGAGAATTGCACTTGAAAAGTTTATTCCAGGATAAGTTTTTATAACATTTCACATAAATAAAAAAAAAATTTAGTATAAAAATCGGGTTTTTTCAAAACGTCTAATTTATTAATAAATTATATTATTTCAATATTTTTTTATGTAACACATTTCTTATATACTGGACTAGTGAATCATCTAAAAGCTTTCCTTAATTTACATTTGGTAAAAAAATTTTGGTTCTTCAAAATCATACATATTGAATTTTTAACGAAATTTCATTACCTTTATAGCTAACTATTAGTATAACATCATTAAAAATTATACAAATTTAAAGATTTTAGGTCATTCACTAGTAAATACTATCAAAAGCATTTATAATAATTTTCAACAAAATATTTTGAAAATGACAAATGAAATCACATTTCAAGTTTCAACATTTTATTAAAAATACCGTTCTGAGAAAAACGCATTTGAAGTTTATGAAAGTAATTTTAACTATTAAAAAATTAAAATACTTGTTTAAAGTTCCCCACACTTTCTTGCTTCAAAACTTTCTAACTACCAAGTTGCTAATTATTAAAAATTCTAGAAAAAAGTTTAAACTAATCTTCATGAAAATTTAGAAAGTTTTGTCAAAAAAAATGCTCTTTAAAAACCTTTAAATTAACACATTCCTGTCCGAAGTCGCTACTTCCGTTTTGTTTTGACAGCTGTCACTGATGTTTAAATAGCTGTAACGTTTTTTAAAATGCCATAGAGACAAAACAAAAATAGATTTAGAAGCCTTAAAGTTGAAATTTTACAATAGAAATATAGAAAAAAAATTATGATTTTTAGCAACAAATGCCGTTTTCAACGTAGGCGGATACCTTAATAAACATCTGTTTGTGCCTTGTTAAAAAAATACTTTTATCAGAATTTCTAACATGTGATTAATATTGATTCCAAATTTGAAATAATTTTATATCCTTATTATACGAAAACATTGTAATATTCTTACATAAAAACAGTAGATATTATACAAAAGAATTTTTCTTTAGATTCACGTAGTTACTATTTCTTGTTTCAATACCATTTTATTTTCTACCTTGAATTTCTAAAAGTTTAGTTAAAAACTTTGGACCTTTAAGTCCTGCGGAGAATGTTACATTTCTTAAACATTCATGGAATTCTGAGCGTTGCTTTTACCATATTAGATGAGAATTTCGAAATGTTTACACAACATTTTACAATATTCAGAGCTCTTGAATTGCAGTGCGCTAGCGATTTCAACTTAAAGTCTGCTTTTTTCCCCCTTAAAGTTAAACATGGCCTTCTTTTGATGTCTTTGTAGGTAAACAACTATTTGATTTTAAGTATTAAAGACAGGAATATAAACTGATGTAAATGTATATATCATTAGAGAGTTGAGGGAAATTTGTGACATATCACATATTTAAAAGAATAAATAATATTTTTTAAAGGTTTACAATATTTTGAAATCATTGACTTTTTATGTATTGTAAACTACTTTATAGGATTCATTTTAAAGTACTATGAATTTCATATACTGATACATTACTGATAAAGGTGACACTTTATTATTTTAATATTTAAAAGATTGAATATATTTTTAATGTAAATCATCAATGTTTACAATAAATGCAACTTAAGAGTAATTAATTACCTTCTTCAGTTAAACACAAATAAGAAATATTTACAAAAATAGGAATACAGGCAAAATATCTCCATGTATTTAAACATGATTTATAGTTATAAAACAAGAATTAACAATTAAAATAAAAATGCGTAGGTTTGGTTTGGTTTTTAGTGATATGGTCTACTGTTTCCTACAAGAGGGCTAACGAGACCGGGACCTACAGCTTAAAGCCGATTGTGAATGGCTACTAACATCCATGCCACTGTGGGATTCGAACCCACGAACTCCCGTACCGAAGGCCAGCGCCTTAACCAATCAGCCGTATTTCGGCTAAAAATGCGTAGGAAAACATTATGCATGATAAAAGAAAACGATGTAGCTTACTTATAGTTATTTTACCTATTTAAATTTTCTGGTTACATTGATCTTTTATAAAAGCTGACTTACTATATTGACTTACTATATTTATGATTTTGACTTACTATAAAGGTTTTTTTTAAATATAAGTATTTAAGACATGAATATAAAATGATGTAACTTTACATGTAATTAGAGAGATGAGAGAAATTTGTGACATATATCTTTAAAATAATAAATTAATATATTTTTACCAGGTTTACAATATTTTGAAATAATTGCCTCTTTATGTATTGTAAGCTACATTATAGGATTCATTTTAAAGTACTATGGATTTCATATACTGATACATTACTGATAATGGGAACAATTTATTCTTTTAATATTTAAAAGGTAAACGATAAGTTTAATGTAAATATTCAATGTTTATATTAAGTGCAATTTAAGAGTAATAAAATAACTTTTTCAGTAAAATATAAAGAAGAAATATTTATAAAAATAGGAAAATATGCAAAATATCCCGTGTATTTAAACATGATATATATTGATAAAACAAGAATTAACAATTTAAAAAAATTAAAAATGCGTAGGAAAACAGTATGTATGATAAAAGAAAAATCTGTAGCTTACTTATAGCTATTTTCCCTATTGAAATTTTCTGGTTACATTGGTGTTTTATAAATGCTATAAACATTTATTTAAAAATAATAAGAACATTTGGGACTCCGTTATTTATTTAATATTAAATACAGAACTTTTTCAGTTAAATACAAGAAAATATATTTATAAAAATAGGAAAATATACAAAATATCCGATGTATTTAAACATGATTTATTGTGATAAAACAAGAATTAACAATTTAAAATATTAAAAATGCGTAGGAAAACTGTATTGATAAAAGAAAAAGCTGTAGATTACTTATAATTATTTTCCCTATTTAAATTTTCTGGTTACATTGCCGTTTTATAAATGCTGTAACGAACTATAAACATTTATTTAAAAGTAATAAAAACATTTGAGACAAGGTTATTTATTTAATATTAAATACTTAACTTCTTCGAGTAATTAACTTCTTCAGTTAAAGATACATTTATAAAAATTGAAAAATAAAAAATATCGCCATGTATTTAAACATGATTTATAGTGGTTAATGCATTAACAATTTAAAAAAATCAAAATGTTTAGGAAAACATATTATGTATGATAGCAGAAAAAGATGTACCTTACTTATAGCTATTTTCCCTATTTAAATATTTTGGTTACATTAGTGTTTTATAAATGATTTAACTATAAACATTTATTTAAAAATAATGAGCACATTTGGGACAGCGTTATTTATTTAATATTAAATACATAAACAAGTTGCTGAAAAGGATTGGCTTAATCATTAAATTATATCCTGTACACTGCTTGCTTTTCTAACTTCAAAGCATTTAACTAAACAAATATCTTTCTCAGTAGTTTATTAGGATAATTTATATCTCCTTTGACTACGCAGTGTAGCTTAAGATCAGAAAGAGAGGGGGGGGTTAGGTATGCCAATAAGCAGCTGTCTCTGCTCATGAAACACTCGGATCAAATTAATTTGTCATGCTCTGGGAGCAAAGATTTATGATTTTAATTTTGTTCATTTGTTATGCATATGTCATAACCACCAAACCCTCTGATTTATGTCGCGCATTGAAAGTTTACCTTCATTTGTTTGGATTTTGAATTATATACACACACCAGATAACATTTCTCTGTATAAAATGCAAATACTCTGCTCCGCTGTCATGCAGATTACTGGAATAAGCGAAAAGATTTGATAAAATACATATTTGCAGTTAGTTTGTTCCCGGATTTCGGTTTTAAATAGTATCTCACGTGATTTCCTCTCACGAATTAAATCCCCATTTAATGAAATCTAGTAAAAATTGGGTTATTAAATATGCAAGATTTGGATTACGGCTATAGAGGATATTGTTTCCTGATTTTAATTGTAAATGAAAGTGTAATGCAACCAGAAAAATAGTACAGATTATTGATGAATCCGAATAAAAATGAGTTTTCTTTATTTCGACATCATTTTGTAAGTAATTAAGAATTCTCATCAATTATGCTAATTTATAAGTTATATATCTTTATACATAAAATTCTTCTGTCCGTGTGTTTTTTAATAGTATTCTTTTAAAACGGCTGGACTTATTGTGATGAAATGTTGTTTATCTAAATGATTTGAGAATGGTTTACATTCACTATTTGACCCGATGGAAAGTGTTTTTCCATTAAAAACCCAGATTTGCCAGCTTATTAAGATTATTATAATGCCGCTTCAAACCCTTAACTGCCACCATATCTATGACGCAGTGGTCAGCGTAACCAGTACCAAGTTCCAGGATCAAGTTTCAGTACCAAGTTCCAGGATCGAATCCCCGTACAGGAGATGTTGGATTTTTAATTTAATCTAATTTCGTTTGTGAAGACTGTACGTGTGGTGGAGTCAAGTGTTTTTAGAATACATTTTTGCTTAATTTTCAATCAATACGGTTGAATTTATAATTTATTTAAAAACACTTTAAAATTTTTGAAGTTATATCGTTAAAATAGGACAACGTCTGTCGGGTCATCTAGTTTTTATTACCTATATATGTTTGTGTGTATTTACGCAAGCCATAAAAATATGGTAGATGTATACGAGTGTTATTTTAAATGTGATAAATATGTCAATGATAATCAATGTAATAAGATAATTTTTTTTGCATTAATTCCTTAATAGTAATATTGAATGTATCCAACCAGGAAGAGTAAATGTAATAAATTGCATGTGAATAATGACTTAAATATGTACACTTAAATCTTATCATTGGTTTCCGGTCGGATTAGTATGTTGGAGTCCAATTATAAAACACAGTGTAAAATAGTTTGTACATATTTTTATGTTTCCTCAAGGTAATTTTTCATTTCTTCAGGGTAATGTTTGATTACTTCTCAACTAGAATTCTAGAATAGGAATTTCTATAATCGCTCTACAAATTTCGAGAATCTGCTATTATTTAAAAACATTTATATAGAAATTAAAATTTTTAAATTTAACGAAAGTCGAACATTATATTATTTACAGATACATGGAGGAATATCATTGTCTGTTATTAATACCCAATTTTTATTATGCGGAACGAGACCCAAAAGAGTAAGTCGTAGTTCTTCAGTATCGAAGGCAGTGGGATTAAATCCAGAAGTCGTATGGACGTTGGTAATCTGCTTCAGGTTTTGACATTTTATTTGTTTTGGTTTCCAGTGTTACTGTCTACTTTTTACAACATCAAGGCTAATGAGACTGGGACCTACAGCTTAAAGCAGATTCCGAACGGCTACGATTATCCATGGCCCTATGGGATTCGAACCCATGAACTCTGGTAACGAAGGCCAGCACCTTAACCAATCGGCCCTCGTTCGGCTGTTTTGACTTTGGGTTTTAGTCTCATAAGCCCTCTCTCAGCCCCAAAAAATTAACGATAGAACTGTTAATCAAACCAGTCTGATGCCACTGTAATTGTAGTTAGTTATTTTTCATATCAATGGTTATTGTTGCATTTAATATTGAGGCCGCAGTAGTTGAAATGCAAGTCACAAGGTAGCAGCAAAAAACATTTTTATATATTTGAAGTGAATGTAAAACGATTCCATTCTAGTAAAATATTTGCATATGACACGAAGTTATTATTTTTTTGTATTAATAGAATACTTTACAGCAACGGATGATTAACGGATGATTAAAACAACAGATAATTATTAACGTGTACATACTATTACATTTATTTGTTTAAATTCCATATTTATTTTATTATATGCTGTTCATAAAAATATAGATTTAAGATATCCATTAGCAGGTGTGTAGGAATTCTCTAGGAACATAATTACCTTTAGAATTGTAAATAAAATGTATTGTGACTTTATGCAACAATATATCAAATTTATAACGTGTACATACAATTACATTTTAATTTGTTTAAATTCATATTTATTTTATTATATGCTGTTCATAAAAATATAGATTTAAGATATCCATTAGCAGGTGTGTAGGAATTCTCTAGGAACATAATTACCTTTAGAATTGTAAATAAAATGTATTGTGACTTTATGCAACAATATATCAAATTTATAACGTGTACATACAATTACATTTTAATTTGTTTAAATTCCATATTTATTTTATTATATGCTGTTCATAAAAATATAGATTTAAGATATCCATTAGCAGGTGTGTAGGAATTCTCTAGGAACATAATTACCTTTAGAATTGTAAATAAAATGTATTGTGACTTTATGCAACAATATATCAAATTTATAACGTGTACATACAATTACATTTTAATTTGTTTAAATTCCATATTTATTTTATTATATGCTGTTCATAAAAATATAGATTTAAGATATCCATTAGCAGGTGTGTAGGAATTCTCTAGGAACATAATTAACTTTAGAATTGTAAATAAAACGTATTGTGACTTTATGCAACAATATATCAAATTTATAACGTGTACATACAATTACATTTTAATTTGTTTAAATTCCATATTTATTTTATTATATGCTGTTCATAAAAATATAGATTTAAGATATCCATTAGCAGGTGTGTAGGAATTCGTTAGGAACATAATTAACTTTAGAGTAGTAAATAAAATGTATTGTGACTTTATGCAACAATATATCAAATTTATAACGTGTATATACAATTACATTTTAATTTGTTTAAATTCCATATTTATTTTATTATATGCTGTTCATAAAAATATAGATTTAAGATATCCATTAGCAGGTGTGTAGGAATTCTCTAGGAACATAATTACCTTTAGAATTGTAAATAAAATATATTGTGACTTTATGCAACAATATATCAAATTTATAACGTGTACATACAATTACATTTTAATTTGTTTAAATGCCATATTTATTTTATTATATGCTGTTCAAAAAAATACAGATTTAAAATGTCCATTAGCAGGTGTGTAGGAATTCTCTAGGAACATAATTACCTTTAGAATTGTAAATAAAATGTATTGTGACTTTATGCAACAATATATCAAATTTATAACGTGTACATACAATTACATTTTAATTTGTTTAAATTCCATATTTATTTTATTATATGCTGTTCATAAAAATATAGATTTAAGATATCCATTAGCAGGTGTGTAGGAATTCGTTAGGAACATAATTAACTTTAGAGTAGTAAATAAAATGTATTGTGACTTTATGCAACAATATATCAAATTTATAACGTGTACATACAATTACATTTTAATTTGTTTAAATGCCATATTTATTTTATTATATGCTGTTCAGAAAAATACAGATTTAAAATGTCCATTAGCAGGTGTGTAGGAATTCGTTAGGAACATAATTAACTTTAGAGTAGTAAATAAAATGTATTGTGACTTTATGCAACAATATATCAAATTTATAACGTGTATATACAATTACATTTTAATTTGTTTAAATTCCATATTTATTTTATTATATGCTGTTCATAAAAATATAGATTTAAGATATCCATTAGCAGGTGTGTAGGAATTCGTTAGGAATAATTACTTTAGAAGTAAATAAAATATATTGTGACTTTATGACAATATATCAAATTTATAACGTGTACATACAATTACATTTTAATTTGTTTAAATGCCATATTTATTTTATTATATGCTGTTCAGAAAAATACAGATTTAAAATGTCCATTAGCAGGTGTGTAGGAATTCGTTAGGAACATAATTAACTTTAGAATTTAATAAATGTATTGTGACTTTATGCACAATATATCAAATTTTAACACAAGTATTATTAATTGTAAAGCAATTATATTTATTAATATGAAGAAGCTATAAGTAAATACAATTTTTAACATATTATATATGTTTGAAGTTTATGATTATTAGTACTTGCATACAGTCTTGAAGTTTAGTTTTAATTAATAGAATAATTTACTGTTTAAATTAACAGATGTTTATTAACGAGTACTTACTATTGCATTCAAATTTGTTTAAATTCCATATTTATTTTATTATATGCTGCTCATAAAAATGTAGATGCAAGATATATATTAACAGATGTACAGTAATTCGTTAGGAACTGAATTACACTTAGAATAGTAACGAAATTTATTGGGACTTTATATGACAATATATCAAATTTATACAACACAAGCATTAACCCTTTACTGGACAGTGGTTTCACAGCGAAAACTCTTGTTATCTAAACATTTTTTTGGGTGTATATATATATATTTTTATATTTTTTAATATTTATATTATTTAAACTTTACAATAGATATATACTGCATATAATTAATTTTTTTCTTCTCAAATATATATTTATACTATGCTGTATATATATAGTTTGTAATTAATTTTTTTTACTTATGATATATATATAAATTATATATATATATTTGAATATATATATATGTATATTATACTTTTTTAAGAACATATATTGTATTGTTCTTAGAATATAATTAAAATATTTAAAATTATTGTGCTATACAATATATTTTTGTCATATAATATAAAATATATATATTCTTTAACTGTGAAAATCGTATTATATATTTTTATATATATATATATATATATATATATATATATATATATATATATATATTATATATATAATATAAATATATATATATATATATATATATATATATATATATATATATGTATATATATATATATATATATATATATATATATATATATATATATATATATATATATATATATATATATATATATATATATATATGTATATATATATATGTATATAAATATATATAATATATATATGTATATATATATATATATATATATATATATATATATATATATATATATATATATATATATATATATATATATATATATATATATATAGATAT
>CM063506.1:98070739-98123239 GCA_032207245.1 Pardosa pseudoannulata
GATTCTTCTACTTTTTCTGGCTTCCCAAACTTATCCAAGTGTTTGCAAGACACACAAGATTATTAGTTTTTGTTTAAAAGTTGAGTTTTTACATTTACTTAAATTCTTTTTGGGAAATTCAAAGATAGATGTCACTTAAAAAATAACCTATATTCAATTGCTTCGAAGAAACATGATATATGGAGAGTATAAAAATTTAATATAATATAAATATAAATATAAATGTACATTCATGAATTAAACTATGTGTTATAATTCTTATTAAGGCTATAATAAATTATAAACTAATTAATTAGTTTGGACTATTAATAACAATCCAACTATTATGTTTAAGAATATAAAAAGTAAAAATATTAGTCAGCGTAATTTTTAACATGACTGTAGCTATTGTATATCTCTAGCAATACTCTTTATAAGGATTTTTTCCACGATCAGTATAAAAGGTAATACAAGAGATGCGTGCGAACTACCAGACAAACACATTTATATATAATGGATTCGTTATATACCCAAATACACACACACACACTATATATATATATATATATATATATATATATATATATATATATATATATATATATATATATATATATATATATATATATATATATACATACATATATATACATACATATATACATACATAGATACATATAAGAACTAACTAAAAATTAAATTTGAATGAAATTCCAGTAAAATCTCTTTTTTAATCTGCTGTATAAAATTATAGAGCTACTTGGTATTTTAAAATAAAAATAAAATGACGTTAATAAATACAAAAAGTAATCCATATATATAATATAATTAATAACATTTTTAATTGCTGCTAATATATTCAGCTCAAAAATTATGTATTTCACAAGAAGAAAATAAATGGACTTCCATTATGTTAAATTCGTATTAGCAATTCATATAAACTAAATCTAAATAAATTCAGTTTCTCTTTCTTTTAACGAACGTTTATAAATAAATAAATAAATAAATATAGATATATGTATATATATATATATGGACATATACAACATGCATTTATACATTTACCTGAAACTCAAAAAAAAAAATTAAATTGTTTTTAATAAAAGTATAAACATTTCAGTAAACGTTCTCTATTTGATATCGATAACGAAAATTTCTGCACTGAAAGAAAATTTATGATGTTCGGGAAACATTCTTAAACAAACTTGCCTTTATTTAAATACAAATGTAAATAAATGTTTTGAAAAAAGAATAAATATCAACATATAGGTATCTACTAAGTTAATATCATTTACAGTTTTAATGAGTGTTCTTAACTATTTAACTATTATTCGTTTTGTATTGATTCATTTTCTATAAGTTTTATTTAACATGCATTACTATTTATTATAGAAAATATATATAAATCATGAAAATTAGAAACATAAATCAGCTGTATAACTTCAGCATGGATATCATTATCATTTAACAGGAAAGAATTTTAATGAAATATTAAGTTCTAGAGAACATTAGATAACAGTTAATAATTTTTAGTTTCAGGAGATCTCGGATGAAGTTTAAGAAGTTCAAGATTTATTGCCCATATTTCTAAAGATTCTATATGATAAATTATGAAAAATAATCCTTTCGGACATTAATGTTTATGTAAATTTACAGTATATATAATATACATATATATTATACATTTACAGTATATATATATATATATATATATATATATATATATATATATATATATATATATATATATATATATATTTATATATATATATATATACACATATATACGTTATTTCAAATAATTGCAACAAAGTTATCCATAAGGATCAAGATTTGTTACCCACATTTCTGAAGTTTCTATATGAAAAATTGTAAAACATAATCCTTCCCGACATTAATGGTTATGTAAATTTATAGATTATATATTAGGAATATATATATATATATATATATATACTATTACAAATAATTGTAACAAAGTTATTTATAGTTTAAAGCTTTCTATTTAAATAGTTTTACAGTACTAATAAGTATAACCATCAAATTAGGATGCCTTGTAAATCATATTCAGAATTTTTTATGAATGTTAGAAGTTCATGCTTCTATAAAGTCACAAATTTTCACGAATTTATATCTCATCAGAAATTTACAGGATGAGTGAGATAAATAAAAGACACCAATGAAAAATAATTTGCATTTTAGTAATATATATGTGTTTCAATGTTAATATTCTTCTTTTTATCTCTTTAACTATTCTTATGATTCAATCTAAATTAACTGACTTACTACATATCCATTTCTGTTGAAACAGGACTCAGAAAGTCAAATTTCTAACGAAATATTTAACTTTTATCGTAAAATAAGTTTCATTGCGGTGATTAAATAAATGCTATGATTCATGTTTCTTAATATATAGAATTATTAATGAAAGTAATGAAAAAATGAAATGAATAATGGAAGTAATGTTTTTGAAATATTAATCAGTTTGATACATAATTCTTTGTTAACTAAGCTAAGCGTCATTATATGTCCAAATGCTCTTCAGGTTTTTAGTCACATATCTTTCACATTTCTCCTTACAAACAGTCCCTTCTCTGAATTTCATTGTCGCAAGTTACATAACTTCCCTTTTGTGTTTTGCATCATTATTTAATAAAGATAAGCGGTGGGACTCTGAGGCCCCGATTTATAAAAATATTCAGCACAAAATATTCAACACAATTCCAATAGAAATGAACTAAATTTTCAGTAGCACTCTTATAGATCGTCTAGACCCTCAAAACATGCATTTTAGCAATTTAATCTGAATACTTTTCTTTAAAAAATATATAGTTTTAATTTACTCGGGTACCAGAAACCCACTGTTTGAGCATACATTTTTGTATTTTTATTTAATTTTTGTTGTCGGAGAAGATACCCTATCATAAATACATCGCTATTTGGTTAAAGGATGAAATAAAAATATGTTATCTAAGTTTTTAACTTGTATGTCTTATATTTGTGCTTTCGAATTGGTAATAAAAAATTACACCTCAAAATACTTTTAAATATTAATATTACAAATAATTAGAAAGAGATTTTTAGTTTTAAATAAAGTATATTTTGAAATACAAATTTTCTGTTTATCATCAAAAGCAATTTTGTTGGTACTTTTCTCAGATAATTAGCCCGGTGCAAATTTCCCTCCGCAAAAAGTCGATTAGGAGCATAAATAATTTTTAATTATAATAGTTATGAAGTAAATGTTTTCTAAACTGCTTACCATAGGAATTTCTTAAATCAATTCCATACATAATGTTTTTGAATACATTATGTATAAAAAGTTGGACGTAATATTTATGAAACATTTTTGATAAAAACGCAATTTTAAATTTTAAGGTTGAATTAATTCATTAGCTAATCTAACTTCTAAAATGTAGTTAAAGAAACTGGGATTTTAAAAGTTTCAGTGTTGATTACTTTACAGATAATTTACAAGTTGCGTTCCGTAAGTCATGAAACCAAGTGTTTCTTGAGGCGACAATGTAACGGAATACGTTCCAAGTTAGTAGGTCATTAAAATGGTGTATCAAACTTCAGAATGTCCCTCGTCTCTCTTACCCGTTCTCTGTCAGCTTTCAGAGAGCCAGCTACTGACATCTGTCAGAGAGTACTGATCAGAGAGCTACTGACATCTGTCATCGTTTTCATTACATTTCTCTAAAAATTAAAATATATGAAATTATTGAGAAAAAATTTGTTTCTGAAATTATTTAAATTTATTTTGCTAAAAATTGAATCCTAAACATTTTTCTAAATATTAAAATGTGTTAAAATATTAAAAAGAATTAAATAAGTAAATTTGTTTCTATAAATACTTTAACTGATTTTTCTAAAAATTGAATCTCAAATCTTTTTTTTGTAAATTGAAATGGGTTAAGATATATAAAAAAATAAACAGGTAAATTTTCTTCTAAAATATTTAAATCCATTTTCTTGAAAATTGTGTCCCAAACGTGTTTTTAAAAAGTGAAATGTGTTAAAATATTTAAAAAAAATTAAATAGTTAAATTTGTATCTAAAAGTATTTAAATTAATTTTCCTAAACTAAATTATAAATCTCGATAAAATAAAAATGTAAGGCCTGTTAATATATATCTTAAAGTTGAATCATAATCGGTTAAAATTAAAAGCTAATTTTTTTATTAAAATAATTTATTAATAACTTTTAATTTTTAGTTGAGAATACAGAAATTTAATTTATCAATAAAAGTTTACAATCCATGAAATGAAACTAAATTCTTGTACGAACCTATAACTTCAATCTTTTAAACACACCCTTATAATGATTTTTTAAACCATAAACAATTTTCCTTGTTTATCCAATCTCAAAACCACATGACATTGAAA
This sequence comes from Pardosa pseudoannulata, assembly GCA_032207245.1. Lineage (NCBI taxonomy): Eukaryota > Metazoa > Arthropoda > Arachnida > Araneae > Lycosidae > Pardosa > Pardosa pseudoannulata. The sequence goes on from CM063506.1 coordinate 98,075,108, forward strand.
AGGGAAGAAAGAAAATACAAAAGTTCAGTTCTGAACATATTGAAACCGAAAATCTAAAAGAGATATCAGGCTTTAAAATATCTTCTAGATTTATAGCTTGCCCTTTAGCAAACTTGGAGACCTTCATAAGCAGAAATAATGTTGCCAAAGTAGCCCATAAAGAAAATAAAAATATAACTGAATCATTACTGACGGCTTCTTTCACTTCAAGAATACTCTTTTTTTTTTGTGAAACTGAAGTTAACATCCTTCGGATCCAGCGTGTTTGAAGAGTAACTTTTATCTTTAACCGGAAAAAAAATCTACGAAAGATGAAATATTTTATTTTCTTCCTAAGAAATGAGAAAGCTCTACAGATAAATGATTTAAGAAGTATAAAATCTTAATCTTTAAAATGCATTGGGATTAAAGTCACTTAGCGATATTAACAAATAATGATGGTGGTTTTCGGTAATGCATTTAATTTCTTAAGTGATTTATTATTTTTCAAGATAGTTTTATGTTTTATTTTGGTATTTACGATGCAAATTAAAATGCAAGGGTTTTGTAAAAATGCGGATACATGTTTAAAAGTAAATGTCACATATAAAGATCTAGTATATAAATATATATATTTTGAATGTTGTTTTACGATTATTTAAGATTCAACACAAAACTGCCCAACAGAAATAAACTTACCACATATTTAGTAGCTGTCTTTTAGGTTTTCTACACCCCAATAACATGCCCTTTCGCAATATTCTATAAATATTTTTAAATATTTTTTTTTCACTATGAGATGTTTTTAATTTATTTGGGTTCCAGAGATCTAGTACATGCGCATAAACTTGTGAATTTTCATTTAGTGCTTATGGTAGAAGGAGAAATGCTGTCAAAAATGCATCGTTATTTGATTAAAATGGTGAAATATAAATAGGTTATTTAAGTTTTTACCTTGTGTGTCTCATGTTAGTCCTTTTCAAATGCTAATAAAAAACATCTACAGTCCAAAATACTTTTAAAAATTAATATTTTAAATAACTGTGAATATATTTTAAGCTTTTAATAGTAAAACAAATTTATTTATCAATTATTATTATTTAATTTTTGAGTATTTTGTCCAAAAAAGTTGCACCAGGCCGACGAGGCCAGGCGTGATTGCAGCATAATGACGAATAAAATATTATAGTGACTACTAAGCTGTAACTGAGAATATATTTAATATTTATTTACTTAACTTTTTAAATTGACTATAATATTAGTTTTATTATAGTCAAGTGAAATTTGACGAAATTTGACGAAATTTATCGAAAATTACTATTCTATATAATTTATGCTTGTCAAGATACATGAAAAAGAATTTTAAATTATTTTAAGTTTTAGTTAATCTCATCAAATTTAAGATACATATAATTTTATTTAGCTTTATATATCTTAAAATCTTAGAAAATACAATATTGAAATCTTTTGAAATTATAATTAAATTAAAAATAATCTTTTTCAATTAATAACAAACAAATAATTTGTGATATGCAATTTAACAATGCTTTCAGTCACATGCAAATTCATCAACCAGTGCGATATATTTCACTTAATCTCCATCACTATTTATTGTACATAATTATTATAATACTGCATAGGAAATTGGAGTACAAAAGATGACTTTATTTCAGCTTTATAAAGATTTTTTTCTTTAAAATATTACGGAAATTAAACTTATGAATTAAAATTTTACCTAAGTACTTTTAAAATATGTTTTCATGTGTATGTCTCACAAGAATCAAAAATAATTAAAAGCCATTCAGTTACATGTTATCACATTACTACATAGTTACTTGATAGGTTAATAGGCTGCTGTCATATAATAAATAGAAATCATTTACAATAAAGAAGCATTACATTGTTTTTCTATAATATTTTTCTGGTAGTTTTAAGAGTGAGTTTACATCATAAAGGAACATCAAAATAAAAGGCCGTATGGCGAAAAATTTAATTTCTTTGCAGGAAAGAGTATTAAATATTTTTTTTTATATTTTTGTGTGAAGTGGAAAGCTTTTAATGAAATATTTTTAAATGTCTTTAATAAAATAACGAAATAATAGGGCTTTTAAACTAGCGAAAACAGATTAGTAACAATAATTAGTAACAATATTTCAATAATTATATTTTTCTTGAAAGCCTTGCTTCATTTTCCAAATCACTAAATCTTTTAATTTTATGAAATTGAGATAATAGCTTTTTTTGTATAAGGAATTAATAAATCATACCCAAATTTGCAAAAATCAGTATATTTAAAAAAAATGGATACAGAATATATTGTTTCCGATATATATATAAGTATCATTATTTGTGTATTATTTTCTGTATTAAATAGCTTAGCTGGCACGGAAATCTAAATCACACATAAAATTCTAACTAGGAATAATTTTGATTACAATACATAAAACCTAGTATAAGAAACCTGTTTAGTCCTTTGATAACAAGATTGTTCGGTATATAACAATGTTTTGTACAGCTATACGTCGATTCATCTTCCCCCTTTAATGTATATGAAAGCAAATAAAAAAATTAAATCTCAAATTTTAACACTTCCCCGTTTTAACTACATTTGTAATATGAGAGATAAACAAAGCTTTTGCAGAAAATAAAATAGTAAAATATATTACAAAAGACATTTGTCAAAATATATATTCTCACTAAATTTGATTCATCCAAAAAACTATTGCAGTCATACACCCTAAATTCAATCAACTTTTATTTGATGTATGGTAATTGTGTATAATTATAACTGATTACTAAAATTCAATTATGATAAAGGCATTTTAAATAACTCAATTATTTAAATATATGCAATGGATTTAGCTTTTTGGTTTGGTTTGGTTTGATTTGGAGCACTACGGTCTACTGTTTTGCACACGAGGACTAATGAGACCGGGACCTACTGCTTAAAGCCGATTCCGAACGGCTACGAACATCCATGCCATAGTGGGATTCGAACCCACAAACTCCGGTACCGACGATCAGCGCCCTAACCAATCGGCCAGCATTCGGCGATTTAGCTCTTTATTTTAGTTTATTTGCTGAATCGAACGATCTTTAGTTGGATAGAATGTGTAACACTTAAAACAAGCTTGTTACAAACAAAAACAAATATATAATAGTTAGAAAAAATAACGATCGTTACATATTTTAAGGCAAGGGAATTATGAAAAATTACCAAGAATTTTTTTTGTATACATAGAATAGATTTTTTTGTATGCCACACAGAATCAATCAACTGCAAACATTTTATTTAATAATGAATGTTTCAATTCATAAATTATTTAAAGAGAATAAATTTGGCAAGCAATCAAAGTTTGCCATTTTGAAACATACTTCTAATAAACTGAGTTTGGAGTAAAAAAGAAATTATGTCATTTATACGGCATATGAAAAATCTTAAATAAACAATGAAATCAAACCTAACTGATTCAGAAATTTACACCTATTTCATACCAATTTTTCGTCTATTTATATTTTTAGGTCGATTTCAGGCTTTTGAAATTATCTCTGTCTCAAGTGAAATTTTGTACATATTAAAATACAAGACTTAATTACATGAGAATGTACTGACCACATATTATCGCTTAAAACTAAAACGAAATTGCGTTTAAACAAAGCAATGTTAAAACAAAAATCACTAATGTCTTACACAAAGCAAATATATCAAAACTGTTGATATGCATACTGCAAAAACAGAAAGTCGCTCTTGGTAATAGCTAAACAATATATTTATCACGCTAATACGATATATGTTTCCTATTGACAATAACAAATCTGAATGCAACAAACATTCCTCTAATGTAAACATACATCGAAACAAATAAAATTAGCATTCATAACAATGACTCAGTCGACAACAGCAACATTCAGAGAAGCAAATTGGTGATAACTAAAATTATATTTATTTTTTAAAGAATATTATTTTAATTTATTACTAAATGTAAAGGAGAAGTTTTAAAATGACATAAATACCACTTGTATCGTTTTTCTACATGATAAACAATTGTAATGCATAAATTTAAAAAAAAATAAAATAAATTTGATATATCAAAATTATAAAGTATCTACTAGAAGGCCTCTCCCCCCCCTTTCTCTTATTTTAGAATACTCCTTTTCCCCTTCTTATTTTTTAATACCTAATTTCTCAGTTTTATAATCTCAGCTTTAAAGTAGTGTTTACGGAATTTAATTCTTTTTACCAGTCTCCCATATCTAAAGTTAGAATAAATGCTAATTGTTTTTGCCTACACATTTTTTAGATGTCCTAAGAATAATGGTTAATTCCTCCAAAATATAAATTGCTGCATAAAATTGAAGTAGCTGCTCTCATGGGAAAAATACGCATGATTCGTCGTTGCTTGGCAAAATATGTAATAGAAGTGTGCTTTCGTGAATATTCGATGCTGAGCTCTCGTCTTGTAAAAATGTATTATTAGTCTGAAATATAATTCCACCACGGAATTTCCTGCTTCCTTTAACCCCTTCCGGTAAAATGACGAGTCTAGCTCGTCATTAGTTTTTCATTCCATACCGCACAATGACGACTACACTCGTCATGCGATTAAAGTTATTGTTAAATATGATAACTAATTTAGTTTTAAATTTCTAGTGTACTGAATTTGGCAACACTTTTATCACTTGTGAAAATCACAAGTCACAATTGCATATTGTTTACTTAGAATTTCTTGGTACAAGTCATTGCCAAACTAATGAATCAGAATAAAAGAAAACCTACTAAGAAATGCCTTGTGCATTACAAGATACAAATTAAAAGTGAGACTACTTGGCGGAGTAAGCAATTAAGAATTCCTTTGCACTTTTTTTTGAAAAGTACCACTAGCTTGAAGACTATTATCTGTATACCTTATTAATGTTTTGCTTTGATATTTTCTTAGTTTTACTGTTTCTGATATTATTTAACACTATGTAAAAAGTGGATTTTAATTAAGAATATGTAAGAATTGTAAAATGAAACAAGTTTTTTAAATAAAAATTAAATGGTTATTTCATGCACAGTTTTTCATTATTAAATAATACCGGAAGGGGTTAATGAAGCTATGACTGAAAATTAAATATGTTTGTTCATTGTTCAGTAAGCCCGGGAAACTCAAAATAATATCACTGCTTTAAATGCGATTGTGTGATTATATATATATATATATATATATATATATATATATATATATATATATATATATATATATATATATATATATATATATATATATATATATATATATATATATATATATATATATATATATATATATATATATATATATATATATTATCACTCAAGTTCGAATTATTCACCTTCCTCTCAAAGTTCGATTATTTTCTCTCATTATTTGAATTATCGTTAATTTGAAAAATTTTCTTTTGTAATACGACTATTTTTTCTACTACGTAACCATTCTTTGGAACATCAACATTTGTCAATTTAAACAGTTGTATATCGTCAGTACCACATTTTAACTTCTGTCTATGCAATGAAAGACAAGCCTAGTAAATCCTAAAACTAGTTTCACTTCTTTTAGAGTTTTAGCAAACCATTGGGTAAACGAAGAAAAAGAAGGTATTTTAGATGATAAAGATCATTAAACACAATTGATCATACATATATTAATTCTTCTAAAACTCTTAAGAAATTTATAAGTTTTAAAAAATTCGGTAATGGCAGACGAGAGCTAGCCACGATGATATTTATCCTCTTAGAAGTTGGTTTGCAACAAACAATTTTCATATTTGTGGTGATACATTTCTTTGATTCAGTTATTTAAGTAAAAAGGTATGCAATGTTATATTGTAGTTGTGCTTACTAATTTATTACTTGTACTTAATAATTTCTTATTTAAAATTATTTTAATAACGTCTGCATAGTTTTCATATGTTTTATCACTGAACTTAGATATTACGTAAATAATTTTCTTTAAATTTTTATCTTTCTTTAAATTCTATATTAGTTATATATGTGATAATATTAAAATTAATCATCGATTAGTTGTTGTTGCAAGGTAATTCACAGCCAAAAAATAAACCATTTTTTTCCTGCTACTCATGGGGGCAGAACGATAGCTGAATGATTAGGGTGCTTGCCTTTGGAACCGGAGTTCGTGGGTTCGAATCCCAATCTGGCATGGATGTCCGTAGCCGTTCGCAAACGACTTCAAGCAGTAGGTCCCGGTCTCATAAGCCCTCGTGTTGTAAAAATTAGACCGTAGCACTCCAAAGTAAACCAAACCCGTCTCATTAGGTACTTTAAATTTCTGGAAAATTAAAAATATCCCGTCATATGACGGGCAATATGATAACATATATATATAATGTAATGCAATGTTGTACAACAGCAGTTTAGCCAATTTTCACTGAAAATTATGTTAAAAAAAATTTGTGTTATTAATATTATAAAATTGTATGTATAGAGATATTTCAAGTAGTTTTTCTCATTCAAACTTTAATATTAAATAACCCTTAATAGATTCTAAAATGCGTAAGTTTTAGTTTCGAATAAAAACACACGACTATTTGTACGACCAGTTAGACACTAATGTTCCAATTTTTTATAAAAAATATCGTCTAAATTCTAAATAATGTAATATTTTAATGAAATCCCAATAAGCTTTTTCAGTACGTCAGAGAACAATTCTTCTATAAAAAACTAGATTACAGTATATAGGGGTATTTAATTGGTTCAGCTTTGTTTATCACATCTAAGTAAGTTACGATATATAAGAGGTCCTTACCAAATTCAGCATTCAAAATTGCATAGCGTTACTGTTGTACCCGCGATAAATTTCATTAATGCAGAAAATACCTAAAGGGGCGTTTGGAAGGACTCTTCTTCTTATATTAAATTGTGCACATCGAAAATTTGGAAATGAAGATTTAGATGTGCGACAGAAATTATCATGTCTCTTTCGAAAAAACTCATTACCACTGATTCTATTGCAAGCAATTTTTTTCTCCTACAATTATTATTAATTAATAATCATTAATAGATTCTAAAATGCGTAAGTTTTAGTTTCTAGTAAAAACACATGACTATTTCTAAGTTCAATTATACTCCAATGTTCCAATTTTTATAAAAAAAATGTCTAAATTCTAAATAATACAATTGTTATCGAAATCCCATTAAGCTGTTTCAGTACGTCAGAGAACAATTCTTCTATAAAAAAATTAGATTACAGTATACAGGTTAGTTTAATGGGTTCAGCTTTGTTTATCACATCTAAGTAAGTTACGAAATATATGAGGACCTTACGAAATTCAGCATTCAAAGTGTTCAAAATTGCATAGCGTTACTGTTGTACAAGCGATAAATTTCATTAATGCAGAAGATACCTAAAGGGGCGTTTGGAAGGACTCAGCTTCATATATTAAATTGTGCACATCGAAAATTCCGAAATGAAGATTTAGATGTGCGACAGAAATTATCATGTCTCTTTCGAAAAGTTAACTCATTATCACTGATTCTATATAGAAATTTTCTCCGAAAGACGAGCCAATAATTTCGCGTGCACTTGAAAATTGGATATTCCTTGACAGGGTACTAGAGCAACAATTTATTCCGGAGTGTGGGGGAATTAGCCGCTGTCGAAGTTACTTAAGTTAGGAGATGATTCGCTCATAATTTCAGCAGGAGGAAAAAAATAGCAGACTAGATAAAAGTACTTTTTTAGATAAATCTACAATTTCTCTAATATTTTGAAAGAGTTTGTAATTATATGATGCAGATAGATTTCGTCATTTACTTGCTTGTACAAAATTACTTTATTATATCTGAAAATTATAAATGAAATATAACTGAATTATAACTGAAAAAAATTCAGTATGGGAATTTAATAAAAATGACCATTTTGAACATGTCCGAAGGAAGTCTTACAAACTAAGCGTTTCATATGTATTTGCATACAAAGACAATTTATATATTCTGTAGATATTTATTTTAGTTATATATTTATTATATAATAAAGATATAACTAAATATTATATAATTTATATATATAAATTATATTTATATAAACATAATAATATATTTATATAGTATAGTTATATATTGATATATTTTGTTTTTATTATACCACATTATGACTGGTTACTTTTTGACATTTTTAAAACGCATAGCGGAAAATTGATGAGGTAAGAAAATTTCATATTTACGGTTTAAGTAACCCACATTTGCTTTCAACCAGAAGGTTTATAACAGCTAAGGTCAAACTAAAATACATCCATCATAATGTATTAAAGAATGTTTTTGGTACCATTTATCCTATCAATCGCAAAATCTGCTGATGCTATAACATCTACTTTTAATTTTTTTTTCAAAATATATATTAACGCTATATGAATAATATATATCATGAAAACATTAACAAAATAGAGTATGCATATTTCTTCGAAGCATTAACTTTAACACTTTTTAAAATTTATTATTTTTCTAGATACAATTAAATGCTAAATCTTTGCTTTTTTGACTAACTGGTAAATTTGAAATTTACTATCTTCTATAAACCTAAAAAAATATATACCTTAATTATTTTCAGTACACTGAAAAACTGCCATTTTAAGATAAATTTATTCGAGGTCCGAAAGGCATTTATTTCTTCCATTCAATTAGTAACACTGTACACAATTGTACTAAATGATATTAGAACGGGAGCTTTAGCGTCTTCTTGTAGCATTTTCGGCCACATGTCTACATTCAAGTACTTGCAACAAAGTAACTGCTGCTTACTTATCACTGAAGTGTAATCGACGTTTTTTTTGTGGGATTAATATTAATATTTCCGTTATGTCTTAGGTTATTCATAACCTTTTAAAGGTTTTCTAAAAGCCATACTATATTTTCGTTTCACTAGAATATTTACCGGTAATCTGTGTTGAACTATCCAATTTTAGATTGAGTTTCAAATCTTCTACAAAGAATTAACTAATTTGTATAGAGAAAAAATTGTGTTATACAAAAAAAAAGATAAAGTATATTCCTCGAAAAATCAGTAATGTTGGATTTAATTAAATTCGCTAAAAATTAATGGAAACATAAAATGTACATGGAGAATTTTTTTTCATTTGTTTATAATTATTGGAAGGAATGAAAAAGCAAGACTTACGTATGTCAAAAACTAACAAAAGTAAATTTATAGATTGCCTCTTATTAAAAGTGAAGTATTAGTAACAAATTAAAGAAGAGTAGAATTCATTGTTTACTCAAATTTAACTATATACAAATAAATATTGTGCTTAATATATAGCTTTAATACAAATGTTTCTTTAAAACCGAATAAAAATTGATGTACTCAAAACAAATTCGCAAAAATAAAATAATATTAATTAGTAAATAAAATAAGTAAATAAAATGAAGGAAAATTTTGTTTCTTTATAATTGTAGCATACGTATATTTTTCTTTATATTTATTAGCATTAACATATTTGCAGAAATGATATTTTAATGCTCATAAAGTACATCATTTTATTTTATAGGTCAAGAATATTTAGAAAACTGCTAATTAATAATGTAGTGAAGGGTAATACAAACATAAGAAATAGTCAATAACTTCGAAAGTACATTAAAGCATCCAACACTCTAAGAAATGTCTCTAAATTTCGCAGAAATTATATTTTAATGCAAATAAAGTACATCATCTTATTTTATAGGTCAAGAATATTTAGAAAACTTCGAATTAATAATGTAGTCAAGGATAATACAAACATAGGAAATAGTTAATAACTTCGACCGTAAATTAAAGCATCAAACACTCTACGAAATCTCTAAAAATTTCCCAACTCACCAAAGTTTCAAAATCTCACACACGATATTCTTTTGATAAAGATGAAATTCATTTATACACTTACCTATATTAGAGACTGAACTGCAATTTTTATACTAAATTGTGCTGAACGCAATTCTGAGATGAAGATTCAGTAGTGAGATAGAAATCATCATGTCCCTTCCGAAAAGTTACTTCATTATCAACGATTCCGTAGAACATTTTTCCGTAAGAAGAGCCAATAATTTCACCCACACTTGAAAATTGGATATTCTTGACAGCATACTAGAGCAACAATTTGTTCCAGAGTGTGGAGGAATAAACTGCTGTCGAAGTTTCTCAAGATTATCAGAGGTTTCGCAAAGGGTATAATTATTGATTAAATTTTATGCAGTCCAGTTTAAAATTCAGTTCGAATATAATTTGTAGTTCTAATCTTTTCAGTAGTGGATCAGAAAAATAATTTTTCGCGCGAAAATATTGATTCTTTATTTATAAATTTAAAAAATCGCATAACTTTAGAATATTTATTTATTATATAGAAGGGACATATCGCTTTTATACCTTCAAAAAATCAATTTTATTTTATTTTTTACATTAAAAACGGACATTTTTAAAATCGTTTATTGCAAACTCCATTAAAATAATCAAGAAATCTGTAAAACTATAAATATATAAATTAAATGCCATAGCTTTTAAGAAAACAAAAATTCTCACTTTAAATGCATTTTACTGAAAATTGTGTTTTGACAACTTGTACGAATATAAAAAAAATATTGGTCAAATTTTTACAATAAATGCATTATAAACCAACGATGAAATTCTACCTACTCTTCCAGTTGTTGGTTATTTCATTTAACCGCTTCCCTTACAATTTTTTAATTGCAAAAAACTATCGCAATTTTTTATTTTATTATTAAATACAAGGAAATAAAACAAAACAAAATATGCAGGTTTGGGGTTGAATTTTTAATTTTTTCAGGCGTAAAAGAATTTAATTTTAATGTTATTTTACTATCCCGATTTATCTCGGGCAAATGGGAAAAAGTTAAATATAAGACTTTGTATGATAGTTTTTGAAGCAAGGGACAACACAAATTGATACCTGACATTCTGAACACTGATATCTGGTCTGTTTTCTTATTGGCTTACCTCTGAAATCTGTCTTATGATATCAGAGAGTACACTTTTTCGTTGGATATTATATTATTTTCAGCAGCAGGTATAACAACTGGAAAATTCCTTGAGGTTAACCTGAGTGGTAAAGGACTAATATTGGGTCTTCCATATATGGCAGAAACTCTTTACGATGATTTTCTTAAGTAAGTTTTCTAATCAGTGGGAAATACGTGACCAGTTCCGCCTAAAAGACCTTCAAAACCAACAAAACTTGGCAAACTACCTATCAAAGATGAATATTTCCTTCAATTTCCTCCAAGCCAAGTAAAACCATGATGAAATTAATCATAAGTCAAATTCTGATTTGCTCGAGTTTTCTCTGGATAATAAGTAACTGCAATGTATGTGAACCCGAGATAACTCGGGTTAATCAGGCAAGCGGTTAATCTTTATAGTATTTGAGATGAAATTTTGAAACATAAATATAGCTCTTTCAGAAATTCAATCCACTGGTGTAATATTTGTGATACTTATTAAAATTCTAAAGAGTTGTATGATTATACCTAATAACTATTGTTTTAAATTGAAATTATACCTATCATCTATTCCTACATGCTAACATATAAAAAATAACCTTCATATTTAGCATTGTAATTTGCGTACAGATAGAGTCAGATTCCTCTCTATATTTTAATAATATTATTACATTCTTGCACTTAACTTTGTGTTTAGAAATTCACATACATATTTTAAATTAATAATTGTATACCAGCTAATCCCGTTTAGCAGAAAACTTATGTATCTCTATTTTTCCCTATACATGTACCATGGATAATTTCTTCTTGTTTTTTTCTGCAAATATTTTTTCTGCTATTGGTATATATCTCAAGATTCACACTCCATTATTCATAAATATGAAGGAACTGATTTTAGCTAAGATACCATGATATATACGATTGTACATTTAAATAAGTAATATAAAAAAACTACCTATTTTACTCGTTTATATACATTTTATATAAGTATAGAAAAATGAATATTGTTACGAATTTGCTGGAATATCTCCATTAGGTCTAATATTTGCATAGGGTTTCTATGCTATTTTGCAACTCTGATGACGTAATGGCTAGTTGGCAATGTTTTTGACGACTAATTTTTTTGCTAAGGTAACCGAAAATATTGGTTTGTTCTAGATGGTTCCATCTTAGTTAATAATATTTATTAGTATTATTGCTTCATTTAAAAGCTTGAATAAAACGTTTGTATTACTTTGTGCAAGTGTATAGGATCCGTTAATTTGGAAAATCGTAGTATTATCCACGGATGTAGTCGGATTACATGTTGTGAATAGTGTTAATTGTTGTGAAATGAAACACCTTGGTTTGTTCATTCATACACAAAATACTAGTCCAAGGGACGTGTCTCAATCTAACCTTTGGCCAGGCCGACTTCTCAACTCCATAAAATAGTCAGCTTCTAATTGGGTAAGGGAAATTTATCCCAACGAATTTAATAATACAAGTTCTTACTTAACCGGCTCATTTTAACTTGTTTGTTGCTTGAGAAGTCGATCCGCGTAATGCGGGGTGCAAAACAACTTCGTTTTATGAGGTTCTGCTCGTGCCTGGCTCTGGGTTAGCCTAAGTTTTAGTAAGGTCAAATGTATTCATTTTTGTAATCGTTTTCAATGTTTTTCTTTTACTAGTAGTAATATTGTTTAACAGTTTAAGTTACCAGTTTAAAGGATTCTATACCATGTTTATTTCCCTAAAACCTTTTCTTTGTATGTTTTAAGTAAACTAAACGTTAGTTTTATTTTAAAAAGTTTGTTTATGTTCATTTACATTTAAAACACATTGTTGATAATATAAAATAGGGCAACGATAACTTTTACAATTCTATTTTTTACAATTTAAGACTGTTTAAAAAGTCTGTTTAATTTTTAGTTTGACTAAATTAGATTGACTATCATTAATTTACTTTACAAACGTAGCTATAGACGGTGAAAAACAGATGTTATAAAGGTATGTATAGAATATTTAAAGTAAAGCTCTTCATGTGTTTTACAGATACATACAGAATTTGAAGTTTTAAAAGGTCATTTAAAGTTTTTCTGTGTTTCAAAATTAATCATTTTTTTATAAAATCAAATACATTCTTCCAGGAAGTCAGTTTATATCTTGTCTTTACAGATGAACATTTTTTTAAAATTTTGTGTCATTTCTTTATACCGATACGTATAACTTTAACCAAAAGCTAGGAATGATTTGAAAAGATTAAAATCAATCTTAGTATTCAGTAAAAATAATTCAAAATGGAAATAAAACCACAGGATGTAATATCAGTTTGATATACTTATCTTCCGATCAAATACTAGTAAAATGGATATGAATTTTTAATCAATTTTTGAACGACTGTTATCATTAATCCGTCTTCTCTATCATCTGATACTATAACAATAGTTTGCATAAATGCAGATACTTGCTCATGCATAGTCATTTTCCCCTTTTTAATTATTGCATTACTGAATTCAATATTGTGCATGTTTGTAAGTATATAAAGAAACATAACATAGCATAAATAAGTGATATAAGTGAAGAAAACGTCATTACGACTTTAGGCTAGGACAATTGAAGAAACATCAAACAGCATAGGTCGTGTATTTAAAGAAACATTAAATAAGAGTAACAGGATATATGATCAAATGCTGCAGGTGTACATGCTTTTAAAACACCTACAGAATTTCAAAATAGATGAGACTATCTATTTAAAGGAACAGAGTAAATAACAGTTATTCAAAGCAGGATCCAAATAAACTGGGACTACATCTATAAACATCATTATACACACTGAGAAATACCAAATATCAGAGGTGGTTTATTTCCAGGAACAGTAGAAAATAGTATTACAATTTATGATAAAATGTTCCGGGTCTACATGGACTTAAAACAACTAAAGAATTCCAAAGTAGTTGAGACTATCTATTTAAAGGAGCAGTGTACATAACAGTAATACAAATAAACTGTAACTTTATCTATAAACGTCATTACAATGTCAGGTTAAGACAATTGAAGAAACACCGAACAGCATAGGTGGGTTATTTCAAGGCACTGTAGATAACACAATTTATGATCCAATCTTCCGGGTCTAAATGTACTTAAAACAAGAATTCCAAAGTAGTTGAGACTATCTATTTAGAGGAACAGAGTACATAGCAGTAATAAGAAGTAGGATCCAAATAGTATGGGACTGTAACTAACTAGGATAATTTAAGACAGGCATAATAGCATAGAATCTGTAAAATAATGTGCAGTTGTTGATGTTGCTTAGGAAACTTGGGTAAGTCGGTTACAGGGGCCAAGAAATAAAGGCAAAGCTTGTGACTTTCGGTTTTGACGAGTGAAAGAATGTCTTATTTCAATTGTATCCTCGTAATTTAGAAGCAGAGGCCAAAAAAAAAAACCCCCCAAGCTCTGCCAAACTTCCCCAGAGATATAATTTGAGAACTTGGAGGACAATGTGACCATAAACACTTTTTAAGTGCCCCAGTTACCATTAATAAAGACCGCAGATCTCAGGCCAGCTCGAAGCCCGATAGTGATATTTCCCAGTTATGAAATCGTTGTCTCTTCCGACTCAGCTACCGTAGTTTACTCTGTTATGATTTCAAAAAATGATGTTGTAGTGACTTACGAATTTTTCAGTGATTTCAGCGATATTACATCAGAAATGTTCGCCATAATGGTTGTTTCATGTTAGAGTTTCTCGCCATGATTAAAATGTTATCTGTCCGCCAGCTCTTTATTTCTCTGGCATGACCTAATTTCATTGCTTTGCTATCCACTGGACTTTGAAATCATCGCTTTTCCAACTCAGAAGTGTAGACCATATTGATGTGAGTGTTGAAAGTTATTGCAAAATAATAAACCCTCCAGAATGGTATAGGAAAATTTACAACCTCTAAAAGAAGTGCGTCTTTTTTTACTGTATCGTATTTTGAAGGTGTGTAAACATAAGCTTCATGATTCAAAAAATTAAGAAATAGTTGAGGTAATTAGGAATTCATTTTTGATGTATGCGAAGTTACCAAATTACTACAATCAAAAGGGAAATAAAATCGTATCGTTAGACATTGAAATTTTAGGGGTAGAATTTCAAAAATATATTAAAATATAATCATAATTAAATAATTTAATTGCATATTTGAGTCACATAACAATTATATTGTTGAAGTATTATTGCGGACTCAAAAGTACACACACTGAGACACATACAAACACACGAAGGCATGCGCACGCACACACATATATATGTATATAACAATATCTATATGTCTATATATCTATCTATATATATATCTCTATCTATCTATCTCTCTCTCTATATATATATATATATATATATATATATATAATATAATATATATATATATATATATATATATATATATATATAATATATATATATATATAATATATATATATACTTATATTATTTCATATTTTTATATACATTAAATTTCATAACTTTTGAATTAAAAATTTTGTTTGGTAATGACTATCCATTGTCATTTTTTTCATTACCAAGGGAATGAGATCTTACTTTTTCTTTACGTTTCAAGAATTTTCCCAATTTTTGTGTCATTTTTTTTTTATTTCGCTTTACAAGACCAAATAAACATCGAGAAATAATTAAAAATATTAAAAGAGAACTGAACACTCGATAAAGTTCAAAGAAAGAAATCCAACGAAGAATGTAATCTAAGTTCGAGATTCTTATCACTCTCCGGATATGAAAAAAAAGGCACTAATCTTTAAATAAAGGTCGAATGATTGTTAGCGTAATCCCTCTTCTGATTCATTAAATAGAAAAAAAGGAAAATGAGAGTGTAGCAACTTGCTTCTAACTGATTTTTTTTCAGTATTTTTATTACACAGAATGTTTGTTGGCGATGGTATATATTTAATGAAACAGTAGCAATGCTTTCGACAGTTATGAAAAATATAAAAAGATTAAACAGTGGAAAATTTTTATTTTATAAAAAACTGGGATTGTTTGTAAGGTTTTAATGAAAGGAGTTGATTTGGTTTGGATTGTTACGATATACTGTTTTGATACACGAGTTAATGAAAGGACAATAAGTTTATGCATATATATATATATATATATATATATATATATATATATATATATATACAACGTTTTTAAAATTGGCGATATAGACAACATTTACGAATTTTGTCAGACAGGTTGTATAGTAATTATGGTCAAAATTTATGTAAACAATATAGTTTATGTATAGCTTTTACTATACTGCGATTTTGTATTCATTTATATGCATTTATCTTGTAATTATTATAATTTGTTTTATCTTAGCTTAATATTTTTTTAAATTTTATGATTATTACTTTTATTTGTATTTCCAGTGTTATTTTGTCTGCTTTGTATTTGTATGTGTTAGTTTGAGATCTTTTTACTGTATTTACTATAATGCATTGTATATTAAAGAGCTGCTGTGGATTGTACACCCGGGGACACCAAAAACATCTTAAACCTTTGTTTTAATGTAGATGGTCCTCGTTGGTGCAGACAATTGTTTACATAATTTTATATTTCTGAACTTTATCTTACACTAATACATCTAAACCGCAATAGATTTCCACATGGGTATAATGTAATTAAATTTTACTATTTCTTTTTCATTTAATCATTATATGTTAATAAATAAATAATTTTTTTAATATTTATCATCCTTTAAAAGTGAAGTTATGTCAACTTACAATAATATTATTAGTTGAAGCATTTTATAAATACATTTTAAAACAGAATTACATTATGTAAACTTATGTACAAGAAACACATATTTTTAACATTTATTTTTTATGTACTAATAATTAGTTTCTGAAGAATGAAGAACTGATGTTTAAACTAAAGTCCGAGATGCATCTTTCAAATTTATATGCCAGTGTTACTTTCAATATACATGGACTTGGAAATTTAAAACAAAATGCTGACTGAGTAATAATTTATAATTAATTTATAATTCTTAACTTCCATATTTAGAGTAGTAAAACTGTATTTAAGTTGATAAAATTTGGAATTTTTTAAGAAAGTTCTATGTACAAGGCAAGAATTATTAACTACTAATCAATCATTCAGTCAAGGAATAATAGCCTAAGTTATCTGTCCGTCTGTCCTCGAATTTATAAAGTGGTTGTACCTGGAATGGATATAGGCATTCATCTTGCATTCTTGATGAGTTAGGGTTAGCAACGTTCGAAAAATACCTCTCCCCCCCTTTTCTAGCCTTTAATGCCATTATTTTAATCCCTATTTTCCCCGGTTAAGAGCAGGCGATTAAATTTATCAATTTGTCGCATAATAAATAGATAAAAATAACATTTTTTCTAGCATTATGACGTCATTCCTTTAACCATCTCATTTAATCATTTCTTATTTTAAATTACTTAAATATCATCTGCATTATTTTCATACGTTTTATCACTGAATTTAGATATTACGTAAATAATTTTCTTTTATATTTGGCTTAAATAATAGATTAGATACATATGTGATAATTTAAAATTTAATCATCGATTATTTTTTGTCGCAATGAAAATTTAATCACCGGTATTAACAACTAATTCTATCTACCTCCAGGGTATAGTGGAAATGATATCTTCATTCCTTTACTTCCTTAATTAATTACTGTGGTAAAAAAATTGGACTTAACGATAATTTTAGCTTAGCTAAAAAAAACTTTGAATTTTCTTTCTAAATGAATTCATCGTGATTCTAAACTACATTCACAGTATTGGGAGACTTTAGAGGAGTGTGAAGATAAATAAATAAATTATTAAGCTTGTACCAAGTAATTCTCAGCCAAAAAACAAACATTTTTTACAAATAATCATAGGGAAACTTACAATACTGGAAAATTAAAAATTTTACTGATTCCGTCATATGACGGGCTATATGCTAGTATATTAATAACAGATAATTATAATAATAAAATTTTAGAAAAATGAGGTATTTAGTAAGAAAATTTTTATTAATAAGAATTTTCTCCATATAATTCAATTTATGTGTATAAAACATTTTATGATTCAAGACTGATAAGCTTATAAATAATTATCGTGATGTTTATCATCCCTTTAAATCATATAAATAGTACATGAATGTTTTTAATATATAGAACTATACCAACATCCAATAAATATATATAGAAAATACAATAGTCGTATTTTTAGATACATTACTTAGGCACAATGTACACTTTAGACCTGGCTCCATATTTTTCTAAAATTTCTCATTTCGAAGCATTAATAAACATTCTTCAGATGTCCGAAGCTAAGCCGCGAAATGATGATGATCCATCGCTCCTTACCATATTCTTGCAAAGATATTCAAGACTTTCTGACTAGTCGCATGGAGCAGTGGGAGATTTATGCGAGCTAAAGTTTCTTCTATAAATCATTAATACTTCTTAAGATAGTGGAGATTTGGACGAAATTCTCAGACAGAAATTTATCTCACTTGTTTTAAAATGTACACTTTGTGCGTTACATTCAAAAGCATCCGAGATTTTTAAGATTGAGTGAGGTTTAAATGTATAGAGTGTAAATCAGAATTACAGTTAATCATTTAAATCTAATTGCATCAAATTCTGTAACTACGGATAAATATATGTTTATGTTAAATGTATCACTTAACATGAATTCTAAGAGTTTTGGTATTTTACCCCTATCCCTGTGTTGTACACCACATATGTTATCCTCATTTATTAATTTATATGTTTATATATAGTTAAATATAATTATATATATTATAACTATATTTAATTATTATTATTTATAATATAGATAGATATATATATATATATAGATATATATATAGATATATATATATATATATATATATTGACAGATAGATAGATAGATTGATAGATTGATAGATTGTAAAATATAGTTCTGCATCCCATGTAATATATAACACAGTTATGCCTTAAATGTGTACACCATGCGTAATGTACATGACAGACAAAAGCTAAATAATGCTGAAATTATTCTTAAATGTGACACAGTCATATTCCGAAAACTGTTTTTTTTTATTGTTTATATAGTTCATATGTAAAACATTAAGACTAATAACAGCCTTTGATAGTATACTTGGGGGTTCTATATTTGAAAGTTGTTCCTGGATTTTTAAAATTTTGAAGAAACAAATAATTTAGATATTTATGTTTATGTATATTTTAAAGTGCAAATCATATTTACTACTTTATAACAAACAGATAAATAAGATTTACAAAGGGACATATATGGACATTTTTAAATTCGCAATGAAATTCGAATGTATCCGAAATTAGAATGTTTACTTACAATTGAACTTTATCATGTGCGATTTGTGAATTGCATATGCAAGTTTTAAACTGCATGACTATATTCCCGAAAACATCGTATACAAGTATTTGCATCATCTATTTTTAACAGTGGATGTAAAAAAAACATTACGTAATTTCGAATTTTCTAAGCTTGTAATAGCTTCAAGTGAGTGAAATCGGGCAAAAGAAAGGCCACTTAACCCCGTATTTGAAATGGAAATATTAGCAAGTAATCTTAAATATAGTTGTATGCTTTCCGAACACACAAAAATAACTTTTAAGAGAATTAGAACAGAAGTATTATATTTAATTTGTCTACAAAATTATCCTATTCTACAACATGTTAAAATTTTAAATTTTTTTTAGAGAAAGTTAAATGTTTTCTTATACGCTATTATTGTACCTTTATATAAAATATGCTTTTAATTTTAAACTCGACTAAAACTTTTTTATCATGATATTATCTATACTTCCTATATACATAAAAAAGACACATAACTTACGGACATCGATATTCAAACTGAATATAATTAGGTTTGACCGAGAAAATACATCTATCAGAACCGGCACACTTTTTATATAATTTGACACTCCAGACAAATGTAAAAGAAATAAATTGTAAGAAAAAAACAATTAGAGAAAAGTGACATCAACATTAACATTAATTTCCAGTTTAAAATCATTCTTTCGTACATGCGATACAATAAAAAATGAAATAAATAAAATTAACTTTTTTTATGAAAGTAAAATGTTTTATACGTTTATTATTGTATCTTTATATCTAGTACGTATTTAATTTTGACTTGACTCATGAATAAATCTATTTTATCCTGATTTTTCTGATTTTATCCTGATTCTGTACCTCCACTACATTTAATTATCAGAAATATAACTTACGGACCTGGAGATTGAACCTGAATATATTTTATTTTGACAGAAAATAATAAAATATATCTTTTGTAGTTTTGTTGTCAAATCTGTCATGTAGATACACAGGATATTAGTTTTCAAAGTGTATTATCTTCGGTTTAAAACCCAGGGCTTTCTGATAGGTTTTGCATTGCTCAGTGAGTTTTACCTTTTTGGATTGAATTTAGCTTGAGTTTTTGGGAGACTGACGGAGAGAGACATTTTAGACGTAATTCCTCATTCAGACAAAACAACTAAGTCTTACAAACCAGTGCTATGTCTGTTTACTGAAGAAAAAGGACAGCGGCAAAATAGTTAGAAAAGAGACTAGGTATTTTCGTCCAGACTGTAACATGAGACTATGAATTTTTCAATATTTCAAGATTTATCACACTAAATCTGATGTTTTTTAATAAGGTTAAGTAAATGTAATTGTAGTATTTGCATTGAAAAATAATTGTATTGTAATTGCAATCGAATTTGTGTCTTTTGTATGTACAATTGTAAACGTACGTTTCCTGTCTGGCGTACATGATAGAGAAAATAAAACATCTAGGGAAAACATTTTATTTCTAGCATAAAAGTTGATACATGCTTAAAATAATTATGAATATTAGTTTTGATAACATTCTACAGTCTTTCATTGTAAAGTGAACAAAAGTATGCCATATAAATGTAACATTTTTTGGATCGAGTTCTTGAAAAAATTAAACTTAAACTTAATTTCCAGTTTAAAATCATTCTTTTGTAAATGCCATACAATAAAAAACCTGAGGTAAATAAAATTTTAATGAATACATTTTGAAATTTATTTAAATCCATTGATATCGCCTCATAAGAGAAATCCGAAAGTGAAATGTTTGCAGTTGAATATGAAATTAAATATTTACATTAGCCATGAATCAACCTAATTAGTAAGCGGAAAGTTCTAAAAGTTTAAATTTATAATATTCATTCATATTATTTGAACCTTCTGAAGTTGACAGGGCTATCTAAATTACTTAGAAACGTTACGGAAGCCAGGAAGGACCTGCATATTTCAAATATTTAACCCAAAGTAATCTGTGAATTCATTAACAAGTCATTTTCGTTGGTCCAACTTCTTAACTTAGTTGTTAGCTTCGCAAGTGATGAATGCATACAGCAGGATTATGCGTCATCTATTTTGAATTTCTCTTTCCACCTTTTGAATAAAGTTACCTTGCGTAAAAGCGTATAGTACTTTACTCTGCGGATTGTTATCCCGTGTAAATTATCTTTTAGTCTTTGGATTTATGTAAGTCACAAAAGGATATGTATGCGGCTGAATAAAATGGTAAATAGCCACGGCGTGAAGCAGCAATTGAATTTGTGTGCATTTAATTGCTGTGTTTTAAATATGAATGGACTGTAAAATTATCGGTGCTTTGATAATGCATTCGTTGGCTGACGCTTACGTATTTTACATTGTATGGAATTTTATTTGAATTCGCCTGCCTCCATATTATTAAAATTGTGCCAGCATAGAAATCTGAATAATATTTGAATTTCCAGAAATGCGCAGAGTATAATTCGGGTTTATAAAAATGGAATTTATATTTCTCGACCTGAATGCCTATTCATCTGTAGCATTTTCAATTTAGTAAATGCAGTGCGTCTAACAGAAATATGCTAAATACAATCATAAATCTTTAAAAATACAGCACTGAAAATAAATTAAACCATTGTACTATTTCATTTCCTTTTATATTGAGATATATGTACCTTTAATATTCTATAACTTTTCTCCTCAAATGTAATACAAGTACCGAACAGAATAGAACACGTTTATATTATCTGCTTGCTAATAAAGCAACGGTGCATTCCATATATTATTATTAATTAACATGTTTTATGGAATGCATAGTAATTCTGATATAAAAACTATTCATTTGTAAAGCTTAATTTATAATTTAATATAAAGTAAAAATATCATGTTTGTTTAGAAATATTTTTTAGATAATTATTAAGAGTTCATTTTTTAATAAAATATTTACTTTTGCTACACGATGAAACTAAATTGCAGCCTGCAAAATATTTTACTTGCGAAATATTTTATGAAATATATAGACCATAACGTAATTTTTATATAAAATAAAACCTAATTATCCTTTACATGTTGAAAAACTAGATTACATTTAAAGAAAAACAAAATATCTTATATTGTGTTAAATAAAATTTATAATAATTGAAATTCTTAGTAGATTTTGATATATTTTTTTAATTTTAAAATGTCGGATACATTTAAATATTTAGATTTGAAGAATGAAACATATATTAATCTTATACTTTATTTAAAAAAAATTCTTCTTGTTAAATAAACTTAAAACTTTTATTTAATGTAAAAATTCTATTTTATTTAAAAATATACAATATTAAATAGTAAAATTATTTGCAATTAGAAATCTGGTAAAGAAATTATGTGGAACTTTTTGGGCATGGTGAATTCTACAAAGTCTTTTTTTATGATGATACTAGATCTCAAAAATTTACTATGTCACCTGTAACATTTTTTGGATCGAGTTCTTGAAAAAATTAAACTTAAACTTAATTTCCAGTTAAACATCATTCTTATCTAAATGCCATACAATAAAAAACCTGAGGTAAATAAAATTTTAATGAATACATTTTGAAATTTATTTAAATCCATTGATATCGCCTCATAAGAGAAATCCGAAAGTGAAATGTTTGCAGTTGAATATGAAATTAAATATTTACATTAGCCATGAATCAACCTAATTAGTAAGCGGAAAGTTCTAAAAGTTTAAATTTATAATATTCATTCATATTATTTGAACCTTCTGAAGTTGACAGGGCTATCTAAATTACTTAGAAACGTTACGGAAGCCAGGAAGGACCTGCATATTTCAAATATTTAACCCAAAGTAATCTGTGAATTCATTAACAAGTCATTTTCGTTGGTCCAACTTCTTAACTTAGTTGTTAGCTTCGCAAGTGATGAATGCATAGACCAGGATTATGCGTCATCTATTTTGAATTTCTCTTTCCACCTTTTGAATAAAGTTACCTTGCGTAAAAGCGTATAGGACTTTACTCTGCGGATTGTTATCCCGTGTAAATTATCTTTTAGTCTTTGGATTTATGTAAGTCACAAAAGGATATGTATGCGGCTGAATAAAATGGTAAATAGCCACGGCGTGAAGCAGCAATTGAATTTGTGTGCATTTAATTGCTGTGTTTTAAATATGAATGGACTGTAAAATTATCGGTGCTTTGATAATGCATTCGTTGGCTGACGCTTACGTATTTTACATTGTATGGAATTTTATTTGAATTCGCCTGCCTCCATATTATTAAAATTGCGCCAGCATAGAAATCTGAATAATATTTGAATTTCCAGAAATGCGCAGAGTATAATTCGGGTTTATAAAAATGGAATTTATATTTCTCGACCTGAATGCTTATTCATCTGTAGCATTTCCAATTTAGTAAATGCAGTGCGTCTAACGGAAATATGCTAAATACAATCATAAATCTTTAAAAATACAGCACTGAAAATAAATTAAACCATTGTTCTATTTCATTTCTCTTTATATTGAGATATATGTACATTTAATATACTATAACTTTTCTCCACAAATGTTATACAAGTACTGAACAGAATAGAACACGTTTATATTATCTGCTTGCTAATAAAGCAACGGTGTATTCCATATATTATTATTAATTAACATGTTTTATGGAATGCATAGTAATTTTGATATAAAAACTATTCACTTGTAAAGCTTAATTTATAATTTAGTATAAAGTAAAAATATCATGTTTGTTTAGAAATATTTTTAGATAATTATTAAGAGTTCCTTTTTTAATAAAATATTTACTTTTGCTAAACGATGAAACAAAATTGCAGCCTGCAAAATATTTTATGAAATATGTAGACTATAACGTAATTTTTATAATAAATAAAACCTAATTATCCTTTACATGTTGAAAAACTAGATTACATATAAAGAAAAACAATATATCTTATATTGTGTTAAATAAAATTTATAAAAATTGAAATTCTTAGTAGATTTTGATATTTTTTTTAAATTTTAATATGTTGGATGCATTTAAATATTTAGATTTGAAGAATGAAACATATATTAATCTTATACTTTATTTAAATAAAATACTTCTTGTTAAATAAACTTAAAACTTTTATTTAATGTAAAAATTGTATTTTATTTAAAAATATACAATATTAAATAGTAAAATTATTTGCAATTAGAAATCTGGTAAAGAAATTATGTGGAACTTTTTGGGCATGGTGAATTCTACAAAGGCTTTTTTTATGATGATACTAGATCTCAAAAATTTACTATGTCACCTTATATACATTATTTATTATTTTATTATTCTTTCGAAACACAAATTCTTTTCAATAAAATCTCTCCTACTCTCGAATTATTGTCCAAAACTTTCCATTTGGTTGACGTGCTACGATGTACAGATTAAAGCGGAAACCAAAAAGCCAAATATTCCTGCCTTCAATTGGGTTCAAAACCTTAAACACCACCATTATTGAGTCTTGCCACTGTATTCTCGTAACCCTTTTTAACAGTGTATGGTTTAGGTAATGTCTTTCTGGATATTTCAATAAATGTGTGCAGTAGCTATCACTTTACCCTCAGTCATTACATACACTATGTTCTCTTCGGCAAGATGACAGTTCATGATCTTTGTGATCTGAATGCCACTCTAGGAAATCCTCACTGTCATTTCCAACACTCATATGTTCAGCACTACCTTGCGGCCTACAAACAGCATGGAGTGGTGTGGCAAGATTAAAATACCAAATATTTTTGATATAAGTTCACCTTATTGCAACACCAACAAAATTATTTTAATGCATTAGCATCAGAGAAATATTTATTACTTTAAATCTATGTACCACTAATATTTACTCTCGAATTATATACCTGTCCAAACCTTTCCATTTGGTTGAAGTGCTATGGTCTACAAATTAAAGCGGAAACCGAAAAGCCAAATATTCTTGCCTTCAATTGGGTTCATACCCTTAAACACCATTATTCAGTCCTGGCACTATATTCTAGTATCACTTTTTAATTATTTGATCTGAATTTGACACAGACTTGAAAACAGTCTATGGTTTAGTTAATGCATTTCTGGGAATTTTCAATAAATGTGTGCAATAGCTATCCCATTTCCCTTAGTCGTTACATACACTATGTTCTCTTCTGCAAGATGACAGTTCATGATCTTTGTGATCTGAATACCACTCTAGGAAATCCGCACTGTCATTTTCAGCACTTATATGTTCAGCACTACCGGGCGGTCTACCAACAGCATGGAGCGGTTTACAAAGATTAAAATAACAAATATTTTCAAAACAAGTTCACCTAATTGCAAGACCAACAAAATTATTCTAGTGCATTAGTATCAGTGAAATATTTATTACTTTAGGTCTATGTATCACTAATATCTATCACAAATCTGGAGATATATGTATATTCTGTAAATAGATCCAATTTATATAAGCTGATATTATGCTTGTATTAAATGTTAGGAATAGTTTTCATTATTTCATGCTATTAGAACTTCTGTAATTTTACTAATTATTTTAAATTAAAAAATTCCCAGTTTAATACAAAAATGGTTTAGGAAGAAATGATAAATTATAGTAATATATTATTACACCGCAAATTATGTAATAACGTATAAGAAAAGTAAATGGTATAACTTTAAAATCAAGGTGTACAAGAAGAAATAAAATACGAGTTAGCCCTAAAATTATTCTGTATTTTACATATGATTTACATATTTAAATTATAATACACGTCTATATTACATATGTTACACAAAACTATATTCAGTGGAAAATAATAAAAATGGTGTAGAATTTAAGATTTAGTTATAACTTTTAGAGTGAGGTATTGAGATTAAACCATTCTATATGATGCACAGCATAACAAAATGGGACAGATAAATAGTTAAGGAAATAAAATAAGCATCATGTTTCGAATGTTTGTTTCAAATATGAAGTCAAATATTATCTTCACTTTTTAGGGACAGATACATTATTTCATTTATTTGGAAGAACAGTTTTCCTTTTAAGCAATTTCAAATAAGTTAATTCACATAAATTTCAAAAAATAATAGATTAAATTTAATTAAATAAGGTTCAAAATATTTTTTCACAAATAAGGTTTTCATATTATTTTTTTAAATTGGACAAACAAATTTCAAATGCCCTAAAAACTTTTATTCGAAACACAATGCAGATGCCAAAATGATATTAATATAAGATTTAAACTAAAACTTCACACAAGAGGACTTTTACATAAGAGAACATACTGCACAAAAGCATTTCGAGCTTTGGAAATCACTCCAGCACTTCGCAATTTGAATAAAGGTTCAGATTACCGAATAAATGAATCAAATATTTTAATGCAATGCATAAATCAGTTTCAAACATGGTCGTGACACAAACTTTGCAGATGATTCAAAATTAAGGAGAGAAATACATAGCCGTGTTGCTACAGCACACTTGAGCTGAAACCTTTGATAAACAGTTATGGTGTGCATATTCGTGTACTCTCAGTAATTGTTGGCAGCAAATGATACTTTGGGGAATTGCCATTCAGGTTCTTCGAATTTGAACGTCAAACTGACTGATCGATACAGTTAAAGAATATTTACTGCACTTCTAAATTATAGACGCTGTTTTCTCATCCATGATACATGTCTCTTTCTTTGGGAAAGTTCTACGTAGAAACTAAATTATTAATTCGGAAGGATTTTTTTCTGTTTAATATTATCAGTAATTATAGTCGATAAAATTTTAGAAATAGATTATTTTAAAAAATATAAAATTTCGAAGCAACTGCTATATTCAATATTTTCACATATATGAGAACTGTTAATGGATTGCAGTAATTTTTGCTCAAATTATAGTAAAATAAATCAAATGACATAATTTTAAATTTAAATATATTATAATAATGAAGCGATGTTATTGTGTTTATCAATAGTCTTGTATTTCGTGTCCATTAATTATTTCGGAACATTTGTTACATAAAAGATTATTTCATATGTTGAATTAAAAATTACAATTACAAGGATTAACTTATAAAAGTACAATTTTTCTGTTACAGAAGTTATAGTGTAGATATTACATATACTTTATTCTGTGTCATTTATTTATGTTAAAATATATTTTGCATTACACACGAAGTGGTTTTCGTCCTGTGTGAAATCATTTTTATAAATTGAAGATGATTATAATGTAATGACTCTTCGGTATTCACGTGTGTGTATTTTCAACGATTTGCAGTTATATAATTCCGAGATATACGCATATTTTATAAATATAAGATGTAACTTAATGTATTGCATTTTCTTATGTTTATTTAATGTTGCATTAAAAGCAATATTGTAATAAATGTTTAATGTCGCAATGTTTAATTCCAATAAATGCATTTAATGTTGCATCAAAAATATATAAAAGAGTTCTTAACTTTTTTTTGTATCTACTACGTCATTTCTATTCCTACCATTTAAAAAAAGAGGGCTATGGTTTTATTTGTAATTTTTATCTTATTGCAGAGTAATTATATCCTCGAGGTATATAAAAATTATTTATTCGATATAATAAAAAAATTAGCTTCTATCATTCTAAGCAAAAAACTATGTCACTGTATATTATATGGTTTTATAAAATTATTTATATGTTAATAGTTAATGTCATAAAACTAAATCGTAGCATAATTTTTAAAATCAAAATAATGTTGTAGTAAATATTTTTATAAGATAAATACACAATACTAAACTATGTATTATTCAATTTTCTCATACATATGAAATTTAATCTAAAAGTATTACATGTTTGCTAAAAAAAAGATAGTTATTTTTGAAAACAAGCTGTTAAAACCAATAAGTTTTATTAGATTTTAACTGAATAAAATCTGAAACAAATTACATTAAATTGGTGCAAACATTTAATGGAGACATTTTTTTAGAAAAAATCACAATGTATCTAGAAAATAGTAGAGATCAAGGTTGCATTCTTAATTGGGTTTTTTTCTAAATAAAAACATTTTCCATGATAAAATATATTTAGCTTCATATGTTAACTAACTTTCGCATCAAGTTTTGAAATATTTTTATTTTCTAACATTAATTTCCACTCTGGAAAAAAATAATTTTAGAGGAATGTGAGAAGGTTTTTCTAGTGTAACCCCACACCTTATCTACTTTTGAATTTAAAATATCCGTTATAATCATTAAACATGGTATTACTTCATTAACTATGTGAACTGGTAGAAAAGATTAGTACAATTAAAAATAACAGAATACAGCAGGCATATAATTAGAAGCATTTAATTGGTTACATCTCTCATTCATAATATCCAAAACATTTTTGTCCATTGCTAATTTATTTTAGTTAAACGAAGATTACTTATATTGGGTCTTATGGAATTCTAATCCAAAGCACTCCATAAATCTCTATCAACGGTGTTTACAGAACACACAAGCATTAGTTCAAACACCAGTGCCCTAGCTTTAGCTAATACTTCATCCTACTATATCAAAGATATTTGATTCTCTCAGATTGCAAAGAAACGCTTGAGATAAACATAGAAATTGAAACCCTTTATTATCTCTAATGAAATAAAATGAAAAGAATTACAACGTGTGTTAATCCTTGTAGTTTTGCTTATGCGTTATAATGTATTTCATAGGTTTATTATAGTTAAATAATAAATTCATTTATATGGTCGTATCTTTCTATAACATTCCTTCTAAAAAGTTCACTCAGTATAAAGTAAATAAATATATGATGGATTAATCTTTGTTAACGATATTCATTTATTCTGTAATTCCCGCATTTTAATTTTATAATATTTTAGATTTTGTATTTTGTTAATTGTTATAACCAGTATTTATAAATAAACTATATTGCGTCGACATAAAAAATCAACTAAACTTGCAAATAACTATAAAAATACCAGGTATTTTCTTATTTTGCAATAAAATAAAAATATATGACCGATCAGTCTTATATAGATTTATTTTAATTTTTAATTTTTTTATGATTACTTTTTTTCTATTTGATTTTAGTGGACAACATTTTGTTGATTGGAATGACACTTGAATGAGGCAAGCCTGTAAGTTCGTCTAATAAATTTAACTCTTGAGGACAAGCAGTTTCACAAAAAATCGAGCCGGGCCTCAAAGGTTTTCTCCGATATATGATAACGATAAAGCTTTTCATGATGAATAGAATATTTGTATTACCAAACATACACTATTAAAAGTTTAAAATATATTTCAGATTATTTAAAATATTCATTTATTAAATAATTTTTAAACTTAGATCTTCTTTTCTTAGCATTCTGAAAGAACAAATTTAAGACACACAAGTTAAAAACTTAAATCATACTTACAGAACATTTATATTGGGATTATTGAATATTAAAATATTATGCTTCTTCCATATGTTCTGCAAAAAACTTTTGTTTTATTACTGCATGTATTTGTCCTACATTTAGAGCAACATATTAAAGATTTTTCAGTCTTTTGAGCTAAAGCAGGTTCTACACAGTTTTCTTGAAAACATTTTTTCGTTTCATTCGAATATGTTTATATAATTTTGAAAGAAATCATCAGATTAAATGCTTTAAATCATGTACCGTCAATAACCCAAAAGGTTTATACATTTACAATAAAATTTGTGTGGTGTACTTGAATGTCAAGAAGACCGGTAAAAGTTCTTATTGGTTAAATACTTCTTGGACAAGCTGTTCTTTCTGGTGATAAATAATCTACAATGGCTTTAATATAAAATACCTTACTCTTCACAATAGCAGATAATTATGTATGTTAATAAGAAATTGCGAGATAAGTACAAGAAAGGATTCAAACTTATCATCGCCAACTATTCCGGGATTATTCATATTACTCAAAGGTGTTATCTTACAGGTACATACTGTGAGAGTGCAGCTATGTTTGACATAAGGTTTACGAAACTGATTTGCTCGCCGCAATCACACGTTGTGGGTTGAATGCCCAAGTTTTTTCGCGACTCCAGGAAGCGTGTGTTGTGGCCAGTGAAAACAACTTCAAAACCCAGTGATGAGCAATGCAGTGCAATATACCTTCAATTACTATAGAAAACCTTATGTCAAACATAGCTGCACTCTTACACTCCTCCCCATCGACAGCAAAAAAATTCTTTTTGACACACATATGAATAAAAGGGCCAAAAAACTTGGGCATTCAACCCACAACGTGTGAGTGCGGCGAGCAAATCAGTTTCACAAACCTTATGTCAAATGTAGCTGCACTCTCACACATACTTACGTATACATGCGCACACACATATATTAGACCTAGGTTCTTCCTTACTCAACTTGATATCTTTATGTTTCTTCAAATGATACCACTGTACTCAAATTATTCGGTTCATCTATTTAGCATACCAGTTATTTATAAGTCGAATGGTTCCACTAACATTATTTATCCAATCCATTGTTTCCACTTTAATCTCATTCAATTCTCTTCTGTTGACCCTTCCACTAATAGTGTATACAATTTTAATATTTCCTCATTTTAATCAAATAATGAGGAATTTTTCATAGCATCTCTCCTCTTATAATGAACACTAAATGTAAATGCAAAAATATATGAGAGTGCACTGGGTCTCTTTAGTCAATTAATAGTATATATTTCTGTGAAACATTATTAAAAAATTGCAAAATTGCATATGATTGAGGTCTAGATGACCCATAAGACAGCTATAGAAAGTATGAGAAATTCGTGAATTTTTACAGCGAATTTTTTATTTAGTGAATTTGTGTTGAAATGTTTTATAACGATCGAACGTCAGAGGATCAGCGCGCTTCCTCGTAGGTTAAGCAAAAATAGATCCTTTGGAAGCGTAAAATCATCATTATTTGATTATTAACACTATTATTTGAACTCATCGGGAAGTATAAACTGTAGCACTTTATATATATTGTTTATAATAATTCTATTCTAACACATGTTTAGTTTTGTTTTCTCAAGAAGTATATTTTTCAACAGTAAAGTAACATATATTACATTTCTTACATAGATTTTATTACTTAGAGTAATTACTCAAAAGATAACTTTTCAAATTCAAATATTATAAACTAAATTTTATATAAAATTTAATATATGATTTGTTTTATTTGGAAATCAGTATTTTATATGTATCTAACATTTTAAAATGAAAACATCATAACTCTAGAGAATAGAAAATTAGATTATTAGTGTTTATAATGCGATGAAATATATCTTTTCCGTAATAGAGTGATTTAGGTTCATTTGAAATCATTCCATGCAACCAAGACACAGGTGCAGGTTCGTTTCCCGGGATTTCTCTTGTAAACTAATTTTTATATAAAATTGAATAAAATATATGCTTTCTTTTAATTGGAAATCTGTACTTAATATGTATTTAACATTTTAAAAGAAAAAATACCTAACACTTGAGAAAAGAAAATTAGATTAATAGTCTTTATAACGTGATGCAAGATATCTTTTTCGTAATAGAATAATTTAGTTTCGTTTGAAACCATCCCACGCTCCTACGACACAGGTCGAGGTTCAATTCTCTGAAATTCTCTTCTAAACTAAATTTTATATAAAATTGAATAAAATTTATGCTTTTATTTAATTGGAAATCAGTACTTAGTATGTATTTAACATTTTAAAAGGAAAAAAATCATAACTCTAGAGAATAGAAAATTAGATTAATAGTGTTTATAACCTGATGAAACATATATTTTCAATAAGAGAGGGATTTAGGTTCATTTGAAACCATCCCGCGCTCCCATGACACAGGTCGAGGTTCAATTCCCGGGACTGAGCATTTCATCCCTTCAGTGGGTAAACAAATTAAGGACCAAGCATGCTTGGGGACTGAACAATGTTAGTTCCGCCTAAGGTTGATCACCTATCCGGAACATAATCTTAGCATACCAGGGACCCTTGGTATCAGAAACGGATAATTACACTGTAGACCTTGGATTCGTAGATGATGTTACGCCAAAGAGTTTAGTTTAGAAACCATCACTGGTTTTAGTTAGACTCACCATGTGAAATTTCTAATATAGACATGCACAATAAATAGATATGCATATGCATACCAAGATACCGACTATTTTATAATATATATTATTTTAGGAGGAAGGGAACTTTAATAGTGGCAACTATTTATTTACAGGGGTTACAAAGGTGACTCATATCATCATGTTTTACAGTCCTTCAATTTAGTTGCAAGCATTGTGTATAACCCATTTCATAAGATGTGGAAATCGTAGAAAACCTGTAGCAGCGCCTGTTCAGTTGACAGTTCGAATGCACCGGTCCATTTACACAAGAATATCTTTAGCAGCTCTAAAGCTAATTTCAGGAAGTGGTTCCTTCATCTTAGTAATTAACCCTTTAAAGGTCAACAAAATTAATTCATGAGAATTTAATGTAATTTGTTTATAAATGTTATCTATAAGCCTTGTATATGTAAAATATATAAAAGTTTTTTACATTCCTTAAAAGGGTTTGCCTTAGAGGATACCAAATTAGGGTTTGAGAAGTGGTGTATCTGACTACCTTTGTACAGCTTGAACATTATGCCTTTTTAGAAAAATAGCTATACTGGAAGAACAATAAATGATAATTCTTAAACTGGTATAAGAAATAAATAGCTTAACAACTTAATAGTGTTGTTTGTACAGATACTTTTATTTGAGGTCATAAGTAAGATAAATTGAATCTGACTTCTCAAGTACAGAAAGTTTAAATACATATATTTCAATAGAAAAAGAAATAAATAAGTTAAACGTAGAACTATCATCTGTTATACATTTAAAATATCAAAAATATATGAATAAAGTGTATAATATGTATATATAAAATGTATAAAATGTGTAAAATATATAATGTATTTTTAATATATATATATATATATATAGATATATATATATATAAATATATACATATATATATATATATATATATATATATATATATATATATATATATATATATATATATATGTAACCGAAAACTCATCCATGTCTCCAAAAAGTTTATTTTTTTTTAATTGCAAAAGCTCTTGATTCTACATCATTGGTTTCCATATATAACAGATGTATGAGATTGGAGCCTTAAATAATTATAAAAAGATAAAGTAAAGTAATCCGAAAAGTAAAGTTTAAAAAAAAAGATGTTTAATAGCTGGTTTTGCTACGAAACCACTGTCCGTTAAAGGGTTAAGACAAATTCACAAGGGCTTAGACCTATAACGTAAGGTAAATGGTAATGCCATAGATAACATTGGCATGTCGTACGATCTCTGGCACATTGAATTTTTATCCAATTTCGTTGCTTTTGTTTTGAAATCATGTAAACAACTCTTTAGATTGCAAGGTAATAGAAGTATCAGTTTTTCGAGCACGCTAGATATAGGAAGGACGATTCTTTTTGCTGAGAGGTAATGTAGGTACGTAGCTAGCTCACTTGTGGCAAACATGATATTCTTTTGTTTTGTTACGTAGCGTTTTTACAGCATTGGTTCCACTATTAAATTTTCAACCCTCGTATATAGAAAAAAAATAAGAGAAATATATTGTAAATGTATTTTCAAATTTATTTTAAAGCTAAAAAAATTTCAATAACTTTAAGATTACTTTCATACTTTATTATATCGTAAAATTTGAATGATAAAATTATAAACTTTATGTAATAGTGAAGAATAAAAATTTAACCTCATTTGTTGAAATTAAAATTGATAATCCTAAAAAGTACTAAACGCCCACTATTCAAATTTTAAAATTCAAGACAAAAGAATATTCTTTACTTAAACAAAAAATAAATTTAGAAGACCTTGAAGAAAAGGACAGTACACTAAAAAAAACTTTTGTGCAAGATAGAATAAAAATAAAAATAGGGTTTTAAATGTCAGTAAAATAAAGACAAATCCCTAAAAGCTTTTAAGATAAAATATTTTTGAATGGAAATGTAAAATGTTTATGTTTTTTAAAATATCTAAATTACGTTTCAATATAAATTTCATTTTTTAGAAATAATTTGTGCGTATGTTATATTTTAATATTTTAAAGTGACTTTGATGATTTAAATTGAAACGTTAATCAAATTAATAGATACATTTGTAATATATAATTTTCTTCACTACTTATATATGTATATATATATATATATATAGAAATACACATACGTGTGTGTGTGTGTGCAACAATTAAATATAGAGAATAATCTAAAGCAATAATGTTAGGATATATGTAAGATTCATGAATTGTTCTATAAGTAATAAGATATTTTATTATCGTGAATCTACGTATCCTGATAAATTCTGTTAAATGAAGGAATTGTTGGTGTCAGGTTTAATAATCATAATCATTGGTTGGTGCATTTAACTTAGGTTAGTAGAGATGCACATGATTAAACACAAGTGTTTAGGACACCACAAACCATACGCGAGCACTCATCATGATAATGAAAGGCTACATATTTCTGGTTATTTATTGCCTATTTTAACCCTCTAAGTGGTTCGCAAGTACAATTCCGCCAATCCGATGATGACTTTAAAGCGGTTGTCATGTACAATTTTCGACCTCGAAAAACGTTCCGAAAATAGATGTAATGTACATTTCTGCCAGTGTTTTCTCCTATGGAGTTTTGAGGTAGGAGCGTCAGGTTGATTGTTTAGAAACTGCACACCTACTCTCTGAGGCACAACAACGCTGATAGCTTTTTATGGCTTTGTAAATCTCTATTTCTAAGTATTTCTTTTGCGGTAACAGATGTATCTCTAATTGCACCGCTTAAATAGCTTGGATGACTTTCGTAAAAAAGATATAAATCATTCTCTCAAAGAATATTTTAATTTGTACTGTTAGAACCGATTATTTCTTTTGGGATGATCTTCGAGACTTGACGAACTTTATGTGTATTAAAAATTAACAATCTATAATGTCTTTTTAAATATCTATTTATAACCGGAAGTAAAGGGAGAGTAACGAGGGTGGGTTTCCTGTATTCCAATCTAGACGACAAAGGGTGAAGTAAAAAATCTTAGAACACTTTGGTCATTGACACAATGAAACTTTAGGGTATTTTTGGAGACTGTTTTTTGGTGTGTTCCACTCGGAGGGTTAATAAAGAATAACATAAATATGTCATGCATTCCATAAAAACGTGATATCGTACTTTAAAATTTCTAGCTATTCTCTTAGTTCATGAATCACTAAGAGACAACCGTATCTTACGCATAGCATATTAACACCTCCAGAAGTGGTTCTGACACAGCACTCGTTGAATAAAAATTTAGCATGTGGGAAAAAAATTGGATAAAACGTTTGGACAAGTGTATTGTGTCTTATGTCGTTCAAATAAAACTAAATCACTTTTACAGCATTTTTTAAGGCTTTTTCACAAAAGCAGACCATTATGAGTCTGCATTTTGTAATCAAACACAACCTACACAAGGGAACACAACCCCAATAACAAATAAGAAAAGAAGGCAATAGTACAGAAACACCCCCATAGAGAAATATCCTGTAGATCCCAAAGTTACAGGAAAGTGTTGACGAGGTCCTAAAGTCTGACAACAGAGAAAAACTCAAAATATAGGTCATATGGCAGTCAGTGTTTCTCCCAAGATAGCAGCTCCTGCACAAGATATGAAGACCCATCAGGCAACAATTCCATCTGAGGGTACGTAAATGAGTAAAAATACCAACGGCATTCCTTATACCTTCCTATGAAGATTGAAAATCTCCTTATAACGTACAGTAGAGCAATCAAGTTCGTGCTCTTTGGATTTTCTATGGCATTCCCTACTTCTCTAGTTTTCTTGCTGCAACGGCCTCAAAAATTAATGAACATAGTTGCTGATAGAGGATAACATCATTAGAGAGATACTTCTGAGCTACTTCATAAGCTAACCAATTATCACTAATACACATATGACAAGAATACATAGATTGATCTTATTATATGATGAAAAGTCAAGAAGAGTGTTCTAGTAATCTCAAACCAATGTGTATTAAAAATTAACACTCTATAATGTCTATTTAGATATCTATTTATAACCGGAAATAAAGGGACAGTAACGAGGGTGGGTTTCCTGTATTCCAATCTAGACGACAAAGGGTGAAGTAAAAAATCTTAGAACACTTTGGTCATTGACACAATGAAACTTTAGGGTATTTTTGGAGACTCTTTTTCCTTGGTGTGTTCCACTCGGAGGGTTAATAAAGAATAACAAATATGTCAGGCATTCCATAAAAACGTGATAAAGTACCTTACATTTTCTAGCTATTCTCTTAGTTCATGAATCACTAAGAGACAACCGTATCTTACGTATAGCATATTAACAACTCCAGAAGTGGTTCTGACACAGCACTCGTTGAACAAAATTTAGCATGTGGGAAAAAATTTTATAAAACTTTTGGACAAGTGTATTGTGTCTTATTTCGTTCAAATAAAAATAAATCTCTTTTAGAGCATATTTTAAGGTTTTAAACAAAAGCAGACCATTACGAGCCTGCATATTGTAACCAAACACAACCTACACAAGGGAACACAACCCCAATAACAAGTAAGAAATGAAGGCAATAGTACAGAAACACCCCATACAGAAATATCTTGTAGATCCCAAAGTTACAGGAAAGTGTTGACGAGGTCCTAAAATCTGACAGCAGAGAAAAGCTCACTATCTAGGTCATATGGCAGTCAGTGTTCCTCCCAAGATAGCAGCTCCTGCACAAGATATGAAGACCTATCAGGCAACAATTTCATCTGAGGATATATAAATGAGTAAAAATACCAACGGCATTCCTTATGCCTTCCTATGAAGATTGAAAAGCACCTTATAACGTACAGTAGAGCAGTCAAGATCGTGCTTTTTGGATTTTCTATGGCATTCCCCAATTCTCTAGTTTGCTTGCCGCAACAGCCTCAAAAATTAATGAACATAGTTGCTGATAGAGAATTAAATCATTAGAGAGATACTTCTGAGCTACTTCATAAGCTAACCAATTATCACTAATAGACATGACCAGGATACATAGATTGATCTTAATATATGATGAAAAGTCAAGAAGAATGTCATCTCGAACCTAAGTACATGCGACGCTGTATCCTAATAACGCTTGATTAGTAGCTTGGTTGTCAGTCTAGTATAAAAAGGAGTTATTATGCATATAACACATGGCACATTATGCAAGAAGCACAAACGATTTTTTAATTTATTTTTCCATTGCAGCATTCCGATACATGACCACTGTTATAAAATTGGTATATGCGTTTGCTAAGACATGAGGACTTTCTATTTAGTAGAGATGCCAAAGTAATTTATAAATTTTAAACTCACGTTTACTTCTTGTACATTGAAAAACTAAAACCTCTAGATTACTAAATTTGGCTTTCATTCTGGATGGCTTTAAAGTATTTCCCTTTTGGCAGTTTGCTGAAAGACATCCTTATTTGCTATTGATTTCACAGGTAGTTCGAGTTTGGCTAAATATAATGCAGATATTTTTAAAACTATATTATGCATTCATTTGTTTTCTATTATTTATTTTAATT
Source organism: Pardosa pseudoannulata (assembly GCA_032207245.1). Classification (NCBI taxonomy): domain Eukaryota; kingdom Metazoa; phylum Arthropoda; class Arachnida; order Araneae; family Lycosidae; genus Pardosa; species Pardosa pseudoannulata. Next base: position 98,112,926 of record CM063506.1, read on the forward strand.
ATATCATTTGCAGGAAACTATAAAGAATGAATAGTTATCTTTTACAGTATATGTAGTTATTAAAATGTTTTCTTTTATAACATGTACATTCATCGTATGTTATCATTATCTTAATTTACACTATATCGTATGTAGCAATGTACAATCTTCAATTTTCATAAAATGCACTTTTATTTTTTTTATTAAATTACCCTCTATAATTATGTCTAATAATATGTCTGTTATTATAATCTATAATCTATTCAAACTCCCTCTGGAAGTTATTTCCATATTTATCCTTACATTGGTGGTATTTACTTAATCCTACTTCTCAATATTAAATATACTTTTAAAATTACTAAATTATACCTACACCTGTATTACATTGTTTTATAAGTTAGATTCAATTCTAAATCGAGTGGATAAAAATACATATTCGGTGTAACACATTTAACAGTGTGACATAATAATATTTATATGTGTACAATTTTTTAACATAAATTGTATATATGCATATTTACTTTGAAACATTATATGCATAAATATTTACGGATATTAAAGTAAACTATGCAGGTGTAAAAATAATGATAGAAAATGATTTTTAAACACATATAGAATTAATAAAACTGCTAAAGTTGATATACAAATTTTAATTATTTATAAACTATTTAAAACTAAAAAAATGTATCCGTAAGATTTCAATAAGAATCCAGTAAGATTCATAAATAAAATTCCCGAAAGTTAAAGAAATAGAAATTTTATAGCTACTTACATTTCAAATAAAACATCATATTTGTAGTAGCTTTAAAATAAAGACTAAATTTCCTCGGATATACTATTCCGTTTATGTGGGGGAAAGTCACAAATAGAACATTTAGTATTATAGTAAATCAGGAAGTCTCAGTTCATACAAATCATTTGTGCCTAAAAATATGTAACAGCATTACAATTTAAGACTCAAATACACTTTTTAAAATACATTCATATTAATTCCATATATTTTTCCATTATAAGCTTATTTAAAACGAAAACATATTTTAATCATGAATTTCTATATAAAAATAGCAACGTAATAAAGAAAAATGATGTTTTATGTAAGATTATAAATAACGAAAAGAATATTTTCAATTAGCTGAAAAAGCAACCTCACGTTTTCTAAATAATGATCAATTTTTCAACTACTGACTAAAAAAACGAGATGCTACATATTGCATTTCAGATTCGAAATAACGATTAATTTTTCTGAATTAATGTATATCTCATAACGAATGCTTTGAAATTAGAAACCGCATTTTATTCTAAATTCGGAGTGACATAGTCTCGACATCTCAAATCAGAAAGATGAATCTTTCCTAAAAGATTTTTTTTTTGGAAGACATTAGTATTTGTGCGGGGAAAGTTCCACGATATTGTAAACTAACTATCAAAAGAACATTTTTTATGTATCTTCAAAGCTGATGACTGTGTCAGGAAACAGAATATCTTGGATTTCTTTTGAAAGTAATTCTAGCAAAAAATCCATAGATATATAAATCTTAAAGTTTTTTTTCTCCAACTCCAATATCTGTTTTTTTTCTTTCTATGGTAGACGGAGTTCTATTTCTCAAAGTCCTTTCTCCAATTTCTCCACTAAGTGAAGATTTTTTTTTATTTTGAAAGCCATTTAATAATTCAAAGTCCTATTTTTTATAAGAATGTTCTTCTGTTTTTTTTATATTTGTTTTGAGGGAAGACATACTTTTTTAAAAAAAGAAAAAATCTAATAAATTTGAAAAAAAAGACGTAACTCACAGTAAAACGTATTTCATTTTTAGAAAAGATAGTAAGAGGAAAATAATGAAAAAAAGCAAACATTCTTTCGCTTTAGGAAGTTATTTTTCTTTTGGTGTTGGTTAATTTTGTATTTTTACTTTTTTTACCTCTAAAACGTTACTTACAATTTTTATAAATCTTATTGTATTGTATAGCAATTTTTTGAGGTTTTCAAAACAATTTAGTAAAGTAGAATTAATCATTGCATGTGGATGGTAACAAAAAAACATTACTGCTAACAAAAGATAATATGTTTGAAAAGCACTCAGTGTCTCAATGCGTTCTATTAATAATTCAAAGAAATAAATAAAATCAGCTCTGTTTGAAAACATATACTACTACTTTTGCAATGGAATGAATTATTTTTCTCAACCTAACCTCCTTTAAATAACCTCACGTTTTCTAAATAATGATCAATTTTTGAACTACTGACTTCTAACACGAAATGTTACATATTGCATTTTAACTTCGAAATAACGATTAATTTTTCTGAATTAATGTATTTCTCATAACGAATGCTTTGAAATTAGAAACCGAAGTTTTATTTTAAATTCGGAGCGACATAGTCTCGACATCTCAATCAGAAAGATGAATCTTTCTTAAAAGTTTTTTTTAGAAGACATTAGTATTTGTGCGGGGAAAGTTCCACGATATTGTAAACTAACTATCAAAAGAACATTTTTTCATGTATCTCCAAAGCTGATGACTGTGTCAGGAAACAGAATATCTTGGATTTCTTTTGAAAGTAATTCTAGCAAAAAATCCATAGATATATAAATCTTAAAGTTTTTTTCTCCAACTCCAATATCTGTTTTTTTTTACTTTCTATGGTAGACGGAGTTCTATTTCTCAAAGTCCTTTCTCCAATTTCTCCACTAAGTGAAGAGTTTTTTTTATTTTGAAAGCCATTTAATAATTCAAAGTCCTATTTTTTATAAGAATTTTCTTCTGTTTTTTTATATTTGTTTTGAGGGAAGACATATTTTTTTAAAAAAAGAAAAAATCTAATAAATTTGAAAAAAAGAGACGTAACTCACAGTAAAACGTATTTCATTTTTAGAAAAGATAGTAAGAGGAAAATAATGAAAAAAAGCACACATTCTTTCGCTTTAGGAAGTTATTTTTCTTTTCGTGTTGGTTAATTTTGTATTTTTACTTTTTTTATTTTCCTCTAAAACGTTACTTACAGTTTTTATAAATCTTATTGTATTTTATAGCAATTTTTGAGGTTTTCAAAACAATTTAGTAAAGTACAATTAATCCCTGAAAAGTTGATGGTAACAAAAAAACATTAGTGCTAACAAAAGATAATATGTTTGAAAAGCACTCACTGGCTCTATACGTTATATTAATAATTCAAAGAAATAAATAAAGCCAGCTCTGTTAGAAAACACATACTACTACTTTTGCAATGCAATGAATTCTTTTTCCCAACCTAACTTTGCATTTTTCCCGCTTTCCAGAAATCCGTTTTTCCTTACGATTCCTAGTTCACATACACGTTAAGAATAATATGCAGGCAGGAAAAAAAATTTACGTAACTTGCAGTTACTCTTTTTTTTACGATAAATAAATCTTGCCCTGAAAAACCAATGAGTTTTTCCAGCAACCTGGAAAACGGTTTTAAGCTTTTAGACTACATAGAATCTTTCCATTATTAATTTATCCACACTGCAAAACTTTTGCAAAAGTAGTTGTAATACATTAAATTTTCAGATTCTTTTTAGGGTACCATTTTGGATTAAAATAGGAAAGCATATATGGATGCATTTAAACAAATCATTTATTCTCTAATCAAATCGAGTTTTCTTAAAATTCAAGATAAACAATGAAAAACATTTGTATACAGAAAAAATCATCAGAAAACATGAAAAATAGAATGTTTTCCATTTGATCTTAGAAAGATGGGTTTTTTTTTCGATATAAGAAACATACAAACAGACCGTCATTCAATATAGTTTGTGTCTTTTGAAAAATTTGACTGTTGTTTTACTGGTTTGTTATTCTATAGCAAATAGATGCATTGTTCCAAATTCAATTTCCAAATAAATAAAATAATTGTTCAATAAGTAATTCTTCTCAAACGGTAAAGTCTTAACATACATTATTATAAATAAAAATGAATTGAAAAGCTACATTTATTATTTCCCCCCCCATTGTAATCGTAAAATTTTGCATTTATCAGTGTGGGTACGTAAACACTGTATGGTTTTTGAAATGAAAATGTGTACATTGAATTCAGAGAATTCAAATAAATTCATTTAGACTTGAATACTCGATTTGCGGTAATTTAACAATGATTTAAAAGACTTTTATACTTTTAATTTAAAGCATGCTAATGATATATTTTTACAGTTATGATATCAAATATATAAGTTTTACATACCTCAGTAAGGAGCGTTTCTTAAAACTAAAAATATCGTTACCTTTTATTGTATACAGGACAAAAACAAACAACGTTCCGACAAACATTTACAAACATTACGTCAAATGTTTAAAAAAAACATTTGACGGAAAAATAAGATACTCAAATGTATAACTTTTAATGTTTTATTACTTAGAGTAATTTAAAGAAATTTCTTTAAAACCTTATTAAAATACTTGATACAGTCCCGAATATGTTTGGTTATCTTAAACTAGTAATGAATAAAAGCTCAAATATGATGACGCACTTCGTGTAATATAAATTTTAAAAATATGGATTTAAATCAGCTTAATATGGTGCTGACACACAAAATTACTTGTACGAATTCAGATATTATCATTACGGATAAAATTAAATTAATTTTTACAATTAGAAATTATGTCAATTTATTTCAAAGTCTGTGATTTGTTTTCTTAGGCATGAATTCGAACTGAGACTTAGTCAAGCAATTTTGAAATCCATGGAAGGATAAATTTTCATTCATTTTTATACAACGAAATTAAGTCAATTTCTTTCAAGGTCTGTGGTTTGTTTTCCTAAACGCACTCCTTAAATACTTATTCAAATACTTATACTTATTATTGAATTCATGGGAGGAGCATCATTTGAACAATTTGACCCTGTTACCAGCGGTAATGTAAGACAACACGCTGCTTTCTTCTCTATCCATCACACTCGTTCTGATAGAAAAAAAAAATTCTATTCTTTTCGAAACTTCGAAGTGTCATGAGTATATAAGAAATCTAAAAACATTATTAACAGAATTAATTCATATGTATTCACAATTTTTTTAATGTTTTAAATTTGTATGTTTCATTCAGTTTTTGAGAGACCAAACTTGAGCTTCCGAGAGGTACAAAAGTTGCATCACAAAATTTACTAAAAAATTCACAAAATTCACTTTCTAAATCATCCTACTTAAATATTTATTCTACTTATTAGTATTCCTATAAGTCTAATTTTTGTAAAATTTTCTCTTCAAATATCGCCTATAATAGTGTTTTTATATCAAAATGTCAAAGTTTTATTATAAGTCAAACAGTAAGGTAAAAAAAAAACAAGAAATTCAAATTTAAAATTCCTGTCTAAAGAAAACTGCACCGAATATAAAACCTTTCAATTTATTTACTTTAGTTCAATTTAATATGTAAAAAAAGAATTTAGTTAGTTGTCAATTTCTGATAATTACATGACAAATTGCTCATTCTTAATGCCTAATAAAAATATTAAACTAAACTCTTAAATTTTACAATGCCTACACGTTGATGTAATATAATTTTTTATTATTCTACATTGAAAATACATTTCAATTTAGATGAACATTGCATTTGTTCTACTTGAGAAAGAACATACAGAGGACATCTGTAGAAATCATCTAGGTATTGTCTCAAACATTTCTGACATCTGCAGAAATTAAGACCTTACACATGTCAACCTGTATGATTTAAAAATCACTGGATTCAGTCATTAATTACCTTTTGTAGTGTAAATTGAAAAAGATTCTAGCATTATAATTTTAAAAAATCAACTTATTTAATGGCTAATTACACTTCAAACTCTATGCTTTTAAAATCAACTGATTCAGTCATTAATATTTTTTGCTATGAAAACTGAACAAGATTCTTGTATAATAATAAAAAAAAATTAAACTGATTAAAGGACTAATCTCACTTCAACCAGTGTGATTTAGAAATCAAATGAATCAATCATTAATTACTTTTCCCCAATGAAAACTGTACAATACGTATATTTCATGCACCGTCATCAACTGTTTTAATATCCTTTATATTCATTTTCAAGCTTACGATAGCCGAACGCTGGGCGATTGGTTAGGGCGCTGATCGTCGATACCGGAGTTCGTGGGTTCGAATCCCGCTATGGCATGGATGTTCGTAACCGTTCGGAATCTGTTTTAAACAGTAGGTCCCGGTCTCATTAGCCCTCGTGTGCAAAACAGTAGACCGTAGCGCTCCAAACCAAACCAGGCTTACGATAATCAACAGGAAACCAAAAAGCTGCCTTTCCGTTTGAAATTAAAGCAGGAATCACCTTTCGTTGAGATGTGCACTGCTGTGTGATATCACCCTGTAGAAAATCATAAGTATCATAGTAGAAAAATTAAACTAATTAAATTACCGATCAGACGTCAAATTAAAAAAATAAATATATTGGTTAAAATTATTCATTACTACAAAAAAAACAATATTCATCGTACAACATTCTGTACTGAAATCCTTGTACATATTGAAATCAGACAGGTTGACATATTAGGTTCTTTCACATACAGAATGTTTTCAGAATTCAGAGACAAAAGTCATAGTTTTGCCCATTAAAATATCATCAGTATTACTGGTACAATAAGATTTCATAATGTTAAATATACTCTGTTACATAAAAAACATATACTGCGTTATTATTCTATATAGTGTATGCACTTTTATACAACAAGGTTATCCTTAAATTGATTATCTTTAAAATAAATCTATTCAATAATATAGAAGTACACTGCCAAATACGTTATGCTTGAGATTTTTCTAATGTTCCTACGACTGAATAAACACTATGATTTTTATAAATTTCAAAATAAATCTCAAAAGATACGGTGTCTCCCAAGTTAAGAAGTGAAGTCATTACTGGAAATGTGGCAGAAAACTATACAGTTGAAACGGCACGGAGAAAATTAACAATTACGCTAGACGGTGCTAAAATTAAATATTCAAGCACGTGGAATAGTTAAATAAAATCGTAGAATAAAGTAATTTTTCTTAGAATTAAATTTTATAGACTGAATTTAAAAAAAATGGTGTTTATCTAAAATATTATAATACGTAATAATAGAATATAATAAAATAAATCGATATTAGAATATTTATAAACACCAAAATCGTATCATGTATGTCTAAATATAAAATAACAAACAAATAAAAAAAAAAAAAGAAAAATTAATAAGAATGTAAAAAATAAAATGAAATAGCGAAAGAAAAATGAAAAAAGAATAAAAAAAAAAAATAATAAAAAAAAAATTTAAATAAAAAAAAAAAAAAATAAATTATAAAAAAAAATGTAAAATAAAAAAATGTAAAAAAAAAAAAAAACGAAAAAAAAAAAAAAACATTAAAAAAAAAAATCTGTAAAAAAAAAATTAAAGGATAATAAAATAACTAAGACAACTGAAAATTAATCATTACGTAGACTGTAAAATTAAATATTCAAGCACGTGGGAGTTTGGATATAGGAGATGTAAGATCAAAAGCCTCCCGGTAGAATAAATTAATTTCAGCGTCTGTTAGGAAAGGGCAAACGCGCAAAGGCAGTTCTAAATTTCAGACTGAATTTAAAAAAAATGTTTATATTTCATTTAAAAGATTTTAAACAGGGTGTTTATCTAAATTGGCAAAATATTACATTTATAATCGTACTATTAGAATATATTTATAAAACATTCCACAAATCGAATTGATTTTCTCATTTTTAACAATCGCGGTGTATGTCTACATATAAATGTGATAAACAAGTTACTTCAGTTGAATTCAAAACTAAAACGCTTATTTGAAATCGAAATAGACATTCAGAATGTAAATAAATTGTAAATAAATAGACGAACTATGTTAAATTGATTTTGTATAAAGGATGAAATGATAGAATGAAAGTAAATTTTCATATCAGAATAAGACTGTAAAATATTAAACATCATTTTAATCTCTTTTTATGTCGGATGTTTAACCCTTTGGCAGTTTCATTTTTTTTCCAGAATTCGGTCAAAAAAAGTCACATTTTTTTATTGCATTTTTTTGTTCATTTTACATTTATAAGTAAAGATATGTTATTAAAATTTACATTTCTAATATCTTTAAGCATTTATTACAACTTTTTTTTTCTTTTTGTGAAATCATCATAGAACTGAAGTTTACCTTTAGTCTCATAGATATCCAAGTTAATTTTTGGAATTCCATTGAAAGCTAATCTAGGAGGCGAATCCGAAGGGTTATCACAATTAATTAAAAAAAAATTGTCTTGACTGATTCCATCTGTACTACTATCAGAGTCATTACTATCCAGGTCATCTAGTAAACTTTTGCTACTATCATTTACAGATAATTCATTTCTGATTCCGAGTCACAGTTCGATTCACAAGAAATTAGCTACATACGCTCTGAAGTATCCATTATTTAAAATTAAAAATGTATTATTCAACTCTTATATTAATACAATTATCAGGCCTTTAGTAAAATGTAACCAGAAAGCTATACACTGAAAGATAACAATTCGTCTTCTGATACAAAACATGCAAAAAAACCGCTCTATTGAACCAATCAGAGTAGAAAATACAATAAACTGCAAACTATCATTTACTGCAATAATATATTACTAAAATTTAAAAAAATACGGCCGAAATAGTGAAAGCGGAATAGAAATCAGATTGCCCGTACACCGTACGGGCAAATCAGTAAAGGCTCGAAAGCTGTACCCGTACTGCGTACGGGCAAAACAGGGAAGGGGTTAAACCATTCTTTTTCCTTATTAGATAAATTTCTAATGTGTAAAACCAATTGAAGTAAACATTTCGGCAATATTTTACGAATACCCCAAACGGCATAATTTAACCCATATTGTACCACACCAACTAAATATTTCTGAATATATTTAAAACTTTATCCATAACATTAATATGGTGTAACTAAGCATATAAAACCAAAATTTAAAAATAAATTTTAATTTTTTAAGAAATTAGCTGTCCTATAATTAGGCCAACGGTCCAGTACACTACTAAAATTTAACAAATATCACATTTCATTAGGCTGATTCATAGGTGAAATTTGGGAAAACATTCAAAGCAAAGTTTAACATTACATTTTAAGCACACTGTTGTTGCTTTTATTTTTCAGTTCTTGAACTGGCATTTTTGGTAAGGGGTAATAGAAAAAGCATATCCATTGTAGGATTCTAATACCCAAAATTTATATCCAAATTTTACAGGTTTATTTTTTATGAACATCTTGCAACTGTGCCTTCCAAAACATTTTACCATTCTTTTCACCGACGGTGAGATTTTCAGAAAATATACCAAATTGCTTCAAGGTTATGCTGGTTTTGTCATATAAAAGGTCGAATTTTATAATAACGATCTTGTGGATCAATTGAAGAATCATCGTTAAAAAGGATTAAGTGTTTGATGTCATAATACCGTTTTCTGAACCTAGCGTTACTCACTAATGTAGTGCCAATGTCTGGAGTACTACAAGTAACCTCCCCTAGGTTTGAAAAATAATAATAACTAGCATATAGCCAGTCATATGACGGGATCAGTAAAATTATTAATTTTCCAGCATTGTAAAGTGCCCTATGAAGCAGGTAATAAAATGGTTTGTGTTTTGGCTGAGAATTATCTGGTACACTGTGAATAATATGTTTACCTTATACTCCTCTAAAGTCTCCCTACATTGTGAATGCAGTTTATAATCCCGCTGAATTCATTTAGCCAAATCGTGTGGTTATGTATAAAAAACAAACACACAAACAAACAAAATTCTTATTTTTCAAAGATATATAACTTAAACGATAGATGGTTATTTGTCCGTAAAATAGACTCCTAGACTTTTAGGAAAATAATTTGTTATTAATACCGGTGACTTACTCTATTATTAATACAAATATGATAAATTTAATCGCCTCCCCTTAGCCAGGGAATTTATTCCAGGTCCAACCACTTCATACATTGGTGGACAGACGGACAGATAACTTAAGCTATTATTATATAGGGTATAAATACAAAATTCAAGATTAAAAAATAGCAATTTTTAAGGGGTTGCTAAAAATAAATTTTACAATACAATACATTTTGATTTCTCACTTTTTTTTGTTACTATGATAAAGAGTGTCTATTTTAAAGGTCTTAAAATAAAATTCACTCAGAAAATATTTATAACTTTATTATTAAATGGAATTCTATTTGCTGTCCTGTTTATAGGACAGAGGTCCAATATGAGTTAAGCATATTTTTCTGAGCTTTGAAATAAAAGGAAACTGACAGTCAATTATTAAATACAAACATAAATATAACAGTAGTAATTTGATGAATTTTTTTAAAATATAATATA
>CM063506.1:98128239-98185739 GCA_032207245.1 Pardosa pseudoannulata
ACCTTGTTATTTCTAACATATTTTACATGAAATGAGGATATTTGATAATTGCAAATCAACATATAATAATCTTACTAATTTTCTCAAGAGAAGTTCTCATTGTACTGTTCTTTTAGGAAGATAAAATATAAAATTATATATATATATATATATATATATATATATATATATATATATATTTATAAGGTTATCGTAGAGAATTTATTTTAAACAAAAGCTATATAAATCTAAAACGCCTAATTCTATGTTCATTTGCAATTATCAAATATTCTCATTTCATGTAGAATATGTTATAAATAACAGGGTCATAAAATTTACCTATTATCACATTATGAAAACTAACAAAGCATAAATTTTATACGAACTATATATAAAGAATAATTTTCAGGTGAAAAGGATAATCATTAAATATTCAAATAATCGGAATAATTCAGATTGTTTTATTTTCATATCTAAGTAATGCCGATATAAATGCAATTTAATATCCTACACCACATATAACCTACATAACCTACTTCACACATAACCCACATTTGTAATAATCTACATAAAATGCATAAAAAAATACTTATATAAAGGATTTTTTTTTTGTTTTCTTAAGAGAAGTTGTACTGCTCTTTTAGGAAGATAAAATATTATAAAATTATATATTTATAAGGTAATTGTAGAGAATTTATTTTAAACGCTATATAAATCTAAAACTCCTAATTCTATGTTGATTGGCAAATATCAGATATCCTCATATCATGTATAATATGTTACAAATAACATGGTCATAAAATTTATCTATTATCTCAGAATGGATATTAACAAAGCATAACTTTTATACGAACCGTATATAAAATACTTAACATATCAAAAAGATAATCATTAAATTTTTGAATAATCCGATGATCGGAATAATTCTGATTGTTTTATTTTCATACCTAACTAATACAGATATAATTGAATAATTGTGTAATAACCTACATGCACAAATCATAAATTATAGATACGCAAATAATGAAAATACAAAATTGTTGATATTTAATATTATCTCAACACATATTAGCATAAACCCGTAGGTATGAATAGATGAAATTAATATCAAATACGAAATATTTACTTAATAAATAAATATCCTTGTAAATCATAAAATGCTTTATCACACCACTACAAAATAATCTAAAACACAATCATCATTTGTTACACTAGCACAGAAAAATATACTGCAGTGTTAACAACAAGAAAAACGGTAACAAAAGAAATGTTTTCACCTTTGTAAATGCAATATCTACCCTGACAGGAAATATTCAATTTAACCTAACGCAAGGATTTTAAAAATATGAATATAACAGAACCACGCCTAAATAGGTTCGTTTAGTCTCATTACCGCAGAAAACGTGATTTTTAACTAGACTCATTTTTTTTTCTATTTCTTCCCTTCTTGATAACGCAGTTGAGACATTCACCAATGCTCTGAAAACACGGGAATATTTTTTTCCCTTTTATTCCCTCGTCAAATGTCGTGACAAGAACTATTTTCCCCCCTCAATTTAATGGTTGACACTATATGAGAATAATCAATCATCCCACAGTTTTCAGATGTGCCACTTTTCAAAGTTCCCTTTTAATAACGTTGTTACTAAATAACGCAATACCCTCCCCTGTGAGGAAATATATATGCCAGGAAATTTTATTTAAAATTTTCACACACAAATACCCGATAGATTGGATTCCTATATTTTAATATGAGGTTTATTTTTATATCGTATAAACACGTATCAAGCACTTATGGATTAATTTGTGTTGTAACGGATTATAAATTTATTAGGGGAATTGTCTCGTTAAAATTTGATGGTTTGGTTAGATTTATGCTTTATTAACACATTACACGCCATTTTTAAGTAACCACATTTTTGAGTTTCTGTATGTTCCATATTGCATAGATTTGTACAGGTTGCATTGGACTGTCCATACGATAAATATCATGATATAATATATAATATACTACTTATAATATATAATAATAGTAAATTATTTTACAGATTAGATACTATTTCATTCAAAGTTGTTTTGCTGGGAAATGATTGAAGTATATGTTAAACCCCCATTAAAATATTTAAATGTTTCTATAAAAGAAAATATTTATTTATAAAGCTTTGAAAAGGTCATCAATCAAAAGGGAACATTATAAGTTTAATAGCAAAATTTGCAAATTTTATTTGAAGCTACGTTAGACGAAAATCTACAGAATTTATTCTTGTACGTAAGAAATATTTTTTAACTGATTCCTGTTATCCCCTATAATAAATCGCCTGTAATTATTTAATCACCTGCATACTTGATTCATGTAATCTCCAAGATTTTTTCTAATTCAATATAAAATAAATAGTTCTGTTTCTTTCATCAAATTTATAAAGTTCATATTTAACAATATAAATTTAAAAATTATTTAGTTTCGATATTCTTTGTAGTATATATTTTAAAATCTACTATAAGTAAGGAAACGCATGTACCAAAAAAATAAGTTTATATAACTTTGAATTTATGTATTGTCTTTAAATACACGTCTTCTGACACGAAGTGCTGAAAGTTAAAAAATGATAGTTCTGTTAGATTTAAACTTTATTAACGCAACACACGCCCTTTTTAATGTCTGTCCGTTCTACAATCAAGCCAAAACGTTATGGAAAACCTTGTATTTCGCAATGAACTCGCCTGAATGACATGGAAGACAAGTGATCAGGTGGAAATGATATTTAACTGCTGCTGGAGAGTTTGAAGAATCATTCGTTTACTTACTTTTGTGTGTGATGGAAAAAGGCTGCGGATCTAAGTTTTTGATAGAGGGCAGTGTGTAATGGCTCAAAAGCTCGAGGATATAGCTGTATAGGAGCACAATGTTCAGCCCACACTGTTGAATATAGGGCTAAGCAGCAAACGTCCCACTCGTATGCCTCTGTTGACCAAGCATCATCGCCAACTGCACATACTTTGGCCCGGGAACATCACGACTGCTCCATGGAGCAGTAGGTGAGAGTTACATGGTTAGATGAATAACGGTTTGTCATTCATCACGCCGATGACTGTGGATACTCCGTTTTCCAGGCGAATATTTGCTCCCTGAATGTACAGTAGGTTATACAGAGCCGGTGGTGTAGGTATTATGCTTTGGGGGACGTTCTCTTAGGCGTCTCTGGGACCCATGTTTGTGGTAGGGCAGACCATGAATGGTATCTGAACATCAGTCATTGTAGGGTATCTGAACATCATTGTGGAACAGTTGCACCCTTACATGTCTTCTGTTGTTCCAGCTGGAAATGGAATGTTCCAACAGGCAACGCCCCGTGTCACACATGGCTAAAATTGTGTTGGAGTGTTTTCAGGGACATGATGCAGAATTCCAGTTAATTCTCTGGCCGTCTAACTCACCGGATCTCAATCCGATAGAACATATTTGAGATAGCATGGGGCGGCAGCTCAGAGTTTAAAGACCACCAATTCGCAATATCTCGGATTAGCGTACCGTTCCTTAAACATCTGGTACAATCTGTCTCCGGTAACCTACCAAGGGTTTGTGGCATCCATATCAAGGCTGGTTTTAGCTCTATTGTGCACCAAACGTGGGCTAACTCGTTATTGACAGGTGGTTTGGTTTGGTTTTGGAGCGCTACGGTCTACTTTTTGCAACACGAGGGCCAATGAGATCGGGACCTACTGCTAAGCCGATTCCGAACGGCTGCGAACATCCATGCCATAGTGGGATTCGAACCCACGAACTCCGGTTCCGAAGGCCAGCACCCTAACAATTCAACCATCGTTCGGCATGCAGAGATGGCTCTTGAGTATATGTTGCATGAATTTGTATAAGGTTTCATTGGACTGTCGATACATTAAAATTTTCAGCTACGTTAGACGAAAATCTACCGAATTCACTCATGTATTTAAAAAGAACTGATTCCTGTAATAACCTGTAATAATTCGAATGCAATCCAGTAATAACAAAGACTCTTTCCGATTCATCATAAAATAAAGAGTTTTCTTACATTCATTAAATTTATAAAAATACTAATCATCACTTTAAATTTTAAAAATTATTTAGTTTCGATATCCTTTGTTATAAATATGTTAAAAGCTTTTGTAATTAAGAAAACGCATGTACATGTACAAAAAAGCTTATATAAATTTCAATTTATATATATCTTTGTATACACGTCTTCTGAAGACGAAGTAATGAACGAAGAAAGAGTCAAAGGGTGAAAATACGAGAAGTTATCCGAGGAAGTAATTTAAACGATTTGAGTATAGAAATTCCAATTAATTTATCAGATATTTGATATTTTATTCCATAAATAATGTAGTAGTGTAAATTACATAAATAGTGTAATAAATTTATTAAGTAATGTTAAATTAAGTTTCAAAGCCAAAACCTGCACACATCTCTACTCTACCGCTCGAAAAAAGACCACTGCCCCACCTCAGCATTGTACCACATCGTCACCGGGGGGGGGGAATTGTCGTTCTCGTTGTGATAACGGTTTTACATTATTAGTGTAAATATTTGTAATTTTATATTTTTAAAACTTATTCTATTATTTTTCATTAGATATAACCATAGTTAGGAAGTAGAAAAAAATTAGCAGTGAATCTGCAAACAATTCATAGAACTCCATACATAACTGTTAGTTTATTTACATAAACTATTAGTTCATTTTACATCACGGGTAATACCATAGCGTAAAATGTCTATGGTAGAATTTTCAATATACATGTTACATACATGTTCAATATACTGAATCTAAAATGATGATGGATTTATGGAAGAAATAGGAGGTGCATCATTTATATTTTCGGAATGTATAAAATCACTAAACATTTTTTTCAACATAACATTTTTTAAATATAAATTAAAAGAAGAAAAACTATAAATAATGAACCTGAATACGACTTAAGTATCATTACGACTTTTAAAATTCCCTTGAAGTCGTAATTTTGTACGGCTTTGATTTTATAACTTAAAATTACAGTAGATACTCGACTTTCATTTATTTTAAAAGAATATCTTATAACAATTTTTTCAAAATTATATGTAAAATTTTAAATTAAGGAATACATGAATTTATAACAAAATTTGAATCTATTCTCTCTTCAAAATATCAAATTGGCTTAAAAATTAAATCCATTTAAATTCTCGGAATGTATAAAATTACTAAATTTTTTCAACATAAAATTTTTTAATATAAATTAAAAGAAGAAAACTAAAAATAATGAACCTGAATACGGCGTAAGTATCATTAAAGTGATTTGAAGTTCCCTTGAAGTCGTAATTTTGTACGGCTTTGATTTTATAACTTAAAATTACAGTAGATACTCGACTTTCATTTATTTTAAAAGAATATCTTATAACAATTTTTTCAAAATTATATGTAAAATTTTAAATTAAGGAATACATGAATTTATAACAAAATTTAAATCTATTCTCTGTTCAAAATATCGAATTGGCTTAAAAATTAAATCCATTTATATTCTCGGAATGTATAAAATTACTAAATAATTTTTTCAACATAATATTTTTTAATATAAATTAAAATAAGAGAAACTATAAATAATGAACATGGATACAACTTAAGTATCATTACGGCGGTTAAAATTCCCTGGAAGTCGTAATTTTGTACGGCTTTGTTTTTATAAATTAAAATTACAATAGGATACTCGACTTTTTTTTATTTTAAAATAATATCTTATAACATTTTTTTTCAAAATTATACGTAAAATTTTAAATTAAGGAATACATGAATTTATAACAAAATTTGAATCTATTCTCTCTTCAAAATATCAAATTGGCTTAAAAATTAAATCCATTTAAATTCTCGGAATGTATAAAATTACTAAATAATTTTTTCAACATAACATTTTTTAATATACATTAAAAGAAGAAAAACTATAAATAATGAACATGAATACGATCTAAGTATCATTATTGTGAATGCGGTTTAAAATTCCCTTGAAGCCGTAAATTTTTACGGCTTTGTTTTTATAACTTAAAATTACGTTAGAGAGACCCAACTTTCTTTTCTTTTAAAATAATATCTTATAACAACATTTTTCAAAATTATATGTTAAATTTTAAATTAAGAAATATACGAATTTATAACAAAATTTGAATCTATTCTCTTTTCAAAATATCGGAATTGGCTTAAAAATTAATTCCAATGAAGCGAATATTCATTGTGGTATTGAAATAAAAACTTCCACCCGTTTTATAATTTAAAATATTATTCACGATAATATTCTCGTCTTTGTCATTATGATGGAAATTCTAAAACCTTTTATCATGATTTCATTATAATCAGTGTTTATGAAAGATATATTCATTCGAGAATTTAAATGCAATTTGTTGCATCTCAGGAAACAAATTTCTTTTAATTCTCGTTCATTTTCAGCTCACTGTAACACGGGACTCCTCATTCTAAAAATGTTTACTCAAAATGAATAAATCGACTTATGATGACGTAAAAGTAGCACATAAATGATTCATGAATAATTCATTTCAAAATTTCTACTTCACTCTTTGTGATCACACGTGCGTTTGTTTAATTGCATTAAACTATATTCTCAGCATATCATTTGTATAAATTTAACAAAATTAAATTAATCTAGAAACTCATTAACTAAATTATACTGTTCGTCAAGTAAGGTTTCCACAAAATATGTACATGTTTCTTCTCATTTTAGATTATACGTCATATACATATATATTTTTAAGGAAACAGTACATTTTGAATATTAAAAATTTCTTCATAACAAAATTTTAATTCACCATATAAAAAAAGATATATAAACAATATAAAGAACATACCATAACAATATAAAGAACATGTATAAAGAAGATTCATCTCTAATACGAATGAGCTTTTAAATGTTATATAATAACTTTTTACTATAAATAGCTACCTTATGAAGTATAATATTTCCTTAGAATAACATATTAAATATGCACGAAAAACTTTATTTTCTCACAACTTTCAAAATATGTATGTTAGACTGTTTTATATAAAACTGAAAAATAGTGTTTGTCTCATTTTGTATTACAAATCCCGAAATAATATTTTATATTTACAAATGTAAATTAATGAATAGTGATACTGAGTAGTAATACTGAGTATTTCTAAATTAAAACAGCCTAAAATCAGTATATTGAATACATCAATAGAGTTCAGTTCATAAAAGTAAAAAATACGTAAAATCAATTTGATATAAAAAATATAATTTGCTTATCTTAAAAAAGTATTAAATGTTATTGGATTTCTGATATTTTTTCATTGTGGATGTATGTTAAAGAATTCACGTAACGATTTTTTAAATTGATCTATTTTCTTCAATTAAAAATATTTAAAACAGATGAGAATCTTTATATTCTACTATACCAAATATAGGGCACTTTTTATATCAAACATTACTGTGCCCCTTAAAGTGAGATATAATTTATGTTTGCATTTAAATAGTTTATTAAAATTCAATTGATTTAAGTCTTGCTTAAAATATTTTTTAATATGTATCAGTATTAAATAAGAATATACATAGAACTGACTGAGAGAATACTCGTTTTCAAGTCAAAAGGTTTTTTTTCATGATTAAAACACATAACAGTGCTTTTTTTAAATAAATAATAGTCGGTTATTGAGACTTGGACATTACAAGAATACAGTTTTGTCATAAAGGCAATACTCTCGAAATAACATATACATTTCTAAAAAAAATAAATTTATTTACACGATACTTTTTCACTAATATTAGAAATAATATTTTAAAATAATTTAAACCTTATCAATTAATATAATATTTGAAGGTAACTAATATATTCAATATGTTAGATCGAAGACTCTACATTATTTACTTTTCTCAATAGAGCAGAGTATTTTTTAGATCATATCAAAAATAGTCTGTTTTCAAGAAAACAATTCAAAAAGAAAGTAAGTATTGCACTATGTATACGTTTATGCAAATTCTTTTAAATTATTTTTAAGATATGTTATACCTTTCTGGAGAAAATTCACATTTTGCGTATAATTTCTGATAATTTTGAGGCATGCCGAAAAGCCTTTATTATTAGTGTTTAAAATAAAATATTTACTAATTTTTCATAAGATAAATATTATTCAAAGCAAATAACTTTAATATTCTAACTATACAATAAAAATAGCGGATGCACTTCAAAGATAAAAATTATTTTTGGCAAGATGATGAATGACTTTAAAAATCTTATAAAATTTGTAATTTAATATTTTTTTTTATTTTGCAATTTTAAAAATTTAAATGTATAAGACATTTTTTTCGGTTTTACACCGACGTTTTCAACAATTAAATATATCCTGGTAAAAGTTTAAAAAACCTGATAAAAATAATTTAATTGAAGTGTATTCATGCATTGCGGTTGTATTTGAAACTAATTATTTTTGCAAATACTACTTTGATACACACATAACATTAACATATATGTCAAATTGGAGAAAAATATGACACACGTTCGTAATATTGGTAACGTTTTGATTTTGAATGCCATTTCCAACAAGAAGGCTAATTGCATTAGATCGACTACTTAAAGCCAATTTTAAATGACTACAAATACCCATGGCAGCAATGCAATTACGAAACCTAATTCCTGTACCAGATAAAATTAGTCTGACTAATTTAGTTATAGTCCGTCAGTATTAGGATTTATCTTGCGTCGAATGTCAAAAATCGAAATGTCTGTAATATAAGGCGCAATATACCTGATGGAAATAAATATCTTAAAATTCAGCTACTCACTATTTTCCCTTAAAAAGATTATAAGAGAAAATATTCTAATAATTGCAAAATTAATGTATATTGTTAGATAATAAAGCTTACATACAGTCAAAATGATTGATCTGATCTAACTTACATAAAAAAATACTGGACTAACGAAATATTATTGAGTTAAAATTTACAATGCAAACGTTTGCGGTAATTTTAAAATCTCTTGATTAAAAAAAATGAGATTTTTCCGGATATACACCTTAGGTACTACATATAAATCAGTATTTTTATTTAATTAATACATGTATACATACGTCCTTCCATCTATCTCCCTTTCTTATATATATATATATATATATATATATATATATATATATATATATATATATATATATAGACAGACAGACAGATACATGCATATATATACATATATTCACACATACTTTATATATATGCATATATGCGTACATAGATATATATGTACATCTTTAATGTACATACATATGCAAATCTGTAAATTATATCGCATTTCTTATATTTAGATACGCAAATTCAATTTAAAAGGGATAACTATCACATAGCTAATTCAGTTAAATGTAATAACTATCATAGAAAATTATTTAACCCATTCTTTTGTATATACCCCTTACTTCACATACCTTTATAATCGTATACATAAATATATACATATACATATATACATATATGCATACATACATAAAAACATATACATATACATACATATACATACATACATACATATACATATATACATAGACACACACACACACACATATATATGTACATCTTTAATGCACATATATATGTAAATCTGTAAATTATAGCGCATTTCTTATATTTAGATACGCAAATTCAATTTAAAAGGGATAACTATCATAGAAAATAATATAATTCATGCTTTTTTATGTATTCCTCATTCTGTGTAACTTTATAATCGTGTTTAACAATTACATAGCTAAAGCATTTTTCATTTGAAATGAACTTTGATTACCTCGAAGTAATCCTTGTAAAATAAAAATCATGTTTTCAATACAGCCATATACAGTTAAAGGCAGAAAGAATTATACTCCATTTTAGTT
Source organism: Pardosa pseudoannulata (assembly GCA_032207245.1). Taxonomy (NCBI): domain Eukaryota; kingdom Metazoa; phylum Arthropoda; class Arachnida; order Araneae; family Lycosidae; genus Pardosa; species Pardosa pseudoannulata. Next base: position 98,138,103 of record CM063506.1, read on the forward strand.
TATTTCCTGAAAGATACTGCCGATTTTCGGTTTTTATATTACACTCATATAGAACTTTCTAAATCTTTTATGCTCCAGCTTATTAATCTTTCGTAAGGGATCCCTATTTGATTTCCAATTTACTTCCTGATAACGAATCACTTCTTTGATCTGATCTTTACAGAACCTTATTAAATTCCCATTGGACAAGGTCGCTTCAATCCTTAGTTTAGATTGGATATTGGTACTAGGCACGTAACCTCAATCCTTTAAAAGGTTTTTACTAGTGATTTTGAATTTGAAGACAGACAATTTATACAGAAGTATACATAAATGATAAAACCGTTCTCTCAGGTAATTCCTGTACCAGTTTACGAGGTTTATTTTTATATATTTGTTATCTATTATGAGAATAATTTTTGAATATTAGTTACTGTCTGAAAAATTATACGAATTATATTTCAATTTTACTTCAAAAGGGAGAAAAAACACAGAGTGTTTTACTTTAGTTTAGAAAATCATTTACTAACATAAAACGTATATTACATATTCTAAAATCATTCCGCTTACTAACAGATAGAAATACATTAAGAATGATTAAGAAAAATTATCTCATAAATTAGTCACATGGAAAAATCAAGCATATATCTACAATTGTCAAAAGTAATATAAACATGAGTTGACGTACATTTACGTTGCTTTATAGTCTGAAAAACTATTATTGAATAAGTGTTATACAGTATAAAAATTTAAGTTTCACATATTAAGATCTGCTTTTTTCAATTACGTACAGAGAATAAGATTTTATCTGTAATTTGTAAAAGGTCACTTAAAACATTTAGCTTATGAAATTTAATTTAATTTATGTTTAAGAATTTTAAATATTTTGCACTTCAAACTACATGAAAAACTTCAAAAATTCAAATGTTTATAAAAAAAACTGGTATCGCTGCTAGATGCATTTTAATGTCACGATTCATTAAAAAAAATTTACTCAAATCATAGTGAAATATTGATCAAAGTATTGATGTCTATACATTTCTAACAAGAGATAAGAGATAAAAATAGATAGTAAATATTTTATAATTTGTAATGCCCTGTATGTGTTTTTATTTTTTTATCGAAGAAAAATGTAAAAAATATTAAATTCAGAACATTCAAAGTAACTTGCTTGATATTTAAAAGTACTGTTAAGAATATCTTCTTATATATTAAAACCTGACTGCTTCTCTCTATCTATCTGCATCTATCTCCTCACAAACCGCTGGACGCAAAAAGGCGCCAAAGATTCCAAAAGACGCGGAACGATTCGGGGAAGTCACTTCACCCAATCGTGTTCCGATATTCCAATTAGTTCGAAAGATATTATCGAAAAACAGACCAAAATACCAGTTTAATTTTGCGGCACGCGCAATTCCATTGTTGAGATGGCGTCAAAAAATGACAGTGTTATTGAATGTTAGCATCATTCTCGCCTGATATTTGGTAATCCGAGTAACACAAAAATATATCTTTGCTATTAAATTTCAAGTGTAAATGTATATATTTATGATAGTATATATGTACATGAGATTATTTTCGCATCTTCTAAATGCTAAACCCTTATTTTTTAGAAAAGCATGATCTTTTTTTATTTTATTATCTTGGCGAGATTTTTGTATTATAAACTCGCCATGATCAATCAAAATTGTATTGCATTTCGCAGTTGCCATTTCTTAATCAAAAACTAAATTATGGCTATAAGTTTTAATATTTTAAACTAGATTTTTATTACTTGGTAAATACAAATTTTATATTTTATCTTTACGATATTTTTATTACCCGACGGCTGGGTGCGAAGTAGCTTGTCATTGATTTAATTTACTATTTTATAAATTATAAGGAAATTTAACCACACAAAAAATTTCCAACATCCTTATGTATAATACAAACAATCAAGTATATTACTTTCGTAATTGGTATGATAAAAATATTGAAAAGAACTTTACTTTTATAATTCAAAACACGGATCGTATGCGATACTTGTAAAGTAAACGAAGAAAACTGAGTTCCATTATATTGTCACGAAGATTCGAATGAACACACTGTTTAACTTAACAGAAGTATTTATTAAAGATAAGTAGCAACTCGCAACTTTACAAGATCGAGAAGTTGCTTACAACTAGTGGGTATCAGCTTTTATACCCGAACAGAATATTTGAGAAATAACTAATTTACATATTAAAGAAAGATCTAGAATGTTCAAGAATACAAGGAAACAATAAATAACATTTTTAAATTAAAAATCCGTACTTTGGATCTACCGTCATAGCAAGCATCGAACCCACAATCTTCGGGTTTGGATGGCGCGCTGAGATCGTTGGCTAATCTTCTTTATGCGGCATTATATGAAGGAAGCAGCAAAATGTTTATCTCTATCACCTGTTAACAAAGAAATTAGAACACTTCGAAATCGAGATTCGAGTGTATTTATGATTTGTTGTTCGATTGATTGGGAAAGCTACAATCGATTACTATGTTACACTAAGGGTTTTGGAACTGGAGCCTAATGCTTATAATTGATTCAGAATGGCTGTGTACACATTTATGATAGTAGTGGGATTGAAATTAACGAACTTTTTTTTTCGAAGGGCAACGCCCCACATATTCGGACACCGTTCTGCGCGTGTGACTCTGAACTTCACATTTTGTAAATGGTCATAACTCAGTATGGGTGGAACATACTCACAAAAAAAAGATAGAATGTGACAAACTATTCAAAAGAATCTGTGCAAACATAGTAATATCACATGTAAATGCTTGTTTTCGGGATTGCTTTGTCATGTAAAAAAGCAATTCCAGGTTATTACACACAAGCATAAGTAAAAAATGTAACAAAACAATTAGATTTTATTGGTAGAAACCACAAAATGCCTTATTATATAACTCACTACTGGGGAAACTTAACATTGTTAAAATCTATCTTAAAAGAGTTAATCCCTATTTATTTTTTATCTCCATAACTACCACTCGATAGTGATATTTTTAAGTATAGCCAAAAAATAGAAGAAAAATAGTTTCACAATATATATAGAAAATCTAAAAATATCCAGCCATACGGCCAAATAAAGAATATATTCGAATCTTATGAAATCATATCTAACTGTGATGCTACTTCACCTTATAAATACGACCCAAGTTCGATATGAATAGAATAAAAAAATGAATGGAACATTCTAATCGAAAGAAACCGGTAAATTTATTAAAATATTACTCACTGCATTATAAACTATACTCTTTCACATGCGCATTAAAGGGAATTGTCTCAATTGAAAAGTTATGCGGAAACTTCAAAAGAGAAATTTTCTTTAGAGATGTTTAGATTTTTAAGTAGCATTGAATTAGTTTAAGCATTTTTATTTCTGCTATTTTTAATGCGCTAATTTGTTATTTGGGTTTGTCAGACTCAAATATTGTTTAGTATAAAGTTGATCACTGCTATATCTACACTAACTTATAAATATTTTAATACTTTTCATTGTGCCTCTTTATGATTTAAAGAACTATAGAGCAGTGCTGCGCAAACTTTTTTCGACTGCGATCCCTTTCGTAGAGAGAAAATTTTTGGCGACACCTAGAGATAAATGTGCACAAATACGATGTATATTTCTCGCATTTCTTTCGTTTCATCGAATAAAAACATCATCATATTTGACTCATATTAATTTTATTTATAATTTAAAAAAAATACTTGTATAACACAAAAATCAGTAAATTTCCCTTTAATGAGATGTATGTGGCTGCAAGTTTCTAATTATCTCATCGATGTTTGGATGTATACTGCTAATTGCAATTCGTATATCATCTTCAGGGTTTAAACGTGAGCGATATTTAGTTTTTATTGAAACTAGTTTGCATATAAATCCAGTTTCACATAAATACGTTGACGCAAATTGTATTAACACTCTGATGGCATTGTTGCATAAAACGGGATATTGTTCTTCCACGGATAGCCAAAATTTTTGGCAAGGCTAAGTCTTAAATTGATTTCGAAGAGCATAATCACTAATTAGATCTATCAATTGCTCATTTTCACTAATTTGAAGAGTTGAACTGCATATGTCAAAGGAAAAATTATCACGAATCCAACCAAGATCGTTTTCAGGAAAATACTCGAATCTTCTCGAAAATTTTTCTTTAACTTTTCAGTGACAGCAACTCTTTATATGTACACTGTATGGTATGCAGCAGGCAGGGATAATGCATTTCCTAAATGTTTGGCGACCGGTAAAAAACTTCTGGCGATCCCCACAGGGGTCGAGACCCCTAGTTTGCGCACCACTGCTATAGAGGATATGCTGTTATTAGTACTATCAAGATGAGAGGATGGTAGGTACCTTTAATTTAAAAAATAAACCAGAACTGACTCAAGAATGAAGCAACTAATTAATATGTTGTACTGTATACATAAAAATAATTGTATCGCGTTAGGATTAAAAAAAATATATATAATTGCTCATGTATTGACGGAGAACCTCAGCGAGTCATATATATTTTATGCAAATGGTTTTGGTTTTAAACCTAGATTTAATATTAGGCAATTTTATTTAGAGTAAACAACTTCGAACATAACACATTTATTTGTGAATACGCTCACATGTTTTGGGGGTATAACTCTCAAAGTGAGCGTTATAAACGGAAAAATATTTACTTTTTTCTTTAATCTTTTGATATAGTATGAAACAGACAGGTATTGAAGAAAAAATGATAAAGGTAAGATGTTACCTATTACCTATTCAGGACTGCTAATTTTTGCAATATTCAAATTTTACCTTCTATAATTTAGGTGTAATATTTGTATATCAAAATATATGTGGACATTATGCACCAGATATAATTTTCTCCATATTATCTTGTGAAGAAAACGGGATGAATGTTTTAGAGGAATAAACAAATTTTTTGTCTGCTCAGGAACTGCCAATTCTTATAAGAACGAAAAATTAGAATATTAAAAATTATATTTTAATAGCATTTCGTCATATTTTCATTCTCAGTTTTTTTACTACACTAGTATAATAAATAAAGCATTTCTGTTTAAATATTTTGAAATAACAAATATCTTGACAACCATACAAATTACAAGGAAAAGTAAGATTATTTTTTTGTGTAAAAATTCCCTTTCAGAGACAAGCTCAACAATCCCCTATATAATTATAGCCTAAGTTGTCTGTCCACGAATTTATGAAACGGTTGTACCTGGAATGGATACAGATAATCATGTTGGATTTTTTATGAGTTAGGATTAGCAAAATTCAGAGCGAATTCGAAATCTACCCCATCCCCCTATTTCGAGAGTTTAATTATATTCTTTCAAGTCTTATTCTCCCTCTTATTTCATACTAAATTCATTCTTGATATGGATTTAGTATAGAATAAGAGGGAGCAGCGAGGGCGGAGCGCAATATTTAAACTGGACTGTGTTTACTCGACCTACATATACGCTAATTAGTTCCTTCATCGGCTGTAGGCCTAGCACGTTAGGTAGAGGGTCTGCCCATTTGATTAGTGAACTTCTAGGGTTGACGGTTCTGTCCCCGTCTCACCCAAATTTTTCTAAATGTCTAATTAGTTTAATATTTTCTGCTTTTTCTTTTAAATTCTTATTCCTAAAGTCGTTTTATTATTTTCAAAATAAATGTTTATTATTTTTTCAACTTTTTTCCCTAAACTATAGATTTGATTCTAAAATAAATTGAAATGAATAAGCGTCGTATCACAGCGGAAAATACTGTCATATTTAAAACATTCGAAATTCACCTCGTCCCAATTTTCGAGCATTTAATACTATTATATCAAGCCCTATTTTAGGAGCAGGCTATTAAATTTATTAATTTATCACATAATAAATAGGTAAAAATAACAATTTTTTCTATCATTATGACGTCATTCCTTTAACTATCTCATTTAATTTTAGATTATTTAAATATCTTCTGTATTATTCTCATACATTTTATCACTAAACTTCGATATTACTTAAATAATTTTCTTTTATATTTGGCTTAAATAATAGATTAAGAACATATGTGATAATTTTAATCGATTATTTTTGTAGAACGATAATTCTCAGCCAAAAAACAAACCATTTTTTTACCTGCCTCATAGGGTACCTTTACAATTCTGGAAAATTAAAAATTTTACTGATCCCGTCATATGACGGGCTATATGCTAGTATTAGTATAAAAACTTACTTTTAAAATTAGTATTACGCAGTAAAAGTTTAAATACACTATGAAGTATTCGAACAATTCAATGCATAAGTATATTATATTATTGAATACGTGTTTTCTTACTGATATCAAAATCTATTTTCAGTAAATTTTGAAAACTTTTGTATGATATATTCTTTTCCGCTATTTGGTGTTTTTATTCTTAATTTTTTAAATCATATTTTTTTCTTTTTTCAGAACTGAATCCAATATATGTATCGAGACATTTGTTTTAAAAGAAACGCGGAAATTTTTCGTATGTTTGATTATTACTTTCTTTCAAGTATTACACATTTTCTTTATTTTCAGTAAAAATCGCTTTGTTTCGAAACTTATGTAGGATATTAATGGACGTTTAAATGTGATACGTTAAGTATAAAATAGTTTGGATTTATTGTGTATAAATATATTATACACTGTATCAATATGTTTTTCATAATAGATTTTCTTTAGCTGTTTGGATTAAAGCAGATTCCTTTTAGTTCTAATTACATGAATACATATTCCCTTGAATCTAATTGTAGGTGTCTTAATACACATTTTAATTTTCTTTCTGCTTAAAAACACGTCCTGTGAAATTAATATTCAGCATATATAACTTAATACTACAATCAAACAGTATAATATACTTAAACCCTTGTAGATGTAGTGAAATAAATATATAATTTTGATTAAGAGGAAAATGAATTTATATTCTGCAATAAAATATAATTCTCAAAATTAATATAACGTGTTTTTTGTCAATCGCCTCCTTTCGAAACTTATGTAGGATATTAATGGACGTTTAAAAGTGATACGTTAAGTATAAAATAGTTTAGATTTATTGGGTATAAATATATTATACACTGTATCAATATGTTTTTCATAATAGATTTTCCTCAGCTGTTTGGATTTAAGAAGACTCCTTTTAGTTCAAAATACATTAACACATATTTCAATGAATCTAAATGTAGGTGTCTTAATACACATTTTAATTTTCTTTCTGCTAAAAAACACGTCCTGTGATATTAATATTCTGCATATATAACTTAATACTACAACCAAACAATATAATATACTTAAACCCCTGTAGATGTAGTGAAATAAACATATAATTTTGATTAAGAGAAAAATGAATTTATATTCTGCAATAAAATATAATTCTCTAAAATTAATATAACGTGTGTTTTTCAGTTAAATATAAATTAATACAAATGTCAAAATAATTAAAATATTTTATCGATGTAATAACGAAAAATCAGGAATCTTAAAATATGACTATAAAACTTTTAATTTAAACACTCTTTCTATTTGATTTCTCCATCTTTAAACAGAGCTCTACAGAAACCTTATGACAAACCCTAAATTTTATAAAAATCCACTAATATTGTTTTTGAAAGTGGTTTAACGATAAATTTTATAGATTATTCGCAAACTCTCGATTAAAAATTCTGCAACTTCTAGTTTTAATGATTTTAAGGGAAAATGAATTTGGTAACAGTTTTTCTTTCTTTCTTTGATTTATGCAAAAGGTGCAGAGGGTGACTCCGTTACTTTTTCCCTCCGATTCAAGCAAGTAATCCGCAATGATAAATATGTTACGATATAAAATATGCCGATTTCACAGAAAAGTTAATTATCATTGAAATTAGAAACACAAATTATTTCGTGCAATGATAATTTTTATTTTCTAAGGTTACTGCTAGAAATTTCACGGACTACTTGAAAAATTTAAAAACATCTTTACACGAGAAAGCTCCATTATAATTATTGATCCACTATGCACTAGATATGAACCAAATTTAAAGCAGGAAGAGAAAAAAAATATAATGACAATGTAAGAGAGATTAAATAAAATTTTATGCACACATTACGTCTAAGCAGGTAAAATGCATTTTTTATTTTTCTAGATTAACATTTTAGCGGTGAATTCATTATAAAGTATGTTGTTCCTGTTTTGTTAAGGATTAATTTAAGTAAAAAATGTACATACATTAAAATAGGGTAAAAAAATATATGTCAATAAAGATAATGCAGAACAAATTAATGTTGCAGATATAAAAAAATAGACAAGAGGGTAATTTTTACAATGCAGACTATTTTTGGCTTTAGGTGAAAACTGATTTGCTATAGTAATAATATAAAATGTTAGGATAAAACATAAAAATGCATATTAAAATAATCTAGATTCGCTTACGAAATGTCTATAATAGTCATTTTAAGTATAGAACTGATATACTTAAAATTTCAAAACATATCTTGTTAGTCAAATAAATAGTAAATATAAAAAGTGGTATAATAATAAATGGTTAGTAATATGGAAAAAATTGAATTCTTCATGGTTTAACAAATGTTTTAGTGATTAAAAAAATAAACATATTTGTGGAAAATCATTTGAATTTTCTGTTCTCAATAAAGTTGTACTGTCTAGACAATTTTGTATGTTTTAATAATTATTAGATTAATTATTTGATGTGAATTATTAAACAAATTCATTTACTTCTCAATATTATATTTTATAATTCACTGAGATCACTATGAGTAGTTTTCATTTCAATTTCAGTAAAAAGAATTTTCCATATAATCCAAAGAAGAAACAATTATATTATATTAGTAACTTTTGATTTATACTTTATTTCTCGGGACATATGATTTTTAGAAAATACGTAATTTTACTGATATATATAAATATATATATATATATATATATCTATATATATATATATATATATATATATATATATATATATATGTATAAAGAAATGAGCGGTAAAACAGCAATTTAGATTAGATAAAATTTTAAACACACATTACGTATAATCAGGTAAAATGCATTTTTTATTTTTCTAGATTAACATTTTAGCTGTGAGTTCATTATAAAGTATGTGGTCCCATTATATCAAGGATTAATAATAAGTAAAAAATATGAATACATTAAAATATGGCAAAAAAATATATGTCAATAATGATAATGCAACACAAATTAATGTTACGGATATAAAAAATTAGACAAGCATATAAATTTACAATGCAGACTATTTTTAGCCTTAGAAGAAAACCTATTTGCTATAGCAATAATATAAAATGTTCAGAGAAAACATATAGATATATATTAAACTATTCTAGATTCACTTACGAAATGTCTATAATAATCATTTTAAATATATAATCAAAATACTTAAAATTTCAAATCATGTCTTGTTACGTAAGTAACCAGTAAACATAAAATGTAGTATAATAGTATATGGTTAGTAATACGGAAAAAAAATTGGAATTCTTCAAGGTTTTACAAATTTCGTAATTTTTAAAAAATATACATATTTTTGGAAAGGTATTTGAATTTCCTATTAGCGATAAAGTTGTACTGTCTAGACAATTTTGTATATTTTAGAAATTATTAGATTAATTATTGGATGTCAATTATAAAACAAATTTATTTACTTCTCAATTAATATTATACTTTATAATTCAGTGAGATGACTAAGTATAATTTTCATTTCAATTTCAGTAAAATGAATTTCCTTTATAATCTAAAGTTTTTAATATATATGCCGTTTTATTCAACAAGAAGGATTTTGTAGTAAGAAAAAGTTAAATTATATTAGTAACTTTTGAATTATAGTTTAATTCTCGGGACATTTGGTGATTAGAAAATACTTAATTTTGATAAAATATATAACAAATGAGCGGCAAAACAGCAGTTTATATTAGATAAAATTTTATCCACACATTACGTGTAAGAAGATAAAATGTAATTTTTATTTTTCTAGATTAACATTTTAGAGGTGAATTCATTATAAAGTATGTTGTTCCTATTTTGTTAAGGATTAATTTAAGTGAAAAATGTGCATACATTAAAAAGGAGTAAAAAAATATATATATGTCAATAAAGATAATGTAGCACAAATTAATGTTGCGTATATAAAAAATTAGACAAGAGGATAATCTTTACAATGCAGACTATTTTTGGCTTTAGGTGAAAACTGATTTGCTATAGTAATAATATAAAATGTAAAGAGAAAACATATAGATATATATTAAACTATTCTAGATTCACTTACGAAATGTCTATAATAATCATTTTAAATATATAATCAAAATACTTAAAATTTCAAATCATGTCTTGTTACGTAAGTAACCAGTAAACATAAAATGTAGTATAATAGTATATGGTTAGTAATACGGAAAAAAATTGGAATTCTTCAAGGTTTTACAAATTTCGTAATGTTTAAAAAATATACATTTTTTGGACAACCATTTGAATTTCATATTCTCAATTTAGTTATACTGTCTAGACAATTTTGTATATTTTAGAAATTATTAGATTAATTATTGGATGTCAATTATAAAACAAATTTATTTACTTCTCAATTAATATTATACTTTATAATTCAGTGAGATGACTAAGTATAATTTTCTTTTTAATTTCAGTAAAATGAATTTCCTTTATTATCCAAAGTTTTTAATATATATGCTGTTTTATTTCTAAAGAATGTTTTTGCAGTAAGAAGCAGTTAAATTATACTAAAAACTTATGGTTTGTAGTTTAATTCTTGGGATATTTGAGGCTTAGAAAATGTGATTTATTGAAATACACAAAAATAGGCGGTAAAACAGTAATTTAAGTTAGATGTACATTACGGCAGTGAATTTATCAAATACTCCCTCCATATTTAGTTAAATTTCCTATTCGCATTAATTATGTACTGTCTTGAGAATTCTGAATATTGTAGAAATAATTATATTAGGTATTTGATGACAATTATTAAATAAATTAATTTTCTCCTCAATTATTTTTTTTTCAATGAGATCATTATATGTAATTTTAACCTCAATTTCAGTAAAATAAATTTCCAACATAATCAAAGATTTCTGATGTAGTTGGCGTAGTTACAAAGAGATTTTATGAGAATGAATTTGGGTAGAATTTTCTTCTCTAGATTTTTGAAGATTAAAAAATATATAATTTTACTGAAATATATATTAGATGTATGATAAAATGTTATTTTTCGTTTTCTAGAATAACATTTGTGTGATTAATGCTTTATAATATTTGAAGTGTCTATTTTGTTAATAATTTAAATAAACATATGCCTTTATTCAACATATCGTAAAAAAACTATGTAGAAAAGTTTATTGCTTCATGAGACTAGATCACAAGGCACAACTATACGTTAGTAATATAATATAACAAAATGTTGAGATAATGTATTAATGTAGAAGAAGTAAAATAGTTAAACAAGCACATTAAGTTTTTAGAATGCAGAACCATTCTGGCCTTATATAAAGTTAGATTTTATTTTATAGTTTGTCGTATAGAGACACAAAATATAGGAAAAACTTTAAAAGAGTATTAAAATTTTCTAACTTTCCGTACAAACTGTCTATGAAAGCCATTTTAAGCATAAAATGAATTTCTTTTCCGTTTGAATCAAATAATTTAAAATATTTTATGATCTGAACGGAAAGTAATCAGTAAAACTTAAAGGAATAAGGTAAAAATGTTGTAGTTCGAAAGATTTTTTAGAAAATGTATTATTGTTTATCTTTTGAATTTCTCATATACAAGAATGTTATAGTTTTCATATAAAAGAATGAAACAATTTTTCGTACTAATAAATTTTCCTAATAAATTACGTTAGCATGTTCATGAGAGATATTAAAAATTCCATTTGCTTCAAAATCTGCAATACTTTTTAAATTTCAATGATCACAACGTATATAACTAAAATTTCAATTTCAATGAGTGTAATGCCCAAACCAGTTACAACAAATCAATTATATGGAATGGCTTTTAGTAGTGTAATCAGTTACTTTTTCACTTTCAGTTACTTTTTTCATTAAAACATTTCTTAATGTTTTTGATACCCACGAGTTTCCTAAAGCATGTTTTAAGATGTTACACACTATTCAAGGAATTTAAATATACCACATTATCAAATATATTTTTAAGGATTAAATTTATATGGTCCAAAACTAATCATATAATAGTTTTCAAGTGCAATAACACATAATAACAAGGAAAAAACTGTGTTTAAAATATTTTAATGTCATATGTAAAAAAAAATTTCAACGACATGTGGTCTATAAATAAATTTATCTTTGTATTTACAGCGGAAGAATTGGAAAATTTTCTAATCTTATATATTTATAATGATTTTAAATATGCATTTTTTCTTCTAAAAATGACAATTTATATCTATACTAAACATTTCATAAAACAAGATATGTAATATATAAACATAATTTCATATCTGTGTTTGTAAAAAATAAAGAGAGTGTCTTCTTAATATAATCAAAACTGGCTCTTTATAACTGACTTTAGTAATGCTTTTAAAATATAATTTACGTAGAAACATTACAAAAGTAGCAAAAAATATTTTACTTATATAGTGCTCGAAACCTTGGTTCTTGTATTTTATTAAAATTCTTAACTATTTTTTAAAAATTTTATTACTTTTTTCATAAATGGTACAAGAAAAGCAGATATTCGTCTAATACGCAAATGAAAGTTTCTTATGTTTATAATAATTCAACATGCAAATAAAATGGGGAAGAAAGTTTAACATCAATTCTAATTAAAAGCAATTCCTGTATTGCAGGAAAAATAAATAAAAGGGACTCCATCAAATTTCAGATTAATTTTGCTTATAGCTGATAATCATTGTTAGTTTTAAAACACATATCTAGCCTACTAACACTGAAAAATCGGAAATATACCTTTTTCATTTAAACGCAAATTGCAAAAAATATAATTTTCAATTTTAGTTTATTACTTCAATATCATGAAAGAATTTATTATAAATATGTTTAGTTGATTATTACGAAAAACAGCTAAAATATTTACATTTAAAAATCTCTATAGCAGTAAAAAGTTTTATTCTACGATTAAATAGCGAAAAAAATCGAAAACGTACTTTCACGAATTAATTTGTAAATAATTTAATAATTTCTCAGAAAATATTTCTATGTAAAATTTCCTTTTATACACACAGTAAAAAGCGATTAATCAAATAAACTTATATAATATTATATTAAATGATATAAGATTAGATTTTTTCTTTTCATCGAGTAAAGATGATGGAAATATATGATTGTAAGTTACGTTTTATATAAAATAATACGGACGGAATTTTATCTATGTCTAAAATATAATAAAAATATAGCTCAATAAAGTAACAGAAATAGAGGAAGATTCTCAAACATAAATGGAAAAATTTACAAACGTCCAAATTTTACGTGCGTAACATTTTATTGACTCTTAAATATAAAAAATATATATACACATCGCCGCTTGAAAAAAAAGTTGTTCAAAATATGCTACTAAAAAACGTAAATTGTTGCATATATTGTATATATTTATATGCTAGCAATATAATGCAAAAGAAGTTGAAAAATTGTCAAAATAACTGGTTAACATCAGATTATTTACCTTGATACTTGAAAAGAAAAAGAAACTTTAAAATATGATACCGATATTAATTATGATAGAATTCCAGTAACCCAGATAATCTCCCCTAGCATAGACGGATTTAATTTAACAGTGTTTAAAAACTTTTACAAGCATGACAAACAAAACAAGCAAATACATTACAGATCAAATTCTACGTGAAAGGATTTCTGACAAAAAATTAAAAATATCTCCTATTTCTCTAATTACATGCGTGCAATAGTAAATAACATATCACGATATATATGACATATTTTTTAATGTATTTTCTATTAAAGTTTAAATAATAATCACTTAGGATAAAGTTAGAATTAAATATAAACATATGAAAATTAAAAATAGCAGCTTTCATAATTACCGTAAGCAAATTTTGAAAGGTGGTTAAAAAATTGCAGAAATAGCTTAAAAAACTGTAAAAGCGTATTTTATAAGCTTTTATCAGTTTGTATAATAGGAATTAAAGTAAAAATAATATTTTTCTTAATTTCCATTTTTATACAAACGATTTTGTGTCTATCCAAAACAAAATATGTAATTCTATATAGCAGTAGAGATTAAATTACATTAACTTTGAATCCTTATAGAAAATACATATTTTCATCTTATGTCACGACATATCATAGAAAAATAGTTTTAAAAATAGCAAAATAAGGCCAAAATGCTCTCCACGATAAACATGAGCAGTTAATCTTCACAAATTTTCAAAACAAATCTTCTAAAATTAACCCACCTAAATTTGGCTAATATGCTTTTTAATAAAACCTTATTAAACTGGTAGTAAATCAAATAATCATATCTGATAAAATATACGTTATTTAACGGAGTATAGGTTTACCGATACTTTCACATATTTAAACAACAGTTAGATGTATACAGATAAAAATTTGTACTAGTAAACTTAGAGCGGTATCATCACGTGGTTGGTTTCTACTGTCAACTGACAGCACAACTATGACCCATATATGAAATTAGAAAATCAATTATTTTTAGAGCAACATGCGTGAAAATTACATTTACTTTATGTTAAACCTAACTGCGCATGAATGTCATTGGATATGCAATGATATCAAAAGCGCTTGAATGATAAAATATTTCATATATCTATTCTTACAGAAAATCAAAATTTTTATACCCGTATAACTAAAACATATCTGCATAGCAGTACTGATATAACAATTTCTTGATATAAAAAAATAAAAAAAGTAAAAATAATGGATTTCATTTGATTGACTTGTATTAATTAACAATTAATCTAGAATATTAGTGTGTCTGTATAACCCAGTTTTAACTTCACGTGTTTCTGCTACACCAAATAAAACTTTAATTTTCTTCTTCATAATAATTTCAGCAATAATTTACAAAATTTACTTTATATAACTCACAAAAAATTAAGCAATTTCTACGTATTTTAACTACATATTTTAACCAACACAACTTAACTACAGAGGCGTTTCCTAACGCAAAATCGGTAATTCAAAATGCATTCATACCGGTGCAAAAGGTATTCCTAACAATTTCATTAATTAAAACGATATTAAACCAGTGCACCAAATTGGTACTGTATGTAAATTACTTGTATTAGCAGGAGAAATTGAATACTAATTTCAAAGTGTAATCCAGTATTTTCATCACGTCTTTCTCTGTATAATTGAAAAAAATCACTATTTTTCATTCATTTTATCGGGTATTTTCTTTTAACTAATCCTATAAAACTAGTAGGAAATGGGATGACATAAATCATTAAATTTAACTAATTTTCCGACGAACTTTACATGCGTGAATGAACAATACACTAATACAACTCAGTGAGGTAAAATTTCTACGATATAAAATAAGTAAGCATATTCATTTCTATAAAATATACCCTAATTTTAAAATCACATAAAATAAAAAAAAACTATAATCTGCTTTTAAAAACTAACATAACGAAATATTACTTGCAACATGTAACCCAAATTTAGTATCACGTGCTTCCTGAATAAAACCGGGAAAATTAATTTTATCTCCTTTATACTGATCTGAAAAAAACTTATAAATGATGTATATATCTCAAGGAATTCAAACTATCTCCGCGAGTTTTACATCTTTGAATGTAAGAAAAACCTATATATACTCTAGCATGAGAAAAAATTTAAACAATCCCCGAGATTGCTTGAATAATATCAAAATTATAACTAATCATGGATTTGTAAATAGAACTCCGTTTAAAACGAGAGCTTATATGTATTATCTACAAAGAAATTTGAAGAGAACATGACTAAAAATTACTATCATAACAGTCAATGCCTTTAAATATAAACTAAGCATTACCTTGCTCAGTCCAAGGAGACGTTCGTGTGTAAAGTCCAAAATAAATACAAATATGCAATTTTTTATGTAAGACCTGCAATCCTTTTTTATTATATTTATTGGTAAAGTCCCGGGCGAACACAGAACTGTCGCCGCCCAAGCGGGTCACGAGCCACAACACAATGCAAAGAACTCACATTCGGTCACAGAAAACAGAGGTCGTATCACGATCAGGTCGGACCTTTAACTGCGACTGTATTAAGAGAGAACTCGCGGATAAAGTGGGAGAACACCAAAGCACAGAGATCGTCACTTCTTAGGACATTACGGGCGACGACTAGCGCCATCTATTGTCCGCAGATGGGACTATCACCTAATCGATGGCGAGAAAATTTCGCAGGATTTTTTTTTTCTTTCTCTCTCTCTCTCTCGTCTCTCTTATTTTGTTTCGAACATTTTTTTTTTCTGCTACACGTTCGTTCTCTTTTGTTCTTGGCGCTGGATTAAAATGACTCGAAAAGAAAAGGGTCGGAAAATGTTACTTTGAACGTTTTCTAGGGAATACCCCGAGATCGATATGTTAGTCTGTTTGCCTCATCTGGGCAAAGGCTCATCATATATTATGAAGAGGATATTGTCGGAATCAATGGGAAATTGACTGCAGATACTCTATTATGAGAGCTGTTTATATAGGCTTGCAGTGTCGTCGTTATTAAAATTTTCTCAAGGGGCTCTGGAGCATTGGGGAGAAACAGTGTTCGTCTCAATTTTAAAACACATTATTGAAAACTGAAGAGAAAATTTTACATGCAAGTGCATGCACACATACAATATATTATATTATATATACAGTTAGAGAGAGAGAGAGGTGGAGTTGTATGAGCCAGAGCCGAAGTAGGAAGTGTAAAATAAGACAAAGTCAAATGCGAGAAGAAAATGTCCTTTCTTGAAAATTTAAAGAGAAATACAGTTAATAAGTATAGTCCGATGCAGTCATCAGCAATCAAGAGGCAGCTAAGTAACCGTTTTAATAGTTTTATGCACATATAGTGATATATTATTGAAAAAACTTACAGTGGTTGAATTTACAGTTGTTAGCGTATTGCGTTCCCACCCTCTGTATTTGAGTTCGAAACCCGAGTAAAAGTCTTGGTTCTATTAACCTCTCATAAGGAACGTTGTTGTCCTACCTATATAATGCTCCTATAATAAAAGCAGTAACGACACAACGAATTCTATTGCAAAAATGTTATTGTAAAATGGTTGTAAAGGCAAGTGCCTCGCATTTGTAAAAGTGTAAGTTTTAAATATGACCTAGTAGCTGGTTAAAAAGAAAAGGCTGCGTATTTAGGAGATACAATGAAATTCAAATTTTTGTACAGGATTAGTGCCTACCATGAATGCATAGGGTCATTATAAAAAAAAATCCCATGATAGGATAGAGGAACCTGAAAGGAAGACATTATAGGGACGAAAATTACTCTACCTATAATGGGGCTCCTGTAATGAAAAGTACAATAAATCAGTCAAATTTATAGTATAATCTTAATAAATATAAGTTTTCAACATATGTAAAAAATATTATAAATAAAAGTTATTTTAAATGGAATCTGTTAGTTGGCTAAATGTATAAAGTATTGTGTATTCAGATAAAATGAAATTCAGATATTTGTACAGGATAAGTGCTTGCCGTGAATGTATAAGATCATTTCTAATAAATTCTCCGAGACGACGGAAGAACCTTGAAGTGACCTGAATGAAAGAAATCTCTGGAGATTCGTCAAAATCGTCTATTAAAATACATGTGCTAAGCAGAATGAAATGAATTTATATTTTTCAGTAATTTTTTGCAGCAGAGAATGTAGCACATTTATTAGGATCATAAATACCTAATTTTTTCTATGAAATGCTGCGAAAAAGATTTTCAAGTAATATGAACTTAAAAAGGTTATCCCCATTCTGTTATGTTGTAATTTAAAGAAGACAGAAAAAGTCTTATACTCTGATTCCAACAGAAAATCTTTCAACCCAGCTGTTATCTTCACATATACTACGTGGACGTAATGTTTGATCAATATGACCCGAATATTGAATAGGTATTGTAGACACACATGCTAATGAATTTTTAACCAATGTAATTCCAATCAAAAGTATTTTTTTAACCAAATTGAGTCTATTTAAACCTATAAATTTTAAATGGAGATATATTTTTCTAAAAAATTATAAATCAGTATATTTATAATGATATAATTACTGTTATATTTACATTTTGCTATTTTGAAAATTTATACGACTTGCAAATGTGTTTCACTTTGCTCAACTTAATTATTTTGGTTAATTAACTTGGGCAAAACTAACATCATGCAGGTTTATTTAATAATTGTAAATAAAATCCTGATGACGAAACCTGATGGACATCTTAACAGTGATATTCACTGAGCTTCAAAATTTATACTTACTACATTTTTTCTGACTTTACAATGAAGTATCTCACCTTTAATTTTAGTCATACATAGTAATAGTTGTTAAATACATTTTATTATATTATCAGTAGTCAGACTACCGTTTTATCTCGAAATGGTATGAATGACTATTTTCTAAATTTACATTTATGTACAATAATTGTCGTTATTTGCATAATGTATAATCACATTATACTCTTCAACACGAGTTTAATTTTTTTATATACATTACTAGATGCCTTTATACATTTATCTATTTCAATGTTTCCCAAAATTATATGAGCTTCAAACTTCCTACAATATATATCATTTATATAAAGCACATATATGAGCAAAAGCATGTGCAGGATTCGTCTTTATTCCCTATTAGTGATATTATCCCATATGTCTGGTTAGAACCTCCATGTAGCCTTAACAAACGTACATGTATCTAAAAATAATTTGGTGAGATTCAGAATTCATTGAAAATGGTTCTGATTTTATTTAGCAAATAAAAATATGGAAATAAAAGATGGAGACGTACTAGCTGAAAATTAGGTCATAACATAAATTTAAAAAACAAGAAGTTAATTTGAATAAAAGTATTTAAGTGAAACCAATAATCATCTGCTTTGATATGTTCATAGTCACATTTTTGTCGTTTATCAGTCACAAAATATCGTGTAAAATATACATTTTATGTGTTCAAACGATTTAAATTAACTGGGGAGATGTAAACAATAAGAGAACAACATGACTTAGTATCGGTTCTGTTAGGGCATGGGAAGTATATAGTTAAAAAGATTTATTACCCTTGGTACTTCAAGGAAGGAACTTGACAGGTTAATCATACTTAAACCCTTTTCCATATTCACAGTCCAGTCATGTTAATGTGACCGGCATGTTATTTTGATGTTAACATTGAAAATCCAATCGCACTAGGCCCGTGCCACCAGAAGATTTGGTGTATAAATAAAGTTTGCGGTAGGTATTTGTGAAACATTGCAGTTCTTGTAGTCATGCAAAAATAGAGGGATTTATCCGAAGTTCAAATAAACTTGATCCTTAGCTTTCGGGCGAAGAGTGAAAGCATTTTGAAAAGGCTAATTTTACAAACGTGTCATAAAGCTCGCAGGGTACACGCGTGGTACAAAGAGCACTATGGCGAGTTTACCGTACTCCCATGGCCGCAAATTCGCCGAAATTGAACCCAGTCAAGAATCCTTGGGTCCACCTTAATTGGGCTGTTCAAAGCATCGACCCTCAACCGCGTAACCTAGCGTAGCTGGCCATGTCACTACAGTCGGGAGGGCTTAATCCTAAGGAACACTTTCTGGAACAAAAAGGAAGACATGACTCCAGCCACATAAAAAGTTGTTTACGAGGACACAACAAAATCATTTTGGCTACAAACTAGTTCCAAAGGAATATTCAAAGACATGAATACTATTCAGTATATTTGACCTCCATTACAAAGTGTCCTAAATATGAGTTCTTTATCACTAGACACATTTTCGTAAATATTGAATGTTCTGTAAAATTCGTGGTGTATGTATCTTCCAGGAATCATTCACATATTAGTGCTTTCATTCCTACTCGTGTATTTAGAATGAGGCAGTTTTGTGATCTTCTGGTGTAACTAAGCATTATATGATGTGTTCCAACAGTTCTGTCACTTAATATTTAATATTTCAATATATACATGCATAAGTTATATAACTGAAGGTGTTGCATTATGAAAACATCTCTAGTTTGGTAACATCAGCATACAGAGTGCTATTTTATTCCGAAATATTTTACCATTCTCACTGCAGAATAAAACGCTGCAGTTATTAATTCTAACATTATATTCTACTATTGCGAATATGTTTATAACAATTATTTTCTAATTTCCCACTTCACATATATTTCTAATTAATATGAATCTATTTATATAATTATAATAATATCTACAGATAAATTCTAATATAAAATTTTCTATTCTTCTACTTTCTCAGTTTTTAACGTTTCAAGTTAACAACAGGCTGCACTACTACACTTCATAGCTGTTTTTTCCTTTAAAATGAGTTCAATATTTCATGATTATAACCCTAATTGAACTACTTATTAAAACAACTCGTATAACTTGTTTCTCTAACTAATTATTGCAATATTTTATTTCTAAATATCCATTTCTCTCCCGAAATATTAAAATGGAATTATTAAGTACAATTTCAAAGCAGTAGAACTAGATTACTTTCAGAATTAAATACCCCGAACTTTCTTCTTCTTAGGAAGGCAAAACTTTTTTTCATATTTTAGCAGTTATAAAGTTTATAAATGAATTACATAATAAACAAATAAATGTGAACAGCAGTATATTAAAAGATATGTTACTTTTAAAAATTTAATCCATTTAAAAGTTTGCCATATAGGAAACGTAGAATTTTTGCTAAAAGTTTACAAAACTTACATAAAGTTTTTAGATTTGAAATAAATACTTTTCTGTTACCCATAGTATCTCCTAATATTTTATAGTCATGATTAAATGAAAAATCCAAATTAAAAAGTGCATATTCGGAGAGGTAAAATAACATAATTTGTTGTTTTAGTGTGCTTCTGAGTAGCATAAAAAAGATGTAAACTTCAGCGTTCGTTAGCTTTTACAACGATTATCGCAACAAAATTAGAAAGTAATTAGTGAATTGTGTAGGAGGTCAGGTGATAGAAAATTACATCAGTTCATTTCACATATAGTACTGCACATACTTAATTTTGAAGTTTTTATTTTCCAGTAATTTAACATAGTAAATATTCTATATTGTTATCTTATAATTTTATAATGATTTGAATTTATTTTTATATGAATAGTAATACTTTATTGTGGTTTTTGTATAGCTAGTATTTACAACTAGCTTAAAAATAACACCCTCCAAACATTTAATACTTTCTGTCTAGCCATGAGGCAATACAGTAACAAGTTTGTGCTCGATATCATCTTAAATTACCTTATATTTATACTTTGTATCAAGCTTAAGTAAGAAAACTCTTTAACTATAAAAGAAATTGGAAATGAAACAGCTTATCTGTCTGGAGCTTAGAAGAAACTCTCCGTGCATTTGTAATATGTGCAATGGGATTATGAAAGATAAAATATAACATCTGTTTATATGTAACAGCCATATAGTTATATCTGAATAATAAATGAATGAAAAGAAAAAGCATTTTATCAATAACATAAGCCCAGTAACGTTAGGGACTCCCACGTTTAATACCCGGGATCGGAAAAGTGCAATGCTTCTACTCTTTCTTCATCTCTTCAGTGGGTAGACAGATTCAGGACCAAGTATGCTTGTGAACTATACACAGGGAGTTTTACCTAACCAAAACTATTTTTCGCAATTCAATGCCTTCCGTTGCAAAAACGGAGTGTATGTCATGGATTGTAATAAAAGAAAAAGTATTTTATCAATAACATAAATTTAGTGACGTTAGGGACTCCCATGTTCAATCCCTGGGATCGGAGAAGTGCAATCAGTCTTTCATCTCTTCAGTATGTAGACAAATTCAGAACCAAGTATGCTTGTGAACTTAACACTGGGGGTTCTACCTAACCGAAAATATCTTTCGCACTTCAATGTCATGGGTTGGGAAAGCTGAGCATTGTATGTCATTGCTTGAATCGAAGAGTTTAGTTTATGTAATCAATATCACGCCATTTGCAGTTTTTTGGAGCTTACTTTTTGTCTAGTACAACTAATGAAAAACAAGAAAACTATATTTTATTATCTTCAGGTGCCAAGGTTTTGCCTTGTTGCACGGTTACCCTTTTATACAGCCTATTACTCTACTTTCAAGTTAAGTACAACTTTATAGATTAACCCTTTGACAGTTTCATTTTTTTCCAGAATTCGGTCAAATTAATGTCACATTTTTTATTGCATTTTTTTTTGTTCATTTTACGTTTTTAAGTAAAGATATGTTATTAAAATTAACATTTCTAGTATATTTAAGCATTTATTACAACTTTTTTTCTTTGTATGAAAGCATCATGGAACTGAAGTTTACCTTTAGTTTCATCGATATACAAGTTAATTTTTGGAATTCCAGTGAAAGCAAATCTATGAGGCGGATCCGAAGGATTATAAACAATTAATTTTAAAAAAAATTGTCTTGCTTGACTGATTCCGTCTGTACTACTATCAGAGTCACTACTATCCAGGTTATCTTGTAAACTTTCGCTACCATCATTTACAGATAATTCAGTTTCTGATTCCTAGTCACAGTTTGAATTACAAATTAGCTCCATAAGCTCTGACTTATCCATTATTTAAAATTAAAAATATATTATTCAACTCTTACAACAATAAAATTATCAGGCGGTTAGTAAAATATTACCAGAAAGCTATACGCTGAAAGATAACAATTCGTCTTCTGATACAAAACATGCAAAAAAACCGCGCTTGTGAACCAATCAGAATAGAAAATACCATAAACTGCAAACTATCATTTACTGGACATCTATATGAATACTTTGTTACTAAAATTGGAAAAAATACGGCCGAAAAAGTGCAAGCGAAATAGAAATCAGATTGCCCGTACGCCGTACGGGCAAATCAGTAAAGGCCCTAAAGCTGTTCCCGTACGACGTACAGGTAAAACAGGGAAGGGGTTAATCTGTTCATTTCATTCGCGCGTTGAAATAAAATGTTTTATCTTAATGTATCCGTCTACGTTCGGAGAACTTTTTTCTTTAAACGTAGAAACTAGTTCATGTTTTTCATTTTTAGATTTATTTTTTTATATTATCATAGAGAATTGCACTTAAAAAATTATTCCTGGAGAAGTTTTTATAAAATTTCTAATAAATAAAGAAAAATTTAGTGAAAAAATTGGATTTTTTCAAAAGGCCTAATTTTTTAATAAACTAAATTACTTTAATATTTTTGATGCAACACATTTCTTATACACTGGACTAGTCAATCATCTAAAATCTTTGCTTAATTTACATTTGGTAAAACATTTTTGTCCTTCAAAATCGTACTCATTGATTTTTTAAAGAATTTTCATTACTTTTATGTCTAACTATGAGAGTAACATCATTAAAAATTATTCATATATAAAGCATTTAGGTCATTTCCTAGTAAAT
Organism: Pardosa pseudoannulata; assembly: GCA_032207245.1. Taxonomy (NCBI): domain Eukaryota; kingdom Metazoa; phylum Arthropoda; class Arachnida; order Araneae; family Lycosidae; genus Pardosa; species Pardosa pseudoannulata. The sequence continues at coordinate 98,161,614 of CM063506.1, forward strand.
ACTATCAAAAGCATTCATAATAATTTTCAACAATTTTTTAAGGACATTTTGAGATATCACATTTCAAGTTTCAATATTTTATTAGAAATACTGTTAAGAGAAAAGTGCCTTTGAAGTTTACGAAAGCAACTTTCACTATTAAAAAATTAAAATACATGCTTAAAATTCCCCATCGTTTCTTGCTTCAAAACTCCATAATTGCCAAGTTGCTAATTTTTAAAAATACTAGAAAAATGTTTAAACTAATCAAATGTTTAAACTAATGAAAATTTAAAAAGTTTTGTCCAAAAATGCCCTTTAAAAGGCTTTAAATTCACAACTTCTGGTTCCGAAACTGCTACTTCCGTTTTGTTTTGACAGCTGTAACTGATGTTTAAATATCTGTGACTTTTCTTTAAAATGCCTTAGAGACAAACAAAAACAGATTTAGAAGCTTAAAGTTGAAATTTCACAACAGAGAAATAAAAAAAAAACTATGATTTTTGGCAAAAAAATGACATTTTCAACGTAGACCGAAACCTTAAAGAATGAAAAGAAATTTTAGTCCTTCCTGAAACTTATAAGAGTGCTTACAAGAGCTTTTATTTCTATCCAAAGGTCAATTCATAGAGGTCAAAATCCCCCCTCCGATACGACGAGTGTTGACTTATAATATGATGCATCTTAAGAATGACATTGAAAGGACACTGTAGTTTGATTTATTGCGTGTGCGCAGAAATGAATTTACAATTTGAAATATTTTTTATCTGCCGAATATTAGAAGCGTATTTTACATGATTTATTATTAACGTTTCATCTTGTAAAAGGCCATTTTTCATTACAAACCGTATATATGGTGTTAAATTTCCCTGACGAAACACTATTTCCTTATAAAATAAAATGAAATTAAAAAAAAATTATAGCCTCTAGCTCAACACATTTACTTGGAAGTGTGGTGTACAAGATTTCAAATGTCGGTTCCAAGTTCGTTTCATTGTGGCCAATATCCATAAAACGTTATTACACAATCGATAACAAATAGGTCAACTACGTTAAGAATAGACACACCTTTAATATGACGTTCAGAGAACGTTAAAGTGTGAATCGCGAAGTAAAGTGCGTAGAAACTGGTTTACAATCTGGATGTCACTTGTCAAATGTTTGAAGGGCATTACACATGATATATGATTTACCTTTTTTTGTGTGTAATAAACTTCCCGTTGTACACGAGAAAATATGCTATAACATTTACATGTAACACGACCTCACTGAAATGATAACAAGAGTGATGACGTTAAGAATAAATATATTTTTAAAATGATATTGGAATAATGTTGGACCTTGATTTTTTCGGTGCACGTAACAATTGATTTACGATCTGGCCAAAATTTATGAATGCATGATACATTATTTACTTTAAATTTTAATAAATAACAACTTCCCGTTACACATGAGTAAATATGATGTAACAGTTACAAATATTATTAAAATTCTTGTAACACTGAAGGTAATGATAATCAAAAACATAATACAAAACATTTTTTATAATCAAACCGAACAAATTTTCACTAATTTGACTAGTCTTAGTCAGCTCTCTCTCTCTCTCTCTCTCTCTCTCTCTCTCTCTCTCTCTCTCTCTCTCTCTCTCTCTCTCTCTCTCTCTCTCTCTCTCTCACACACACACACACACACACACACACACACACACACACACACACACACACACACACACACACACACACACACACACACACACACACACACACACACACACACACACACACACACACACACACACACACACACCACACACACACACACACACACACACACACACACACACACCACACACACACACACACACACACACACACACACACACACACACACACACACACACACACACACACACACACACACACACACACACACACACACACACCACACACACACACACACACACACACACACACACACACACACACACACACACACACACACACACACACACACACACACACACACACACACACACACACACACACACACACACACACACACACACACACACACACACACACACACACACACACACACACACACACACACACACACACACACACACACACACACACACACACACACACACACACACACACACACACACACACACACACACACACACACACACACACACACACACACACACACACACACACACACACACACACACACACACACACACACACTCTCTCTCTCTCTCTCTCTCTATATCCGTCTCTCTCTCTATGTCTCTCCGTCCGTCTCTCTCTCTCTCGAATTTTATGGTGATGTTTGACTGAATGATAGGTATTCTTGGAATGCAGATATCCTGAACCTTGCCACACTCTGTGAGTACTCTGGCTTGAATAACATGTTGCATTAGCTTTTTCACGATTAAACTTTTGCTATTTGCACAACCTGGGTATATCAATAATTCGGATCAGTGTTATTGGATCTCCACCTTTCAGAATCCAGTTGTAGGCTTGCAAATCAGGATTGTGTACGTGTACCAAATTTCACGTTATTTGGTTGTCTGGATCCTGAGTTATAAGGGAACAGACAAACAGACGGCAAATGCGTCATATATATAGAGAGATATATCCTCATCATCACCACAAATACATACAATGTACTCTCAATGACCAGCTTGCATGATTTCCTTTTTTTTTTCTTTTTTTTGGTTCATCTTTACACGGCTCAGAACAGGCACATGGAACACTACTTTTGGCTGGAGGAGGCCAGAGTTAGGCTGAGATTCAACGAAACCTGTTTAAGAACCTTCCCCATGAATATTTGTGTATGTGTACCAAGTTTCACGTTATTTGGTTGTGTGGATCTTGAGGTATAAAACAGCTTGTATACATCATAATATTTAAATATATACGATTTGATTTTTAAAATTTGCTAAAAAGGAAAAACAAGCGAAATATAATTTTACACGGGCAAATCAGTAAAGGCCCTAAAGCTGTTTACGTACAGAACAGGGATTAATCTGTTCATTTCATTCGCGCGTTGAAATAATTTTTTCTTAAGGTATCCGTCTACGTTCGGAGAACTTTTTTCTTTAAACGTAGAAACTAGTTCATGTTTTTCATTTTTAGATTTATATTTTCCATCATCATAGAGAATTGCACTTAAAAAACTTATGCCTGGAGAAGTTTTTATAAAATTTATAGTAAATAAGAAAATTTAGTGAAAAAATTGGATTTTTTCAAAAGGCCTAATTTTTTAATAAACTAAATTACTTTAATATTTTTGATGCAACACATTTCTTATACACTGGACTAGTCAATCATCTAAAATCTTTGCTTAATTTACATTTGGTAAAACATTTTTGTCCTTCAAAATCGTACTCATTGATTTTTTAACGAATTTTCATTATTTTTTATGTCTAACTATGAGAGTAATATCATTAAAAATTTTTCATATATAAAGCTTTTAGGTCATTTCCTAGTAAATACTATCAAAAGCATTCATAATAATTTTCAACAAATTTTTAAGGACATTTTGAGATATCACATTTCAAGTTTCAATATTTTATTAGAAATACCGTTAAGAAAAAAGTCCTTTGAAGTTTACGAAAGCAACTTTCACTATTAAAAAATAAAAATACATGCTTAAAATTCCCCATCGTTTCTTGCTTCAAAACTCCAAATTGCCAAGTTGCTAATTTTTAAAAATACTAGAAAAATTTTAAACTAATCAACATGAAAATTTAAAAAGTTTTGTCCAAAAATGCCCTTTAAAAGGCTTTAAATTCACAACTTCTGGTTCCGAAACTGCTACTTCCGTTTTGTTTTGACAGATTACTGATGTGTAAATATCTGTGACTTTTCTTTAAAATGCCGTAGAGACAAACAAAAACAGATTTAGAAGCTTAAAGTTGAAATTTCACAACAGTGAAAAAAAAAAAAAAAATTTTTGGCAAAAAAATGACATTTTCAACGTAGACCGAAACCTTAAAGAATGAAAAGAAATTTTAGTCCTTCCTGAAACTTATAAGAGTGCTTACAAGAGCTTTTATTTCTATCCAAAGGTCAATTCATAGAGGTCAAAATCCCCCTCCGATACGACGAGTGTTGACTTATAATATGATGCATCTTAAGAATGACATTGAAAGGACACTGTAGTTTGATTTATTGCGTGTGCGCAGAAATGAATTTACAATTTGAAATATTTTTTATCTGCCGAATATTAGAAGCGTATTTTACATGATTTATTATTAACGTTTCATCTTGTAAAAGGCCATTTTTCATTACAAACCGTATATATGGTGTTAAATTTCCCTGACGAAACGCAATTTTCTTATAAAATAAAATTAAATTATAAAAAAAGTTATAGCCCCTAGCTCAACACATTTACTTGGAATTGGGGTGTACAAGATTTTAAATGTTGGTTCCAAGCTCGTTTCATTGTGGCCAAAACCCTCCCAGCGTTATTACACAATCGATAACAAATAGGTCAACTATCTTTAAGAATAGATATATCTTAAGATTGACATTCAGAGAACGTTGAATTGTGTGAATCTGTGGAAGTCCGTAGAAACTGGTTTAGAATCTGGATATCACTTGTCAAATGTTTGAAGGGCATTACACATGATATATGATTTACCTTTTTTTTGTGCAATAAACTTCACGTTATACACCAGAAAATATGCTGTAACATTTACATGTAACACGACCTCACTGAACTGATAACAAGAGTGATGACGTTAAGAATAAATATATTTTTAAAATGATATTGGAATAATGTTGGACCTTGATTTTTTCGGTGCACGTAACAATTGATTTACGATCTGGCCAAAATTTATGAATGCATGATACATTATTTACTTTAAATTTTAATAAATAACAACTTCCCGTTACACATGAGTAAATATGATGTAACAGTTACAAATATTATTAAAATTCTTGTAACACTGAAGGTAATGATAATCAAAAACATAATACAAAACATTTTTTATAATCAAACCGAACAAATTTTCACTAATTTGACTAGTCTTAGTCAGTTTCTTTCACTCACTCACACACATAATCTCTCTCTCGCTCTCCCAGTCTCTCTCTCTCTCACTCTCCATATCTCTCTCTCTCTCTCACACACACACACACACACACACACACACACACACACACACACACACACACACACACACACACACACACACACACACACACACACACACACACACACACACACACACACACACACACACACACACACACACACACACACACACACACACACACACACACACACACACACACACACACACACACACACACAACACACACACACACACACACACACACACACACACACACACACACACACACACACACACACACACACACACACACACACACACACACACACACACACACACCACACCACACAACACACACACACACACACACACACACACACACACACCACACACACACCACACACCATACACACACACACACACACACACACACACACACACACACACACACACACACACACAACACACACACAACACACACACACACACACACACACGCACACACACACACACACACCACACACAACACACACACACACACAACACACACACACACACACACACACACACACACACACTCCCTCTCTCTATCTATCTCTATATCCGTCTCTCTCTCTATGTCTCTCCGTCCGTCTCTCTCTCTCTCGAATTTTATGGTGATGTTTGACTGAATGATAGGTATTCTTGGAATGCAGATATCCTGAACCTTGCCACTCTGTGAGTACTCTGGCTTGAATAACATGTTGCATTAGCTTTTTCACAATTAAACTTTTGCTATTTGCACAACCTGGGTACATCAATAATAGATGTTATTGGATCACCTTTCAGAATCCAGTTGTAGGCTTGCAAATCAGGATTGTGTATGTACCAAATTTCACGTTATTTGGTTGTCTGGATCCTGAGTTATAAGGGAACAGACAAACAGACGGCAAATGCGTCATATATATAGAGAGATATATTCATCATAAAATACATACAATGTACTCTCAATGACCAGCTTGCATGATTTCCTTTTTTTTTTCTTTTTTTTGGTTCATCTTTACACGGCTCAGAACAGGCACATGGAACACTATTTTGTAGACCAGAGTTAGGCTGAGATTCAACGAAACCTGTTTAAGAACCTTCCCCATGAATATTTGTGTATGTGTACCAAGTTTCACGTTATTTGGTTGTGTGGATCTTGAGGTATAAGGAAACAAACAAACAGACAACAAATACATATATATATATATATATATATATATATATATATATATTGTGAGACATGGATCGTCAGAAAATTTTTTTTAAACATTATTCACATGAATAAAAGTTTGTATTGAAATTGAATATACGTTTTTTGGATACTTCACAACTTTATGGATATCAGATTACACATTTACAAACACTGCATTAAATCTAAAGAATAAATTTCTTATAATCTCCTTGAAATTGATTGAGAAATATTTCTGATTTAATCCATTGATTTTATTTTTGTTTAATATAAACATATACACAATATATATATAATTAACTGACATATATAATATCTTATAAACATTAATCTAAAAGAAACTTTCATTTTAAAAATTCTTTATTAAATTTAGATATCAAATTTCTGACTTGTAGCAGTTATCCTATTTTATATATTTTTTCACACTCTCAAAAAAAGAGTAAATAACTATAATACTCTTTAATAATTTATATACAATTTTTTTTCGTAAAACCAAATATAAATATTATTTTAAATATATAATTATAATATATGAGTTTATATTCAGTTCAGTACCTTAATCTAAAACTTATCAAGATTAAATTAAATTAGATATCAAATTTCTTAATAGTTCAATATACTTATATTTTATATTTTTGCCTTACTCGCAAATCAAATACTGTAGAATAACTAAATATGTCCTCTTTAATAACATGTTAGTATAAAACAATTTTTTCACAGAATAAAACGAAATATAGAATATTTAATCCCTCCTATAGAATATATAATTAGAAGAGTAATGTACAGGTCTGAGATTTTAGACCCAAGTACATTTCAAAGTGGCCTTAATCTACCGAATGCACAACCGATAAAAAGAGTGCATAATATAAATATATTCAGAATTACATTGAAATAACGCTAGAGCTTCAATAACTACGCATACATATAGTTTATATCCTATTTGCCTAACTCGCAAATTAGATACAATTTAATAATATCATAATAATTAAATCTGTACTCTTTAATAACATGTTAGTTTAAAACAATAATTTTTACAGAATAAAACGAAATGTAGAATATATAATCACTCCTATAGAATATATAATTAGAATAGTAATGTACAGGTCTTCGATTTTAGAACCAAAGACATTTCATAGTGGCCTTAATCTACTGTATGATCTTACACAACCGATAAGAAGAGTGAAAAATATAAATATATTGAGAATTACATTGAAATAACGCTAGAGCTTCAATAACTAGGGCATACATATGGTTTTACAATCTGGAAAGTCACTTATACGGGAAATTTTAGAGTATAATGTTACGAATTTCCCAAGTTGGCATGTATTTTTGCCGTATACTGTGTATTATAATGGGTAAATCATGTATTTGGTGAGATATTGTCTCGTAGGCGATGTTTTTGGCGACTAAATTTTGGCTCGAAGTTTGGCGATTTATCACCAAATTTGGTGACTTGGTGACTTTCTTGGCGACCGTTTGTACCTAGTACTTTCTAGAATATTCCAGTTTCTCCCGGGCATATAAATACCGGAGACCGTTCCTGCATTTTTCTTTCGTCTTTTCGGAAGCAGCTGTAAGCGTATTAAATTTCTGTTTGGCTTTTCTGTTTTTCCTTCATGCACCAAAATTATGTTTTTAATCTTTTATCGTTCGGAGGTTGAAATAGTGATTTTCATCACTGCTAGGTACTCCGTAAAAACCAATTACCTTGACCTTGACCTTGACCGAAGTTCAGTTAGCTGAGAAATTTGTAGAGGTAAAGACTTACGTTGTTTGGCGCGAAGAGTTTTAGTGAACTATCGCCTGTGCTAGCCAGTTCTCGCGGTGTTGGCTGCTGTATTCGTGTTTTCCCTTTATTAGGAATAAAGTGCTGTTATTTTTGCTGTCTTAATTCAAAGTCTACTCAATCCACGAACGCTACGCTTCGTAAATTGTTAACAATATTTTATATGATATACTATTTACCGATATTCTGTAGTAAACTGCTTCCTGTTATATACTAAAAAATATGGAATAACTTGTAAATTTCATCAAATACTAAACGTAATGATAATCGAAAATATAAAGCTAAACTAATGTTTTTTATATTATAAAAGAAAATGCATCGCCCAAATTTGCGTTAATTCCACTCGTGCTTGTAACAAACAAAAATTATTTTATCAATAGCACTTTGACATTCGGAGTTATGGAGGTTACTTTTTATCTCTAGTTAATGAAAAACAAGAAAACCTAATTTACTGCAGATTAATGATAATGAATAAAGGATTAATATGCATTTTTCTAGCCGACAAAATACGAATTTATTTTTATGACTGCATTCTGTTATTTGTGTTTTGATAATAATCAAATTTCTTCACCAAATCTTTCTAATCTAACAGAAAGCCATAATTTCTCGAAAAAAAAATTCACCGTAGGAAGTTTTAGACAACATTTTTTTTTCAGAATTATTTTTTTGAATTATGCATTATATCGTGGTGCAAATTAATATTTAACCAATTAACTCTTTTGTGTTATATTTATTCTCCAAAATAAGCGTAGTTTTATGAAAATTTTTGTATCATATGCATCCACATGAGCAGTCAAAATAATTATAAATATGCATAATTTTGTTTTAGTTTAAACAAAAAATATGAATTTTAATTAAAGATCTTTTTTTAGCTGAATTTAAAAGATACCTTTACAAATCAATCTGGAAAAAAACGAATGTTTAATTTTCAGTATTAAGTATTTAATTAATTAATCTAGGCACAAATAAATATATTTAAAAAAATATTTTGAATCATATCCTGTTAACAAACAAGCATACATCTTTATATATTCGATTCTTCTGTCCATGCGTTTGTAACAAAACTCCTTAAAGGCTGGACTGATTTTGATGAAATTTTGTCTATGAAATTAAGTTGATCCCAGAATGGTTTATATAAACAATTTGATCTGATAGAAAATGATTTGTTTATTAAAAATCCAGAATCGAGTGCTTATTCAGACTATTATAATACTCCTTGAAACCCTTCATTGCCAATGTATTTGTGCCGTAGTGGTCAAGGCAACGGGCTTCAGTGCGAGAAGATCCAGGATCTAATAACAGTACAGGCGGTGCGGGAAATTTAATTTCATCTAATTACGTTTATGATGACTGTATGCTTGGAGCATTCAATTATTTTTAAAGTATTTTTCCTTACTTCCCACAACGGTCCAATTTATAACTTAATTAAAAATTTTTTACAATTTTTAAACAACTAATAATAATTTGTTGGATAAAAATACTAGTTAGATATTTTTATCCTATATATTCTACTTATATATAGCTATATATTCTATAAACCTATATATATTCTACCTATATATTCTATTCTATATATAGGTATTTTTATCTATATATAGCAGACACATACATATACAGACAGAGAAAAAAAGAGAGGCAGAGACAGAGAGAGGATATAGATATGTTTTTAGTTAAACAGATTGGTTGTGTAAGGACTGATAGACATATACATATATCTGTATATACACACATGTATATCTGTATATACACACATGTATATCTGTATACACACATATATATCTATATATACACACACATATAATATTATGTATATCTGTATATACACACATGTATATCTGTATATACACACATGTATATCTGTATATACACACATACATATCTGTATATACACACATACCTATCTACATATACACATACATATCTACATATACACACATACATATCTATATATACATACACATACATATCTGTATATACATACACATACATATCTGTATATACATACACATACATATCTGTATATACATACACATACATATCTGTATATACATACACATACATATCTGTATATACATACACATACATATCTGTATACACACATACATATCTGTATACACACACACATACATATGTGTGTGTGTGCACGTACAGCACATGCAGTAAAATATAGTATATGTTTATAAATAGTTTAGTATTGAATGATAGACATACGTGACACACCATTACATTATATTATTAACAAGTTAGCATTAACAAGTAATGTATAAAAAAGACAGACTTTATTTAAATATTGCTTAAAATTACACTTTAACATTCCATCTAATTTAAGCTCCGATCACACTCTTAGATAAATACATAAGCATCCCCCAGCCCACCTTTGGAATTCATCCCCTAAATATGAAAATTTGAAGACAGTAAGGCACTAATAAAGCTCTTGATGAGTTTCACTTTTTAACTGTGACAAAAATTTTCCACTTTCATTACGATCCGACCTCCTTAGTGCACTTCGTCACCGTTCTTCGGGGCCCTGATTAATATACTCTTTTTTTTCATCCAAAGTTAAAGAAGATCGAATTCCCTACACACGCGCCACCCTTTCCCCCCTAACAATCCCCTTTCCATTAGAACGCCGGCACGAAATTACTTTCCCTGTGATGATTGGCCGTCTCCATACATAATCCCACCGCATGTTTCCGCATTTTAATTATTTTACACCCCCCCTCCTGTACTCCAGAAAAGGCGTTGATGAATGTTAACTTCTGCAGAACCGGCGTCTTCCGTTTCCTGCATTTTTTTCTTTCTTTTTTTTGTGCAAGTAGAAGTCAAAGTTTCATTTTATCTGCCGTGCTCAAAAAATGTTCGATATCGTGTTCATTAGGTATGTTAAGATAAGTGCTTCGGGATTATTAACAGCGACTGTGTTCTGTGTTCGAAACTTTGACCGTTAACGGTATTTTTGTCAACGGAAGTACTCCTAATTTACAGGTGATGAAAATTTGTTACGGTGATACAACTTTAAGATGATATAGATAATTTTGAAAAAAAATTAAATTATTTCCTTGAAGACCAATGTTTTCAGTAAATCCATTTTAAGCTTTAATATAATATATATTGTTATATAATGTTTTCTCCAAATGTGTTTAATTTGATCCACAAAATTTTCTAAATGATACGATTTAATTTCTTATAGTTTCAATTGCAATTTACTTTACTAAATTATTAACCTTGTTAAATTATTTTAAATTTTGGGAATTTCTATTAAGCAATAATTATAAAATACCTAGCTGTTATTTGTCTACTAAATAAAGTGGAGTAAAATCTAGTGTTATATGTTAATGCCTACTTAGTTATGGATGTACATAATGACTCAATGTTTGGACAGTGATACGTATTTACTATAATTTTTAATAATCATATAGGACTTTGGATGCAAATTATGATTAGCATTTTAAGTTCATTGGTTGAAAACAAAATATTATACAAATTATATTTCGCCCTGCTTTTTAAAATTTATTTTAATATTTTTCAAAGTACTCTAGTGGTGTATAGGTAGATATAGATAATTGGGAAAAACTATAAACAGACATGAACTCGAAGTAAACTCCCATGCCATTGGTAAAAATATTTCTATTATGTCCACAAGTTTACAGTCTCTATATCTTTTCTAATACCTCGGAGATTTTTATGCAATGTTTTACTAAAAAACAACAGAATAAAACAAAGTTAAAATATGTTTATTTTTTTCTTTTCTCGTCCAGTACATAGCATATGATAAACACAAGTTATATCTTCTACACTTTTATACAGCATTTGCTACACAATGAAATATACTAATTATGCAGGATTTTATATATTCTACATCATTGTTTATCCCATGATATACAAGCGTTTAAAACATTTGATGTGTATATCAAATGTGATGTACAAAATATACAACAGGTTATGCTCTCCTTTAAAATTTGAAATTTGTGGCATAGTGCCCTTTTTATGTTTGTGTGTAAAGTTATTTTAGCCAAAAACAAGTAAATTTAATAATGACTGTATTTTAAAAATAAAATTTAGATGAACCTATCTTTAACTTGCAACCTTTGGTAAAACACCTTTTCTCCCCTTCTCATTCTGGAGAACTGGGGACTTCACATACAATAAAATTAACACATATTGCCTCAGAAATCTTTATATAATTCAGTTATGCTTTTTTCTCCACTATCACTAAACTAAATTTTAACAGAGTGATTGTCTATCTTACACCTCTATATAACGGCTTGTACATGATTTTGCCACATAAGTCACGGAGACCAAACGCTAAATTAAACTCAACCTTATTTAAAATTTTCCGTGTCTTCTCAATTTTCAGTATTTGACTCCATATGAATACTTTTTTGATGGGTATAAAATGCCTAATATATATATATATATATATATATATATATATATATATATATATATATATATATATATAGAGAGAGAGAGAGAGAGAGAGAGAGAGAGAGAGAACTATGTAATATCTCAAAATTACTAGAATTTAATATCTCAAAAATTCTTCTCTCTCCCATTTTTATACTTTCAAATATATTTTCCCAGATACAAAACATCTAGATTAAAGGCGTATTCTTGACTTAAAATTTTTCCAACTCATTTCACAAAACTTTCTCTGCAATAAAGACAAATTTCCTGCCCACTATATATAGTTTCAAGTTTGTCAGCGGTTGACTTTTCAGTTATTTAAACTACTTTTTTCTTGCTAATAACGCCGACTAATCTACATTCTATGGGAAAGGTTTCATATCTGTATCGCTCTGGGGTCTTCTGGTTTTGCCTGGGAAACACATGACGCTTTCTAAACGAAAATAAAATTTAAGTTTTTCTCTGACTTGTGATTTTCTTCACTGTGGACCGACTGCAACATCTGCAATCAGTCTAGCTGCTTAGACTTATAGTTGCTTAAAAAGTCCTTGCAGTTAAATACAATAGGAGCTGAACCATTCGTTACCGGCGTATTAACTTTAGTCGTTTAGCATATGTGTATATATGTACACATAATACACATAAGCATGTGTGTAGGTATGAATATAGAAAATTTAGCATACCCATGAATATTTAAATTTAAAAATATAACTATACATTACAAGCAATATTAGTGATAGCAGTCATTCAATATTAGATCGACAATAGATTCTCTTATTAAGATTTTATCTATATTATTCACTTCCTATATCACACCAAAGAAATTACTATATATCCGTAAACTTTGATTTTAGAATTTTCCCCACAAAGAAGTAGTTAGACTTATTAAACGCAACCTAAGCGAATTGCCAGGTTATTGTCAATTTTACTAAGCTTATTAGAAAGTGTAAGACTTGGTGACTTAACATTAATGCATTTTAATCCTTTGTTCAGATTGAAATTCCTCTTCGCAGGAAGAACGTATTGTGTGCCCTGTTCAAAAGATATTTGTTACCTAAATCAATACACCTAAATTAGTGGATATCTGGAGAGAGGTAATACGCTTAGAGAGGGCTATTTACATTATATCTTGGTGTCTTTCCCTTATCGATTATTTAATGGCAACAGAAGAGAAATGATACATCGGGTCTGAAGACGAGAATATCTTATATTACTGGGTCATGCGGGAGGATTGTTTTAAAACAAAGTGCAGGAAAGTTCAGTCGTATCTTACACATAAAAGCTAATTCGTGTTTTACGTTTTGATATATATTTAATATGCGGGTATTCGAGTGAGTTAGAACTAAAATAATTCCGAGTTAGTCCTAACTGAATTACCCTGGAGTTATATGGGTACTAAAAGTGAGTTCTATTTGAAAAAAATTATAAGCATTACAAATATAAAAGCAAAATTATTTATTAAAGTAATTTTTATTATATAATAAAATATGTATTAGCATTATTTCAATTTTTAAAAGAAAAATGCAAAAGTAAGCAGCTTGTCTTATAAACTAATTGCTATTTTTCATTTAGATATATAATTACAGAGCGAATACAGAGCGAACATAAAAGAAGTAATAGTAATATGTCAATATTCAAAAGAAAAATTCAAAAAAGATTCTTAAAACCATTATTTTTCATTTGTATTAATTTATATTATATAAGAAAATATTATTACATGAAATTTCATTTTTAAAGAAAATGAATACCTTATATACTTTATACTAGATATATATATACTATATATTATATCGAAAACTCATAAAATACAAAATAAAAAAAAAAGTTCTAAAAAAAAAAAAAAAATAAAAAAAATTTTTTTATAAAGTAATTTATAGATATATAATTGACATTCTAAATACAGTGAGAATATATGAAGTAATAGTGATTTCATTTAAAAGAAAAATGCAAAAACGCAGCTTGTCTATAAACTAATTGCTATTTTTCATTTAGATATATTATATTCGAGGAATACAGAGCGAACATAAAAGAAGTAATAGTAATATGTCAATATTCAAAAGAAAAATTCAAAAATACGCAGGTTGTCTTATAACCTAATTCCTATTTTTCATTTAGATATATAATTTATATTCGAGAATATAGAGAAAATGTAGACTACACTGTAATATGGCAATCTTTAAAAGAAAATGAAAAAATATGCTGTTTCTCTTATAAACTAATTTCTACCTTTCATTTAGATATATAATTGACATTCTGGAATACAGTGAGAATAATAGAAGTAATAGTTATATGTTAAATTCAAAAGAAAAATTCAAAAATACGCAGCTTGTTATAACTAATTCCTATTTTTCATTTAGATATAAATTTATATTCGAGAATAGAGAGAATGTAAATAATATAAATAAGAAAAAAGCAAAAATACGCAATTTGTCTTATAAACCAATTCCTACCTTTCATTTAGATATATAATTGACATTCTGGAATACAGTGAGAATAATAGAAGTAATAGTTATATGTCAAATTCAAAAGAAAAATTCAAAAATACGCAGCTTGTCTTATAAACTAATTCCTATTTTTCATTTAGATGTATAATTGACATTCGGGAATACAGAGAGAATATAAAAGAAGTAATAGTGATATGTCAATCTTCAAAAGAAAAATTCAAAAATACGCAGGTTGTCTTATAAACTAATTCCTATTTTTCATTTAGATATATAATTTATATTCGAGAATATAGAGAAAATGTAGACTACACTGTAATATGGCAATCTTTAAAAGAAAATGAAAAAATATGCTGTTTCTCTTATAAACTAATTTCTACCTTTCATTTAGATATATAATTGACATTCTATAATACAGAGACAATATAAAAGAAGTAATAGTGATATGTCAATCTTCAAAAGTAAATTCAAAAATACGTAGCTTGTCTTATAAACTAATTTCTATTTTTCATTTAGATATATAATTGACATTCGAGAATACAGACAGAATATAAAAGAAGTAAGAGTAATATGTCAATCTTTAAAAGAAAAATGCAAAAATATGCAGCTTGTCTTATAAACTAATTCCTATTTTTCATTTGGATATATAACAGACTTTCAGGAATACAGAGGTAATATAAAAGAAGTAAGAGTAATATGTCAATCTTTAAAAGAAAAATTCAAAAATACGCAGCTTGTCTTATAAACTAATTCCTATTTTTCATTTAGATATATAACTGAAATTCGGGAATACACAGAGAATATAAAAGAAGTAATAGTAATATGTCAATCTTCAAAAGAAAAATTCAAAAATAAGCAGCTTGTCTTATAAACTAATTCCTATTTTTCATTTAGATATATAATTGATATTCGAGAATATAGAGAGAATGTAGACTACACTGTAATATGCCAATCTTTAAAAGAAAATTCAAAAATACGCAGCTTGTCTTTTAAAATAATTCCTATTTTTCATTAAGATATATAATTGACATTCTATAATACAGAGACAATATAAAAGAAGTAATAGTGATATGTCAATCTTCAAAAGAAAAATTCAAAAATACGCAGGTTTCTCATAAACTAATATCTATTTTTCATTTAGATATATAATTTTGTATTCGAGAATATAGAGAGAATGTAAAATAAATTGTAATATGTCAATCTTTAAAAGAAAATGCAAAAATACGAAGCTTGTCTTATAAACTAATTCCTATCTTTCATTTAGGTATATAATTAACATTCTGGAATACAGTGAGAATATAAAAGAAGTAATAGTAATATGTCAATCTTCAAAAGAAAAATTCAAAAATAAGCAGCTTGTCTTATAAACTAATTCCTATTTTTCATATAGATATATAATTGATATTTTGGAATATATACAGAGAAATAGAGATTTTCAGAACTTTTACTTATTGAAATTTAATAAAGTTATATGCTGATTAAAGAGAATATTTTGCTTCAAAAGAGACTATATGAAAATTAAAACAAAGTATATTTATGAGGACGAGTATTTTCTTTCATATATTTAGGAGATAAATGAAAACGCACAGTAGAACCTCAGTTATCCAAATCTCGATTAACTGAAACTCTCCTTTAACCGAAGTCGGTTTCTTCTTCAAATTTTTTTCCTTTCTACCATCATCTAAAATTTCCTGGTTACAAACATACATTTTTAAAGTTTTTCTCACATTTCTTTTGTATGAAAGTCGTCCTTTGCAAACTACAAGTGCAGATTGCAGTAGAACTTCAATTATCCAAATCTCGATTAACTGAAACTCTCCGTTAACCGAAGTCTGTTTCTTCTTCATTTTTTTTCCTTTCTACCATCATCTAAAATTTTCTCGTTACAAACATGCATTTTTAAAGTTTTTTTCCATATTTCTTTTGTATGGAAGTCTTCCTTTGCAAACTACAATTGCAGATAAACATTTTGGAATTCACATTTTTAGAGTTTCTGCTCACAAGCACATTTCACGGTACGACTGTACTCTTCCACACCTCTAAGCGGTTGTGACGTACAATTTTCGACTTCCAAAAACGTTCCGATAATACATGTTTTGTACATTTCTGCCAGTGCTTTCCCCCATGGAGTTTTGAGGTAGGAGGTTCAGGTCGATTGTTTAGGAACTGCACCCCTTTTTGACTGACATTTACTGAGGGATGCACCCCTACTCCCTGAGGAACAAAGACGCTGATAGCTTCTCATGGTTTTGTCAATCTCTATTTCGAAGTATTTCGTTTGCGGTAACAGATATATCTCTAATTGCACCACTTAAATATCTTGACTTTCGGGAAAAAATATAAATAATTCTCTTAAAAAATATTTTTATTCGTACTTTTAGAATCCATTATTTCTTATGGGATGATCTTCGAGACTTGAAGAGCTTTATGTGTATTAAAAATTAACAATCAATAATGTCTATTTATATATCTATTTATAACCGGAAGTAAAGGGACAATAACAAGGGTGGGTTTCCGGTATTCCAATCTAGTCGACAAAGGGTGAAGTAAAAAATCATAGAACACTTTGGTCACTGACACAACAAAACTGTAGCGTATTTTTGGAGACTTTTTTCCCCCGGTGTGTTCCACTCGGAGGGTGAAACATTCTTGTTCTAAACAAAATCACATCCTATTTCGAAACTTGGAAAGTCATAATTCCGTGTCTCAGAACAATCGAATGTTATTTCAATGACGATACTATATATTAAACTAGATGATTATGAATTCTCGATTATCTGAAGTATGTTCGATCCCAGGTACTTGGTATAATCGACGTTCTACATTATTACTATTAACCATACATATAATGAATATTACATAAAATTGTTTCTGCAGGTACTGCACATAATTTATATAATTTTAAAATTATATTGTCTAAAACTAACCATGTACTTGAATGAAATAAAATATTATTATTTTCTTAGCTTTTAAAGTCAACTTTCATTTCTTGCATCGATACTCATACCCTTTCTAAATCATCTTTAAATTTTACACCGATGTTTAATAAGTTATCCAGCAACAAAATATAAACATGATATTCATATATACCAACAAAATGCAGATATTATTCTTAACAATCCATTATTTATATTTTTTCTCTTTATAATAAACATAATTTAACTCAAAGAGATCTAGTTAAACTTCGGTATATCAATAATTTCTCGCAAAGTTCTATGCGAATAAAGTGTTTTTTCAAGGCAGATTATTCATAGCGAAAGTGTTAGATACCATAAACTCTGTTTCGTTTGAATTGAGACATTCAATTTCTTTGGCATACATGAACTAGTGAGACTGAGAACAATTACCCAAAGAAGGTTTTGAATAGCTAAAAACAGGCATGGCAGCGGTGAAATCCAAATCCACAAACTATGTTACTGAACAGCAGCGCTCTATCCAAACGGATATTGTTCGACTGTCTCAAAATGGTAGCCAAATATTTATCCCCAACACCTTTAGGAATATTTATTTAAAGATTTTGTACTCATTTGCATGTATTTTTTTCATTGCAAATTTCAAATGAATTATTTTTCTCATAATGTTTCTTAACAATTTTTCGTGTTTTTGTCAATATCTATCTTTGGGATGTTTAGCTAAAGTTGTAAGCCAAAGGCATAATTTAAAGCGTATGTAATTTTTTTAAAATCCGTGAAATATTTGTTTTAATTTTATTTTATATATTTGACGGGTAACAATGTTACTAAATCTAAACTTTCTAAAATCTCCACTGGGTAGAAATTTTCTAGAAATCAGTTTTTTTTTATTTCAATGATTGTTATGAGTACACTATAATTAAAATTATTAAAATAATTGATAACAACATTACAAAGATAAAAATAATTTAATACGTATATGCAGCCTTCTCGTATACTGAGAATTAAACCAATAGTTGATGTATATAAAATTGTCAATATTTGAAACAGGATTGAAAGTTGGATAGAAGTATGGACAGAAGCTCAATTAATAGACAACTAATTTTAAATATAAAACACAAACCTTTTAAAATATTAACTAGCTACTTTTGAATGTTTGTCAATAGCACATAGTTCTCTGATTAATTCCGTTGTTCATATAGATGTTTGTTGTGGCTTGTATATGACTTGAAGCTGTATGCATCAATTTAATGAGCCCTCTAGTATCAAAACATATACAGCAATCCTCTCTCAATCAACTATATTTCTCATCCCCTTTCAAAATATATTATACACAAATTGTTGTCCAGTTTAGATTCAAAGAAAAAATTAAGTTTAAGAAGAGTTTTCTCATTTTATTTCAATTACTATGGCGTTTCATAGTACTTTTTCATTATATATATATATATATATATATATATATATATATATATATATATATATATATATATATATATATATATATATATATATATATATATATATATATATATATATATGTATATATATATATATATATATATATATATATATATATATATATATATATATATATATATATATATATATGTATGTATATATATAACACATTTTAGGATATATTTAAGTATATTCAAAATATAGGTTATTGATTTCCACATTCTAATAAATATAGAATACTTATTGGATAATTCAATTAACCCTTTAATGCCCAAGTCATTTCTGCCGATTACATTTCGAAGCCTATCTTAAATCTAAGTTAATATGGACTGTACAGAACGAAATAAATTTGAAGATAAAAAAATTTTGAATACTAGAGCATGTCACGTTAGTGATCAGTTATTGTTTTAGACATAGAGTGACATTTATAAAAAAAAGGAAAAAATTCCTGAAAAAAGATTTATTTGATATTGCAGGTAAAATAATCTCTGGAAAATGCTGTATTGTAATGAAAAAAGCAAATTTGTCATAATCTCAGTCTGTACCTGCCGAAAAAGTAAATTTATGAGCGCTGATAGAAAAATCATAAAATCTAGATCTAAATGAAAAAAAAATAGAAATAATAGAAATTACTTGAAAATTTCGTAGATTGTTTATAAGATTGTCCATTACCTACTCTCAAAAGGAAAATTTGTTCTAAGAAAACACAAAAACTCTACAAGCTATTTTTTAGCCGTATCTAAAATGATACGCCAGGCATTAGAGGGTTAATGTCAAGTATTTTTCTTAAACTATAATAAATAAATGTAAAGTCGAATTTTAATTAAATAATCAAAATATATCATGTCAATAGAGTTGTAATTTTATAAATTTTTCAATAGCATGATGAAAATACAATAAAAAATAAAAACACTTTTAAATTAAAAAAAACCCCACAAAGATAAGAAATATTTTCGTAACTATAAAACTAAAGTTACCCAATTAGAAAATAATTTTCTTTTTATGCGGATGGTATTTTATTAAACATTTTCTTAACTTGCTCTTAAAAAAATCACTACTGGGATTTGAATTTTTCATTATAGTTCTGATTCTAGGATATTTTACATATGCGCATTCTACAAATTTTTCTAAATGCTTACGTTAAAAACTGTTATATTTCTAGACCTTAAACAACCTTTTAAGGCTGACTAGAAAACAAAGATATTACTTTATTTATATTACTTTATTTAAATTTTTCAATTGTATGTAGTTATATGGATATAAGTATACCCCTAAAAATTGTTAATAAATACAATTGAAAAGCATAAAATTTTCAAATTCGTTTTAATATTAATTTAATATTTATGATGGTGTAGGTCACATAAATTAATTTTCCCTTAATATGTCGAAAAAAAGGTAAATAAATTTACTGGATAAATAAAAATATTGATTAAATTTTTTAAAAGAACCCAAAGAAAAATAAAAGAAATATATTAAATAATATCTCCCCAAAGACTTCAAATAAGTAATTCAGTAGCTGAAATATGATTTATAAACATTTAATTTGAACGCAACAAATAATAATAAATAAAATCTCTCTGAAATAATTGGACTTAGATTTTAGTAAATGTATCTCAGTAAAAACCTATAGTTTTTTATAATTTACATTTTACGTTATTTTGAACTACTATATGAATTATATTAAATATATTAATGTTAAGTAATAGGTAAATTAACTATGCTAAAATTTTTAATATATCAGCTTAACAACCAATTAATTTTACATGACGGGATTTTTCAACCTTGTTTACTCCCTGAAGGAATTATCAGCGATAATATTATAAAATTATAAACAAAATAGTTAAATAGCGTAGAAGGGCGCTTTTAGTTTTGATTTATTTACAATATACGTAGCTTTTTCTATATGAAAAATTTAATTTTTTTTTAGATTCATATATCTTAGACCGTTTAAAGGCTTGTAGTGAAATAGAAAAGAAATGAAAAAGAAAATTGAAAAAGAATTGAAGATTTGAAAAAGAAATGAAATGGATTTTTTTCGGTTATATTTTTGTTTGTTATTATCATAAAAATGTTAGAAATAGAATATTTCGAGATTATATTAGAGATTATTCGAGATTATATTAGAGATTATTCGAGATTATATTCGAGATTGTATTAGAGATTATAGTAGAAATTGATTTCAGCTTAACAACATAAATTTTATGTGACGGAATTTTTCAAGGATAATTACTACCTGAAGAAGGAGTTATCAGCAATAATATTATAAAAATAGAAAATAAAGTATTTAAATAAAGTAGAAGGACGCTTTTCGTTTTAATTTATTTAAAATATATGTAGTATTTTCTATATGAAAAATTGAATTTTTTTAGATTCATATATCTTACACGCTTTAATGGTTTGTAGTGAAATACATTTAAAAAAAAATGACAAAAATGAACATTTTTCGATTATATTTTGTTAACTGTTATCATCAAAATGTTAGAAATAGATTATTTTGGAAAAAAAATTTAAACGAAATAACTAATTTCGTTATTTTCACATATATGGGAGATGTTAATGGATTATAATAACTTTTGCTCAAATTACAGCAATAAATCAAATGAAATAATTTTCTAGATAAATATAATAAACTAATACAACAATATTGCTATATATTTTAACTGTCATGAATTCCCTTTCCCTCAGATTACTTTGAATTTCACAAATTGCTTACAGTGTCCGAGAAATAGCGACAAATGGCGGGAAACTGGCAAATTTTCGAAGTAGAGTATCTCAATCAATTGTAAAAATGACTAATTAAATAGTATGCATTGAACAAACAGATTTCAGACATAACGGAATTGAAACAATGTTTCTTTCTTTTAGCCGAACTTAGATTGGACATTCCAAAATTCGTGCATTTGTGTCTCCTGAACTGAATTTGGTCGTCACAGGCAAGGGTTTAAAAACAATTATATTATTTATAAGATGAACTAATGTGAAGGATGTTAAATGAAGCAACATTTAAAAGAACTATAAATAACCATTAAAGTATGTTCTGAAATTTTACCTTTTACTTAAATTACATAGGAAGTATTAATTATTACAAACTTTCACTCAAAGAAATAAAAAAAAAAATCACTGAATGCCCATTGTCAGCTTACTATCAAGACTTTGTATTCCCATCCGTGCTCGTTCCAATTTCACGTGTGTTCTTTTAGCCATACACAAAGTATTGTTGTCATTTTACGTAGGAGGAATCTCATACTCAATATTTTTCGTGAGGCAAAAGAGAAACGAGATAGTGTATAAACAAAGAAAAATAATAGTTCCGGATATGTCAACAAGTAAAAATGAAAAACAAAAACAGAAAATAATTGAAGTATACTACATACTACGGAAGAACAAAAATATTTATTGGAATTATATTTTTTTCTAAAGTGGAATATATATATATATAATATATATATATATATATATTGTAACGATTAGTTACATAACCCTAAAGAAAGAGGAGCGGAAGGTGACCTTTCGCAGAGGACAATTACGGTTAGCGGCAGGTATAGACTGGGGTGCCTAACAATAGACGTTGTGTACTGGGTCCCGGACTTAATTGAAAACTGTCCATGTGCTGTAGCCAGCGTGTCTGAGACTTTGTGAGACTACTGAGTTAAAAGACTCGGGGATATAATTGTAAATTATTAGAGTGCCACATGTGCTCCCATTCGCGGTAGCAAAAAAGGAAATTAAGTTGTTTGGATCGGCTGATTTAAAGGCGGCTTTTCGGCTACATCTGGAAACGAAACACCTGATTCAGGAGGGAAGTGACTGCAAGATTGCATCACGCAAGACGGGGGCTTTTTCTTCGTGAGGCTTCTTGAGAGTTGTTTTGGAGCTGTTATGTGGAGCTCGAGAGGATCCCACTCGTCTCTCCGATTTCCGGAGTTTGCTTGTTTTAGAGACCGCCAGCGTCTCTGTTTACTAAGAGGTCGACTTTCGACTTTGGGATCCAATTCCCGTTATCTTACTATTTTGTTTTACTTCATGCATAAAAGTAGGTCGTTGAGCGTGAGACTTGCTCTCATTTTCAATCGTCTTGCATCCCGAGTTATTTCATGAACTCCAGCGTTGAACCTTGGTGTGAAATCCGACTGTACTAATCATCAGCCCGGAGGTGATAGTATCAGCTTTTCTTACCGGCACAATTTAGCGAACTGTTCCAGTGATTTAGAAGATCTAGCGACATTGTACCCAGTACCCACGCATCCTAATCGTGTGAAAGTTATCTCAGCACGAGATCTCAGAATATTTAGTAATCTACTAAACCTGTATATAATTTATTCACCTGAATAACACACACACACACACATATATATATATATATATATATATATATATATATATATATATATATATCTCGATATAATATATATTATATATATATATATATATATATATATATATAATATATATTTATATATATATATATATATAAAGTGAGAGAAGACAAAATCTTTTATTAAACCTTCTCAAAAAAGAGTTCTAATATTTTCAGAATGATTTTATTATTAATAGCACTTTAACCGAAAAAAAAATTACAATAATTGTTATAAAAAATTACATATTAAATGTCTAGAAATATTTTGATAAACTGAAATAAATTAAATAATGGGATGAATAAATTAACGAAGAAATGCCCGATACAATTTGCATTTTTGCAAAATAGATGTTGATCAATAGAGGTTCGACTGTATTTTCAATTTTGTCAATAAACAAAATGCTTAGCAGATATTAAAAATATAAAATTAAGCATGGAATTAAGATGTACGAAACTAGTCTGAATAACCATATAAAACTGTTCTGAG
>CM063506.1:98190739-98230739 GCA_032207245.1 Pardosa pseudoannulata
TAATTAGATTTATCTGATTGCCACTAATCCGTTAATGAAAGTATCCTTGGTCACAATATTTGTTAGAAATCTTCAGATTTAGGTATAGATTTAGGTCAGATTTCAATATATTTAATGGTTTTTAATAAGATCTTAAGGCGCAAAAGGCTTCATTACGAGTTCATTTTTAATGACTGCTCGCGTAAGTATTTTTAAAATATTTTTTTCCTTAATTTTCTCATCGAAATGACCCAAATTATAATTTATCTAAAACATTTTAAAATTTTGAATTTACAGCGTTAGAACAGTAAAACATCTAGTTTGTAAGTATATATACAAAAGTCCACTTAATTTTATTATGACAAAAATTAAATTCATCAGTTTTATTTGAAATATAGCTATATGTATTCTGCGAATTTACTATTTTTGATATATTTTTGATAATATTCATAATTTCCGTACATTTCCCACAATCACACACATAGAAGTATATACAAACACAGAAAGAAATATATGTATATACATACATGTGTTTTTATTTTAATGTTTACACTGATAGGTAATAAATTAGAAGATTATTTTTTGTACCTAAAAATTCATTAGATCTTAAAAATTGAATTTTGAATTCAGTACATATTTCTAAACTTAAAAACTCGTTATTTTACTGTAGAAAATCTTAAATGCTTACTCAAATTTATTGCAAATATTAAAGCGATAAAAGGGTGAAATCTTAAATGAAAACAAGTTTAACGTTAAAACACGTACGACATGAAATATTCTTTTAATTTTTTTTCTATAAAAAAAATATTCTCAGATACGATGTTCACGAAGCTAAAATTCCATGTTCTTTAAATTAAAGAAA
The DNA here is from genome assembly GCA_032207245.1 of Pardosa pseudoannulata. Taxonomy (NCBI): domain Eukaryota; kingdom Metazoa; phylum Arthropoda; class Arachnida; order Araneae; family Lycosidae; genus Pardosa; species Pardosa pseudoannulata. The sequence continues at coordinate 98,191,581 of CM063506.1, forward strand.
TAAAAAAAGTAGAGATAAAAAATTGTTTTTGGAAAATAAAAAGAAAATGTAATTAAATTGAGATTACAAGGAAAAAAGTTTTTCTCTACCAGAAAAAAAAACCCGTTTAAATTTCTTTTAAAATTGTCATTTTTTTACTGAAGTTTGTTATTACAAGCATTAAATGAGACTTCACACCCTCAGGTTGTATGTCTAAACCCACACAAATCATTTTTTTCCAGATATTTCGCGAGGTGAGAATTTACTTAATAGCTTAAACATGCTTTTGACTCTTAAACCTAACGTTTTACATGGGTTTTAGGTAAGAATTATCGATAAAAATGCTATGTGAGACTAAAAGTATTTTAATACTTTGATGCACTCTGGAAATTTTAAATTTTACTTTCTTAATTCATATAGATATAACTAGGATATTCAAAAATTACAATTTCTATTCATGAAAGAGCTTTGAATAATTGTAATAAAAAGTGATTCATTTTAATTTTATTTAAATTTATTTTATATATAGAAATCAGTTGTAATAAATTTGAAATTTCTGAAATAACTTAGGCTTGAAATAATATTAGGCTATTTATACGAGAAGAAAGTTTAAGGATACAAAACATGAAATGTTTATGTGGCCAGGACATCGGTACAAAAATACGTGAATTAAATAAAACAAAATTAATAAGAATCATAAAAATTTGAAAAAAAAGTACAAATTAATTTTAAAAATTACAAAACAACTTTATAAATCATAAAACAATTTTAGAAAGAAGAATTAAAAAAAAAAGCAGAAAATATTAAACTTAGAAAAATTTCCCTGCGTCGGAGACAGAACCGTCTACCCGAGAAGTACGAAAACCAAATGGGCAAACACTCTACCGAATACTCCACGCGATCACATGGTGAAAGAACGAATTAGAGTATATGAAGGTCAAGTAAAAAGAGTCCAGAAATTTAAATATTACTCTTCGACTTCCCCATTCTATCAAGACTGAATTTAGTATAAAATAAGAGGTAAAATAAAGCTTGAAATAATAGCATTAAACGCTTGAAAAGGAGAGATAGAGGGGTTTCGAAATTTCTTTGAATTTTGCAAACCCTAAGTCATAAAAAAAATCCAATATGGATGCCTATTTTCATTCCAGGTACAACCGCTTTATAAAGTCGGGTACAGACAGACATATGTACAGACAACTTAGGCTATTATTATATAGGGGATATTCTTAATTTATGTACATTTCCCACAATCTCACACACAGATATATATATATATATATATATATATATATATATATATATATATATATATATATATATATATATAATATATATATATATATATATATATATATATATATGTATATATAATAATATATATAATATATATATAATATATAATGTATATATATGTATATATATGTATATATATTAAAGATATATATAATTTGTACATATATAATATATATAGTTACAATATATATATAATAATATATGTATACAAATATATATATAATATATATATTTATAATATATATATATATACATATATATATATAATATATATATATATATATATATAAATATATATATATATATATATATGTATATATATATATATATAATATATATAAATATATATATATATATATATATAGTATATAATGTATATGTAAATATTTACTTATATGTATATAAAATTTATATATAATATATATTATTTATACATTTAAAAAATATATATATATTATATATATATATGTATATATATATATATTGTATATATATATATATATATATATATATAAATTATATATATATATATGTATATAATATATAATATATATATATATGTATATATAAATGTGTATATAATAATATATGTAAATATATTTATATAATATATTATATATATATATATATATATATACATAAATATATATATCTATTTATATATATATATATATAAATTTATATATATATATATATTTTATATATATAATATATATAATTTTTATTATATAAACATATAATATTACACACATATATATACACATATATACATATGTACACACACAGAAATAAAAATATGTATATGCGTATATGTTCTTTTATTCTAATGTTTAAACTGACAGATAATTAATTATTAAAAATTATTTTTTGTACCGAAAAATTCATTAGTTCTTAAATATTGAATTTTAAATTCAGTAGGAATTTCTAAACTTAAAAATTCGTTCTTTTACTGTAGAAACTTTTAAACACTTACTCAAAATTGGTGCAAATATTCAAGTAAAAAAAATGGTGAAATCTTAAATGAAAACAAGTTTAACGTTAAAACACGTACGGCATGAAATATTCTTTTAAATTTTTTTCTGAAAAAAAAAATTCTCGGATACGATGTTCACGAATCTAAAATTCCATGTTCTTTAAATTAAAGAAATAAAAAAAAGTAGAACTAAAAAATTGTTTTTGGAAAATAAAAAGAAAATGTAATTAAATTGAGATTACAAGCAAAAAAGTTTTTCTGCTCGAGAAAAAAAACGGTTAAATTTCTTTTAAAATTGTCATTTTTTTACTGAAGTTTGTTATTACAAGCATTAAATGAGACTTCACACCCTCAGGTTGTATGTCTAAACCCACACAAATCATTTCTCTCAAGATATTTCGCGAGGTGAGAATTTACTTAATAGCTCAAACATGCTTTTGACTCTTAAACCCAACGTTTTACATGGATTTTAGGTAAGAAATAATCTATCAAAATGCTATGTGAGACGGAAAGAATTTTAATGCTTTTAAACGATCTGAAATTTTATATTTTACATTCTTATTTCGTACAAAAAGTAATTTTAAGTAGGACGATCAAAAATTTCTATTCTTTAAAGACTTTGAATGATTTTAATAAAAAGAAAATATAGTGCAATTTTAATTAAACAGTTTTAGTAACTTTAGTTTTAGCTAAGGAATAATCTATCAAAATGCTATGTAAGAGGGAAAGAATTTTAACGCTTTTAAACAATCCTAAATGTTATATTTTTACATCCTTAATTCATTCAAAAAGGATTATTAAATAGGACGTTCAAAAATGTCTTTTCATTAAAGAATTTTGAATAATTTAAATAAAAAGAAAATGTAGTGTTTAATTTTAATTTCATTTAAATCAATCTTACAAATAGAAATCAGTGGTAATTAATTTGATGTTTCTGTCTTCAATTCAAATAATTTTAAACTATATATAAATATTTTATTTGGGCTTTTATAATCTAACGGATAAATAGCATTGTCAACAGTGTGACTGTTTAAATATTTTTATTTAGCTGAAATACATAATATTAATCATACTATATTAAAAATGTATGAAACTTCATAACAGAATTTTTATTGTATCATTTGAATGACATTATTTTCAATAAAATGAAAAAATGAAAAGCTCATATAAATATATAATGTACACATACATTCATACATAAATTAGTGAGGTTAACACTCATAAAAATAGATAAAATTTCAATACGTATATTTCATTCGTATATTAATAATTCTCTATAATGTATAAAAATTCATTTCTACACAGATAACTTCTAAAATATCACTTAAATGTCTGTTTTTTATTTAACTATGATTAGCTGACAATAAGTATTCTGTTAAATTTAATAGTTAGCAAAATAACTAATGTAGTTAAATGTCTCGGTGATTTCGCATTTATAAAACTGGAAAAAAAGTAAGCAAAATTAAATATATTATATAGCTATCTAACACAATATATCATGACAAATACATAGACAAAGTTTTACATAAAATTTATAATTTTGCATTGCTTTACTGTTCAGTTTATCGATAAATTATTTTATTATTTAAGAACTAAACTTTCAACACGAACTAATACCGTTTAAGTTAAAAATGTTATGTTAAAATATTCCCGACATAACATTAAACTCTATGTGCTGTTTAAAAGTTATTTCTATATTCTTAATTGCTTTTGAAATAGTTGCATATTTATAAGTAAGAGTGACAGATGTACATTTATAAAATTAATCCCGAAATCTAAATTGTACGGAATTTTAAACTCAATAATTTTAAAAATATATCAAGTGAACTTTTTTATACTATATTTTTTTGTAATTTTATATCAATTACACATTTAATTTAACCTTAAATCGAATCAAACCTAAACGATATTAAGTTTTATAAATTAATAAATATTATCATACATATATCTATGGTATTCCTGTTATAAATTTGTTTTGTGTACTTAGGTAAATAATTTCCAACTGAAATTTTTTAAGCAGTTCTTTCTCCTCCACTTAATGATGAACATCAACAAAACATTTATCCTTACTTAAAATAATTTTAATATTTGAGAATACATAACAAACTGTAAGTCTTGTTAAACAGGACTTGTGTAAGGTTGAGTCACATGATATATGAAATAATTTACTTGACATATTTTTCATTTATATTAATTATCAAATGATAGCAATATTCCATAAAAAATTATACATAATGAAATATGCTTATTTAAAATTTAAAACAATTATTCTTATATATATATATATATATATATATATATATATATATATATATATATATATATATATATAGAGAGAGAGAGAGAGAGAGAGAGAGAGAGAGAGAGTGAGTGTGCGTGAGAGAGAGAGAGTGAGTGAGTGAGTGAGAGAGAGAGTGAGAAAGAGAGAGCGAGCGAGCGAGCGTGCGTGCATGTGTGAGAGAGAGAGGGATACAGAAAGGGAGATGGAGAGATAGAGATAGTGATAGAGACAGAGAGTTTGGATTGATAGATTGAGATAGAGAGATAGAGAGTGTAATATATCAGTATTCTAATACTTTTTATATCTTTTTATATACTTCCTCTTTCCCATTCTTATTCCTTAAAATATATTTTCCCAGCAACGAAAAGTCTTATTTAAAGGAGTGTTCTCTACTTTAAATTATTTCAACCCATTGGGAAATGGGTTGAAATTTGATGTAATTTGATTTTCTGCCCACTTACCGCATTTTCTAGCTGTTGCCTTAAAAAGGATCGCTTTTCCCGTGATCTAACAGTTAAATTCGTTGTCTAAGTTACCGTTTCTCTAGGACATTTTTCGCCGTTGTCTTGCTAAGGGGTCCAGTTCTGTTCCAGCACGTGTTTTCTTCTACATCCTCTCCTCTGCCACTGACTACTGAAGATGAACTTTTCTTGCACCTCTTAAATAAAATTACAATTAGACTTGGTTTTGGTTTGAAGCGCTACGGTCTACTTTTTGCAGAACGATGGCTAATGAGACCGGGACCTACTGCTTAAAGCCTATTCCGAATAGCTACGGACATCCATGCCATAGTGGGATTCGAACCCACGAACTCTGGCACCGAAGGCCAGCAAACCGATCGGCCATCGTTCGGTTTGACTTGGATTTGTGTGCCATTCTCTTCAATGTGGCTTGACTTCATCTTACTACCCAGTAATTAGGCTTTTCCTTGCCAAGTAACCTGGTCAATTAATAGTAATAGGGGCTATTTAATTATTGTCACCAGCAGTTATTTTGCTTGATTACTTACATATACGTGTGTGTGTGTATGCATGCATGCATTTAATAACAGAGTGGGGGATACTTACAAAATATCTGCATATATATACAACAAATACTAATATCTTTATTTTACATTGATTAATAGCATTATCCATTCTTTTTATTTCCAATTTGCCATAAAGAGTTATTTTCAAAATTTTAGTTATTAAATATTTTTAATTCAAAATTATACAAAATATTAAAACATTAAACTATTTCAGTTATTTCAACGATGCCATGATTTATTATATAATTACGTACTTGTTCTATATAGCATTTAATATATATCTACGTTGTAATACATTTGTTTAAATTGTGTGCGAAACTATATGCTATGTTTTAAATCACATGTTATATGTACTTAATATATTGAAATTATATTGTTATAATATTAAACTTTATAGAAAGTTGAAATTTATCAAAATCTCAAACATATGTTCGAGAAATCTATAATATAGCAATTTATAACATATCCGCTATCACACCCGCTGTAGATTTCTATTTTCTATTGTGTTTGTGAAATTTACGATTATGAATAATTACTTTTGTCATACATAATATCTTTTGAATTTATCTGGATTATATCTTTTAATATAATTTGCCAAACTGGATTGAACGTATCAGTTACTTTCTAATAAATAGTAACGTTTTATTTTATTTTTAATATAATTGCTTTTTTAATACGGTAATTTGCACATTGGGATACAAAAGGCTTTACTGAAGCCAAACTGTTATATATCTGTATGTAAATCACGCTAAATTCCCAATGACGTTCGTCGCAGAAAATATGTTCTGCTTTTAGAGTGAATGTTAATTAATAAAGACATTTTGACGTTAACATGTAAATATACATTGACTGGGAATTCCCATATTTTATGTTACTGAGCAAAATTACATGGCTTTTAATTGTCTTTATTAGTTTTGCCTTTTAATGTAATGTCTTTTTAATTAATTGTGTTTGGTATCTTATGAGGAGAAATAACTGAAAATTTGGATTTTAAATTATCTTGTGTTATTAAGGTTTTTGCATAATTATATTAAAATATCAAAATGCGAATCGTTAAACTGAATACGAATAAAAAATAAAAATGTATATTTAAAAATAAAGAATAAAATAAATGTTTGGGACATAATAGTTAATACATTTATAAAACTTAAACCATCCTACATTTTTATAATTCGCTTAATGCACTTTGAAATTATTAAGAGAGTTTTCTAATGTATACTTAGAATTCATATTCATATTGAATAATGAATTTCACCTATGATAAATGTATTTTATGTTTCAAACATTTTTAAATCATTTATATTTGAATAACTTTGACTATAAAAGTGATATAAAACGTAAAATAACGAATTGTTGCAATTATTATATTTTTCTCAATTGTTCATCACCTCCACTAATAAAATAGATTTATTCCATTATGAAAAACTCTTGATATCAGAAAGTATTTACTTTCTGACTTCATCACAAAATGCTTATTTTATAGAAACCTGTAAAAGTGCATTTTACATGCTTAAAAACCTTCAAATCATTCGTAAGTTTCAATTCATATATTATATTCTTCTTACTTATCCCCCTGGTGTAAGAAAAAGCAACACTAGGTCCAAAAAGGTCCCGACTCGCAAATCCCCATAGATCAGATCCTGCTCATCTCACAGAAGGCTTTAATACAATTACGAAGGTGAACAACACTGTCAGAGAGGGAACAGGCACAAGGATTTCATTTTTGCGTTATGTTGTAGTGGGTTATCCTCCTGGTGAAGAAAGAAAACACCAGGTCCAAAAGACCCCGACGTACCAGATCCCCATAGATCAGATCCTGCTCATCCCACAGGAGACGTCAACACAATTAAGAAGGTGAACAACACTGTCAGAGAGGGAACAGACACAACGTTTCCATTTTTGCGTTATGTTGTAGTTGTTTATCCTCCTGGTTAAGAAAGCCAACACCAGGTCCAAAAGACACCGACGTACCAGATTCTTATAGATTATATCCTGCTCATCCCACAGGAGGCGTCAATACATTTAAGAAGATGAGCAACACTGGCAGAGAGGGTTTAATTTTTATGTTATGTTGCAGTTGCCTATATCCCCTGGTGTAGGAAAACCAACACCAGGTCCAAAAGACCCTGACGTGCCAGATCCTCATAGAACAAACATATCCTGCTCATTCCACAGGAGGCGTCAATACATAGAAGATGAGCAACACTGGCAGAGATGCAGTTCATATCCCCCTGGTGTAGGACCAGGAGACCCTGACGTGCCAGATCCTCATAGAACATACCTTGCTCATTCCACAGGAGGCGTCAATACAATTGGGAGGGTGAGCAAGTCTGGTAGAGAGGGACCAGGAGCAAGGAGAGTAAATCCTCTCCCCATTAACCCCTTCCATGTTTTGCCCGTATGCCGTACTGGCACAGCTTCCGGGCCTTTACTGATTTGCCCGAACGGCGTACGAGCAATCCGATTTCTATTTCGCTGGCACTGTTTCGGCCGTATTTTTTCCAATTTTGGTAACAAATTATTCGTATAGAAAGCGATAGTTTTGCAGTAAATGATAGTTTGCAGTTAATTGTATTTTCTATTCTGATTGGATCAAAAGAGCGGGCTTTTTGGCATATTTTGTAACAGAAGACGAATTGTTATCTTTCAGTGTATAGCTTTCTGGTTATATTTTACTACCCGCCTGATAATTTTATTGATGTAAGAGTTGAATAATATATTTTTATTTTTAAATAATGGATAATTCAGAGCGTATGGAGCTAATTTCTTGGGATTCGAACTGTGACTCGGAATCAGAAACTGAATTATCTGAAAATGATAGTAGCGAAAGCTTACTAAATGACCTGGATAATACTGACTCTGATTGTAGTACAGATGGAATCAGTCAAGAAAGACAATTTTTTAAAATTGTAATAATCCTTTGGATCACCTCTAGACATTGCTTTCACTGGAATTCAATTTAGACTTGGATATCGATGAGACTCAAGATAAATTTCATTTAACACCCTCAAAGGGCAAAATAAAATTTGAATATAAAAAGGTTAGGAATAAAATCTTAACCACAGATACCATACTAGCTATAGCTACAAATTACACTTGCCATCTACATCACACATTGTTTTACATATGTCCATTGCAAACTGATAGTACAGAAACGAACAGCATGCACCCGTGTATGTGCGTGCGTGAGTGCGTATACACATAGATTCTCGAAATGGTTTATTGAAGAAGACGGGGGCCACTGTCTGATAGGTACAGAACTGTACCATTGGTGGCATATATATAAATATATACAGAGAGCAATTGCTGTTATATAGTGGATTCCGAAAGAAAGAAAGCTCATTTATATATAAACCATAGTTACTGTGAATAGCTAAACTACTCGTAAAGAACAGTACTCCTAACAAAAAGTACTAAACTTAATTATAAATAAAAATTTCATTTGAATGATTCTCTAGAAATCATAAAATCAATTTGTCATTGTTTGAAATTAATTTATTATTTTCTAACGTTTTATAGTTTTTCATCTTAAAAAAATTTTATGATAAGGAATATTGTCTAGCTAGATATAACAACTCTAGCAAATGTTTGTCGAAATTTGTATTACATAAATAATCTAACATATTTCCATAGTTGATATTTATTCTATTGAAATATAATGATATATTTATTTTATTTGTATCTACATATCTATAGTCAACAAGAGAAGAAAGGATAATACACTAAGCATTTCCACCGAATGCATTTTTTTAATACAGAAAGCTTTGTATAGTGATTTCATCCATAACCCAAAAATGGCCTAATCTCTAATTCCCGCTTGCTATTTAAATGACAATCTATTGTACTTAAGCTGAAAATTCTGCAATTTTATATACTTGTAACTATATATGCATGCAAATATGCTATTTATTTATTCTATTCTTTAAATTATTAGCTAAATAATGCAGAAATGTTAAGACCTACAGATGCTTTCCCCATCATTTTTTATAACAAGAAAAAAATTTTAATTCCTTATTTAGTTAGAAAAGTTTATGCAATATAAACGTATTTCTAAAATGACAGAGAAGCAACTGAACAACTTGGAGACATTTAGATGCTTGTTGTACCACATACCACTATGTTATATTGTATAAATTGTACACACTGTACACACTTGTATGCACGTATCTCTGAATAGATCGAGATTCGCTGAGGAAGAATATAGTTTACGTTAAGTTGGTCCAAATGATTAATGTTTGAAATAAAAGTAAATGAAATGATGCTCAAGTGCACTTCACATTTATTAAATAAGTATGTAAGAGGAAAATTCTACCAACGTGTGCCACAACTGCACAAATGGTATTTGTTCTCATACATTAAAAACTTGAAAAATTGTTTGTGGTACAGTGCATGTCTATTAACATCACGCTTTGAATTAAAAAAATGGATCCTGCTCAAATATTATTTTCATTTTTCTGCACATGTCTAGGTTTCAAGAAAAACGCTACTGATATAATTACTTTACTAAAACCAGCAGAACACTGTTGTAAGTATAAAGAATTTTGTCATATGGAAGAGATATGAAAGCATGCGTTTTGAATAAATGTCTATTGCAGATTAGACAGTTCAAATTTTTATCTCATTTGGATCAATGGACCGTATTCTTAAACAATCCAAATTGGTGAAACTAATTTTTTGGTAGTCATGTAGAATGTCTAAGGAATACTGTCATTTTACTTAAATGCAAGGTTACAGCATTTAAGCCATATGTCTATCACTTTAACTGGTCTTTATATCACATTTAAAAAATACGTTTAATATTTAATATGCTTGTATACTTCATGTGATACATCCGCTCTATAATTTATATTTTTATCTGAATAACAATTGTTATAGAAACATAATGTATTAGATGTATGTATCTTATGTGACGTGCCAAACGATTCACAATGGTTAGGACGCTGATCTTTGTACCAGAGTTCATGAGTTTGAGTCTCATCGTGAGGTGGGGCTTCGTAGCCATTCGGAATCGGCTTTAATCAGTAGTTGTCGATCGCATTAGACCCCGTGTTGCAAAACAGTATAATATTGAGATCCAAAACAAATGATACGAGTTATTAAGAACAGCAAACGGTTCAGCATTTTATATTAATAAGCATATTATACATATCCAGCGTGTTTTTTATGTACATAGAATTTTAAAAATTGTCAATATTTTAAATATATAACTTATGTTTCTGTATATAGATGAACAACACGTTAGATATATTTATAAAATTTACAAGATAAAATACTAAATTTAATTTTCATATAAATATTTTCTGAATATTGTTTCTAAATATTATAAAACATAGTATACATATAATGTATTTTACTTATATTCTACTCTAAACGTTATTCAAATTTTTAAATTAATAACTTATGTTCGCTGTATATAAATCAACCACTAATAAGATATGTTTATAAACATTACAAGACCCAATAATATATTTAACTTTCGTATAAATATTTTATAAATATTAGTTTCTAAATATTAATTACCATATTAAACATCTAAAGTGTCTATTTTATGTATATTCGATTTTAAAAGCTGTCCAATTTTTAAATTTATAACTTATGTTCTCTATATATAACTGAAAAACTAGTAAGCTATGTTTATAAACATTACAAGATACAATACTAAATTTAATTCCTACATAAATATTTCCGAAATATTAGTTTCTTAACAATAATAAGTACATTATACATATAAAGTCTCTATTTTATGTAGATTCAATTTTAAATTTTTTACAAATTTTAAATTTATACAATAATAAATTTAATTTCCATATAAATACTTTCTATGTATTCGTCTCTAAATATTAATAAATATATTATACCCATAAAGTATATTTTATGTATATAGAATTCTAAAAATAGTCCAAATTTTTAATTTTTAATTTATGTTCCCTTTATAGAACTGAACACTCGTAAGATATGTTTATAAACATTACAAGATACAACAGTAAATTTAATTTCCAAATAAATATTTTCTAAATATTAAAATACGAATTTCTGAACATTTGAAAATATTTATTACTTTCTTTCAATTTAAATCATTCAATTCATTTTTCAACCATTATTTTTTATTATCCTAGTGCACCAAAAATAAATCTCTAACTTGAAATGTAAAGTCACGGGCTAGCTAGATCCATAAAATTCCTGCAAATGCTTATCGGAATTTATTCTGGATGAATAATCCAACATATTTACAACGTTGATTTTTATGGGATTCGGAACATAACGACATATTTATTCTATTTGAATCCACAAATCGTTAGCTAGTTAACGAAGAAACGCTAAGACCCTAGGCTGTTTTTCCCATCGAATGCTTTCTTTTTTTTATCCAGAAAAATAGAGTAAATAAATTCATCATCCAAAAACAGCAGATAAAAAAATTGTCAAGAAAGCTTATCAAAGGATGAAGTTAGGAAAAGGAACGTAGCCTCGTGAAAGAAACTCTTAAAATTTTATTCTTTGACAAAAATCTTTTCTTTCGTTACGTTTGAAATTACAGGAATTACCCAAGGCAAGGGTAACCATCATGTTAGTTTTAGAGACGTTTTTTGGGAGGGAGGCAAATCTTGTCGAAATGTCTGGTTAAATTCACTAGAAAGTGTTTTTATTAAATAAATGGAAGTTGAAATATTTTTTTTTCTCTAGTCTCTGCGAGAAAAACGTGTAGAAGCAAAAGTTCTTTTTTTTAGATTTCAATGTATTATTCTTTAATATATCGGTAAAAAATTAATAAATTAACCTTTTTAGTACAAAACCGAGTATTTACTTTAAAATTGCGGTTAATTAATTTTTTCCTTGAAAAAACGTTAATTTTGTTTTAAACGTTTTAGTGAATTTCCTCTGGCGGAACTAAAAAAGTAAACTGTTTTACATTTTGTGAATTGCTGTGAAGTTTTGTATACGGCTTAGTAAATGCAGCTTTTGAAACATGCGACCAAAAAATATTGTAGATGAATAATCCTGAATGGTTCCAAGAAAGATACGCGGGTTGGGGTATAAGTAATGGCAAATATTTTTTTCTTGTACATATGTGATCAGGTCACAAGCGTATATGTGTCGTATGGAAATTCTCCAGCCATAGTGTTTATGCAGAACAACAGCACTCTGTGATAGCTGGTATTAGTGCAGCGAGGGCTGTGAAATCAGTCAGTTGGTGAAAGTCGTGAAAACGTTGCTAATCACTTATTGAGACACGTCTTTGCTAATATTTTCCTACCCACCGCGCTACTCTACAGTATGGTAAGGTATTATTCCCAACGGCTTTCACCAATTCACTGTGACTTTCCATCGCATTTCCCTCTCGGATAACGGCAATTTTGATGAAAGTGCGCTGCTCAAGACGGGTTACTTCCATCTTGCACGACAATTACCAACTAACTGATTTTACAGCTCTCTCTGAGGCACTACCAGTTATCACATATCCATCTTCTGTTCTGCATACACACTGTGACAGCAGAACATCTTTATATTACTCTTATAATAGAGATATGAGAGAGAAAACACTGACAATATTATACTTTTCCCATTAGGATATGCGTACGATCTGCCGTATTCTCATAGTGCTCATATGATCAATGAGGACATTCGGGAATCATTAATACTTGGGTTTCTCTTTTTAGAGAATAAATGTTTTGCTAAGTGTGATTTATCAGTCTTATTCATCCACTGAAGAATTCTGAAGAAAAATGTTTACAATTGGCAATTAAATAGAATAGAATAGGAAAAAGTGGGATTGGACTATACTCGACTAAATTTACACTCAAACAAATGTTTTACTCAGGAATATAAAGGATAAGTCTGACTCCATGCTCAAAGGAAGGTGGGCATGGTATTCATTCAACACTGGAAAGTGACAAGGATATGACTTATAAGTTTAATAGATCTCGACTTTTCATCTCGACTTTTAAGTATGTAAAATAAGTAACTTTCATCATGAAATGAAATATGTTTTATAAGTATATATCGTTCTCGATGCCGTTTTGAACATGTGGAATTAGTATATTCACCACATTGCAGATATTATGTCTAAGGATAAGTTTGTATTAACTGTTGGTTCGGTAAAATTAAGTCTTTTGCCAATCAATTCGTAAAAAATAAGAGTTGTTATACTTTTTTGAAAACGATTGGATTAAAACACCTTAACTCAATTGTGAGGAGAAATATGAGACAAAAATGTTATGAATAAAAGAACAGGTAGGGAAAACATATACAAACCATTTAAATATAGGCTTCTAATTGTAATGAAAAAGTGGTTACTCACAATAGACTACTATTAAAACATTTTCCAAGATCTCAATGCGTTATTAGGCTATATTTGTTGTTTAAGACGACCGTGGTCGTCATACATGCACGAGTTCAAATAAGACTTAGACCTACTTTTTACAGCAAAATCCTAACCTCTACGTGATGTGCTGCACTCTGTAATATATTGTTCGTGGAACAGTTGGGTGGACAGACATTCTTAAAATTTACCACAGATATGCTGAAATTCTCGAAAAGCTGATACAGCAATGAATAAGAAATCAGGTAGTGGGTTTCTACAAAAATAGAATTCATTAGCGCATCCCCGACTTAAGCTTTTATTTAGGTGGATTTGGTTTGGTTGGGAGCACTACGGTCTACTTTTTTTAAACAAGAGGACTAATGAGACCGGGACCTATAGTTTAAAGCCGATTCCGATCGGTCGAAACATGCACAGGATTACTTACCACAACGTCAAATTTTCACGAAATCTGGGATGAGTTAGAGTTATTAATCATTTCACTACATGTTTTGTTTTTTAACTATCCATATTAAAAAAATTCTTTACATCCTTCACAATTTGTTACAACATAAAGTAAAGATATTGCTAATAAGGTTTAGATATTTAGAACAGTACGATCTACTGTTTTGCTCACAAGAGCTAATATGGCTGGAACCTACTGCTTATAGCCGATTCCGAACGGTTAGAAAGACATATGCTAACAGAGGGATTCGAACCCGCCCACTCTTGTACCTAAGAGCATCCTCTACCATTTGGACATAATTTGGAAATTTTAAAGTTACATGGGAATTACGAATGTTTTACAATCTCTTTAAAAATTCCTTAACTGATGTTAGGAAAATTTTGTGCGCAGATACATTGAAGTAGAACTGTAGCACTTAAAACAATTTTTACTTAAGGTTAAAATATTTTTGAAAATGTATTAATATTTAAATACCTTTTGAGTGTTAATTTCAAATAAACTTTTAATCCCAAATTTGCCCAAATATTACTTAAATATTTTGAACATATTTGAATTTATCGTTGAATAAATGTATTCTTACTTTCCATGCACTATTTTATGTCTGCTGATTAAATTTCTCAAACTGAATTGAGAGCTGGCAATAAACATTTTTTGTATGAATATATGAAAATGTAATTTACAACAAGTATACAACAAAAAACTATGAAAATAAAAATTTGAATTGAAACCTAAAACTCCAGTACCGAAGAACAGCGCTCTACCATTATCGTTCGGTAGGATATTACTAGAAAAGGAACAGTTTGGACATTAAATTCTTTATCTATCACTCTTTATCCACAAAAATATAAAGTTCCCACGAGAAAAGGTTAATCATCTATGCAAAATAACTGAGTGGTTTTCGTAGTGATATGCAAATTTTTTCACTGCCCATAAAAATAAGTTCGCAGAGCCCTAAAGCAAGTTTTCAATTAAAATTATTTTGTTATATAATAGTTTAGTTAATAATGAACATTATATATATATATATTATATATATATATATATATATATATATATATATATATATATATATATATATATATATATATATATATATATATATATATATATATTATATATATATATAAAATATCTAAGCCCTAAAGCTTATTCCAAAATTATACTTTTTCTCCGTTCCTTATTCTAGATCTTAATTTCTTCTCTTTATATTAACCATACTTCCCAGCCATCCGATTTAAACGAGGAAGTTTTCATTCCTTCAGCCGAACCCCGAAATTCTATCTATGATTCTTAAAACAGAAAATGATATAGCTGGCATTTTTAATTAGGAAGTTATAACTCTCCGAGGAAAAATCTGTAATGATCAGCTGTAATAGTCATCTGGAACGCTACACTTTTTCAGATGGCTCTAGTCAAAGGTTACTCTCTATAAGCAATTAAAACACTTGACTCAGCATTTTCCCAAAAACTAGTTTTCGGCGTCTCTCGCAGAAGGTTGGCATTACAGAGAGAGAGAGCTTTCTGACACCGCCCGGTTCAAAGTCTAATTCTGTGCATATTTTTATCATGAAATAAAAGTTATTAATATTGTTTATTTAACAGACGATTAGCGTGACACTTAATATTATATGAGGAAAATAATATATATTTAGAAAATAATTTCAAGTTTATATAATAAAATTATATATTAATTTCATCCATACAGAGAAATAGCCTAATCTCAAATCATATATTACTTAAATACATATATATATATATGCTTAAGCATAAGATTCTGCAATGTTATAAACTCGTAACCATATATATCATTAATATATACAATTTATTTATTCTATATTTACATACGTTATCGTATAATAATCAGATATTTAACTAAAATACATTATATGCATTATTTTATTTAATATGAAAATTATATAATACAATATATTTATTAAAAATATATATACATATTAAATAATATTTACATATATATAAAAAATATCTTTATATTAAAATACATAATATAAAATAAAATATATTCATATATAAATAATAATATATATATATACATATAAATATTATATATTAATATATATATATATATATATATATTATATATATATATAAATATATATATATATATATATATATATAATTCCACCTTATATAGAAAAATAAGCTTATAGAAAATTTTGTAAAAATAACTAATATAAAATTAACAAATAAATAATAATATCAAATATCATGATTTAAATGACAATCTGTTGTGCTTAAGCATAAGATTCTGCAATATTAAAAACTTGTAACCATATATATTCATTCAAATATGCAATTTATTTACTCTTTAAATCGTTTTCTAAATAATGCAGAATTGATAAAACCTAAGCATGCTCTCAGCATCAAATGCAGGCATTTTTGTCTAACTAGAAAATTATTTTAATTCATTATTTAATTAGAAAAGTGTATATAATACACTGTCTACCAATAAGTACTTGGACTAGTATAAAAATGGTGATATCTCCGGTCCTGAGGTACGTCAAGGCCGGGTATAACAAATGTATCCGATCCTTAAGGGACACATCAAATTTATTCATAAAAGTTAAGTCGCAGATCCCTATACCTATACTTAAAATTGTTTTAATTATATAATAATTATTAATAAAGATATAATATATATTATATATATATATATATATTATATATATATATATATATAATTATAGCCCATATAGATAACTAAGCTTGGGCAAATTTTGTAAAAATAACTAAAAATGGAAATAAACTAACATATTTATATCATGTTACTAAGGTTTTGAAATTTTAATTCTGTAAAATATAATGGAAAACATTAATTATGAATGTTTTATTTTAAACTCTTGATGCATTAAATCAGTTTGTGCCATACTTTATGAAAAATAATTAAGAGTAGTTAATGGAAATAAAAAATGAAAAAAAATAATCGATTGATAAATGATCTTTTTGAGTAAAAACCAAATGAGCATATTTATTTCTAAACAAATCCAAAAAAAAGTATGAGAAATAAATAAAATTCAATGCAAATAAAATTTGTTAATAATGAACAATATATATATATATATATATACATATATATATACATATATGATATATCACAAGAGAAGGCAGGGATAATACACTAAAAATTCCTATCGAATTCATATTTTCATACAGAAAATTATGTATAGTAATTTCATCCATCACAGAGAAATAGCCTAATCTCAAATGCCATATGGCTATTTAAATAACAATCTGTTGTGCTTCAGCATAAGATTCTGCAATGTTATAAACTCGTAACCATATATATGCATTCAAATATGCAATTTATTTATTCTATTCTTTAAATCGTTTTCTAAATAATGCAGAATTGATAAAACCTAAGCATTGTCTCCTCATCGAATGCAGGCATTTTTTCCTAACTAGAAAATTATTTTAACTCATTATTTAATTAGAAAAGTTTATATACTACACTATCTACAAATAAGTACTTGGACTAGTATAAAAATGACGATATCTCCGGTCCTGAGGTACGTCAAGCCCGGGTATAAGAAATGTAGCCGATCCTTAAGGGACATATCAAATTTATTCACTGCCCATAAAGTTATGTTCGCAGCTCCCTATACCTAGTTTTCACTTAAAATTGTTTTATTATATAATTACTTAGTTAATAATGATTGATATATATATATATATATATATATATATATATATATATATATATATAATTCACCTTAGCCCATATAGATAACTAAGCTTGGGCAAATTTTGTAAAAATAACTAAAAATGGAAATAAACTAACATATTTATATCATGTTACTAAGGTTTTGAAATTTTAATTCTGAAAATTATAATGGAAAACATTAATTAGGAATGTTTTATTTTAAACTCATGATGCATTAAATCAGTTTGTGCCATACTTTATGAAAAATAATTAAGATAGGTTCATGAAAATAAAAAATGAAAAAAAAATGATTGATAAATGATCTTTTTGAGTAAAAACCAAATGAGCATATTTATTTCTAAACAAATCCAAAAAAAAAAGTATGAGAAATAAATAAAATTCAATGCAAATAAAATTTGGTAATAATGAACAATATATATATATATATATATACATATATGATATATCACAAGAGAAGGCAGGGATAATACACTAAAAATTCCTATCGAATTCATATTTTCATACAGAAAAAATAAATTATGTATAGTAATTTCATCCATCACACAGAAATAGCCTAATATCAAATGCCATATGTCTATTTAAATAACAATCTGTTGTGCTTCAGCATAAGATTCTGCAATGTTATAAACTCGTAACCATATATATGCATTCAAATATGCAATTTATTTATTCTATTCTTTAAATCGTTTTCTAAATAATGCAGAATTGATAAAACCTAAGCATTGTCTCCTCATCGAATGCAGGCATTTTTTTCTAACTAGAAAATTATTTTAATTCATTATTTAATTAGAAAAGTGTAATATACTACACTATCTACCAACATAAGTATTGGAATAGTATAAAAAAAATGACGTTATATACGGGTCCATGAGGTACGTCAAGCCCGGGTATAAGAAATGTAGCCGATCCTTAAGGGACATATCAAATTTATTCACTGCCCATAAAGTTAAGTTCGCAGATCCCTATACCTAGTTTCCACTTAAAATTGTTTTATTATATAATTAATTAGTTATTAATGATATATATATATATATATATATATATATATATATATATATATATATATATATATATATATATATAAAATTCCCCTTAGCCCACATAGAAAATTAAGCTTGTGCAAATTTTGTAAAAATAACTAAAAATGGAAATAAACTAACAGATTTATTTCATCTTACTAAGGTTTTGAAATTTTAATTCTGTAAAATATAATGGAACAGATTAATTATGAATGTTTTATTTTAAACTCTTGGTGCATTAAATCAGTTTGTGTCATACTTTATGAAAAATAATTAAGAGACGTTAATGAAAATAAAAAATGAAAAAAAATCGATTGATAAATGATCTTTTTGAGTAAAAACCAAATGAGCATATTTATTTCTAAACAAATCCAAAAAAAGTATGAGAAATAAATAAAATTCAATATTTAACGAAATCAGAGGTTTATGACTGATAGATGAATGTAAATGAAAATATTTTCTATAGTATATCGAACACTTAATTTTACACATTTAAGTCACTACAAATAGTATTTAAGGAATACTATTTTGTTATATGTGCTTGACTTAAATTATTTTAATTAATTCTATCGAGACTATAATATTTCGAGTTCTATATAATAGAACACACACACGCTGTATTTTCTAGTTTTGACTAGTTACCGTTTTTATATACATTAAAGAAATAATTTTTCCCTTTTCTTAAATTATATAAACATTTAACAGAAATACAGAAAAATCCTCTCTTTAATGAAGCTTTAATCACCAAACAAATTCTTCTAATAATTTCATCTCTATGACAACAGCTTCTTTGATTAAAAATTTATCACATTTCTTCCGCTCAGGCAGAAATGCTCCTAAAATTGTTGAAATATTTTAAATGAAAATGTTTTGATTAAATCACTTTTAAACGTTCTTACTTTGGAGATTAGAATTGATTAAAAAGGAAGCATTCGGCACCTACACTGTAACATCAAAACGTTGGCGAACTCAAATTAAATACCGTTTCTTTTAGTATTTTTCTTTAACTCATAATTAGATGTTCCAAAACATTTTAAAATGCATCAATTAATATTTAATGTTCAGACTCGAGATAAACTGGCAATGAATAAAATAATTATGTTTAATGGGAGATAGTTCCTGCATATATAATTTATTGGAGAACAGTAAATCAGAGTTAATATGTAGAAATAATTTCTCGTTACACGGGAGGCATAAATTTGATATGATATTTAATTATAAATAATATTTCTTAAATTACTTTAGCTCGTTTAATTTTAGTAGCTGAAGTGAAAATTGTTTTGAATTTGTAGATTGTAAAATATGTGGAGTGTTCTTAAATATTACAGACATAGACAAGGTGACTGCTTAACCACTAAAGCATACATAAAATCCATTTGTGTTGAATAATATCATTTTACCATTATAAATAAAGCTATTCAATGTTTTTCCTATTCTTTTTCTACCCCTGAAGAGTAATGGTTTTACCTGACTTACGTAAACCAGTTTGGACTGGATTGAAGCATTTTTCAGCCAGCTGCAGTTATGTAAACTTCACCATTTTCATGAATTTTTCTTGCTGAATTTCATTGTAATCATACGAAATAGTTTTAAATTTAAGTTTAAATATTTTTTTCAGAATTTAAATTTTAGATATTCTATTAACAGATATTTTATAACGTTTTAAAATTGTTTTTACTGTTATTAGTTTTAATTACAAATTTAAACTGCTCTCCTTAAAATACGATGATGGGTGAATTCGTTAAATTTTCTGATATTTAGTTTATTTCATAGGTGCTCAAGATGTCGCGGAAAAAAGTTCTTAAAACTGCCGAGGGGAATGTAGAATAGCTATTTTCAGAGGAATCAGAGTCCGAAATTATTGCTTTGCCACCTGAAGGGGATGAATTAACAGATGAAGAAGGTTTTGATGACTTTGATACTCTTGATATATCTGTAAGAGAGGTTGGAGGTAGTCTTCAGCCAGTTACTGATTCCAAGAGTCATATAGTTTGCTTTGATAATTTTTTAATTCCTATGATTTGTTAGTTAATCTAAGGGTGGATTTCGAGCAACAGGAACTATAAGAAGTAACAGGATACATCATTGTCCCCTTGAAATTCATTCTACTTTCAAAAAGTCTAGCCATGATTCACATGATTTCTACTTTGGTGTGAAAAATACAATTACTGCAATAAAATGAAATGATAAATGCTTTACACTTGCTACAAATTTTTACCTAATTGAGCCCCTAATATCGGTTTCAAGGTCTGAAAAATGAAAAGATGAAAAAATATAAAATCGAATAGCCATGTCTCTTAAACAATTATAACAAAAACATGGTTGATGTAGATTCTTATCTTTGGCTTTTAGCGAAACATAACATAAAAATCCTTGAAGAAAAATGGTATTGGCCAATTCTCAAGTATTTACAACATGGTAAAAGAGAAAACGAGTATGAAAAAGGGAGACATATTACAATAGCCTATCTAAAAGAAGGCAATACAGGACAAAAACAAATCGGTTGGCCAAGTTATACAATTTCATCACGAGTGAAGGAAATAGACACTGTTAGGCGTGATAGAGTTGGCCATAAAATTGGTAAAAGAGAAAAACAAATACGCTGTCAAATGTAAAATTGTTCTTGAAAACTTCTTACATTTCGCATGAAATGTAATGTAACTCTATGTACAAAATGTATTCCAAATTACCATAAATAGTATGAATATGTTTAAACTTAATAAAAAATGTCAAAATTATTTTTGTTTCATTTTATTTGGTATTATATATTAAAGTTCAATTAGAACATAAATGTAATCAAGTAACTAAAAACAAAGGTGAAATACTAAGTGTACAAAATCTTCCATATCCACCCAGCGTCCTATTTATAAGACAGTAATTATCTCGTATTCTAAATTAATGATGTAGAGTTAACGGGTTAATATTGCCTATAATTCATATTCTTAATTTTTTTTCACTTTAAGATTTATACAGTTAAATTATACATTAAAAATAATGCATAAAATTAATACGCTTTTAATTCCTATAAAAGTAATTTACATATTCCAAACTTAAGCAATAAAATGTTTCATACCACTGCATCGCAATAGCATTCTCCTACTATTCATTAATAATATCGTGAGCATATATTTAGTAGCACTCCTCTCTCGCAGTTGAATTATTGCAAGGAATATGGCTTTGATGGAACTACATTCAAGAGTAAAGCCAACAATGATTTGAATCAAAATGTAAATACCTGCCATCAATAGCTTATGAAACGAACTAAGATACTTTAATTACACTCACAATACAACAACGCTACAATCAATGAGATATGAAGTAAGAACGGTAATAGAGTCTATAACGACGGCATTATAGATTATCATGTTGCATTTAATATAATAAACTATAAGGGAACATTTTATTTTGATGGTATCTCATAGTTTTAACTATCAAATTCCATTTATTTTTATAAAATATACTTCCTCTTGTTTAAATCAAGCTTTAAAATAATGCATTGGCTTATAAGAATAACATATACAAACACGCATATCAACATCATATTTCTTTCTAATTCCTTCTCTTCCATTTTTATAAATATTTTAATTTCCTACATTTTTAGTTCATAAGTAATGCACTGAAAAACGAAACGATATTTAAAAATATTTTTAAGCAAATAATTGAAAATTCCTTCGCTAATTTTTTCCATAGCCAGCAACTAAACTCTTCATCAAAATTTCAGTGACTTGTTCTTTTATCATTGTTTGGTTTGGAGAGCTACGGTCTACTTTTTGCAAAACGAGGGCTAATGAGATCGGGACCTACTGCTTAAAGCCGATTCCGAACGGCTATGAACATCCATGCCATAGTGGGATTTGAACCCACGAACTCCGGTTCCGAAGGTTAGCCCCCTAACCATTCGACCATCGTTCGGCTCCTAATGTTTGTTTATTTCATTGTATCATAATCATTCTCATTATATATATATATATATATATATATATATATATATATATATATATATATATATATATATATATATATATATATATATATATATATATATATATATATATATATAATAGTAATTTTTATCAATTTCGGTTCAATATTACATTTTCCCTGTAATTCTTCTCATGGAACTCTAGAGAATATTCTCGAATGTTCGCTTGTTGAAATGCATTTTGTTCCGTAAATAAAAATAAAGTTTTAGCTCATGGGTTACATGATCCACATGGCTTTTAACAAATGGCACAAATGACTATTTAAGAAAATGTCTAGAGATAAATCAAGATTTGTCGACGGAGTTTTTTCGGGAAGTCTTCATATAGGTTTAGTTTAGTGCAGTGTTTCTCAACCTTTTAGTATTCACGGCCCAATTTTCAATCATAATTTTCATCGCGCCCCCCTCCCCACCGCGTACAATAAAATGTATACAATAATAATGTATTTTGCATTATGGCGCTAAACCTGCACTACAACCTTAATTTTAAACTTTGCAAATTACCAAGAATACGGAAATTTATTGACATTTTGCAACACTGATACTCAGCATTGAAAAAACAATAATCCTATGCCTTTTTATTGCTCTTGCGTCCCGCCATGTCGGGCATTCTCACGGTTTCGCGAGAAGTTTCGATTTGTGTGGAATTTGTCTGGTCAGCTTAAAAGTTAAGTTAGGAGCGTGCGCAGATGTGAACAAATGTTTTCTCATAGGGAGAAGGAGAAAGTTCTATGACGCCAATTTCAATTCCAGACAATCTCATTCGAGTCGATCCTTCTTATCGCTATTGAATCTATTCTTAATGTGTATGTTATATATATTTTCGTGTAATTGCAATTCACGGTATTAAATATTCACGGCAGCAGACTTATGCAGAATCATGGATAAATTTTTAAGCGGGCGTAAGCGAGCATTAGACGATAGACAAGCATCAACAAGTACACAGACGAGCGTGGTTCCGAAAATAAAATCAAGAAAATATTCTCAAGAATACTTAAATTTTGGGTTCACTAGTACTGAAGTAAATGAAGAAGAAAGGCCCCTGTGTATCTTTTGCTCAAAAATGTTGGCGGCAGACAGCATGAAACCTAATAAACTTAAACGACATTTGGAAACGCTTCATAGTGAGTACGTAAACAAACCCAGAGAATTCTTCGAATTAAAATTAAAATCATATGAAAAGCAAAAATCATTGTTTAAAAAAACTTTGTCTGTGAATGAAAAAGCTTTAATTGCCTCTTACAAACTTTCATATAAAATAGCCAGATGTAAAAAGCCTCACACCATTGGTGAAGAGCTTATTTTGCCAGCCGCAATTGAGATTGTAGAAATTATGTTTGGAGATAATTTTGCAAAACAATTGCAGTCTATACCTGTTTCAAATGATACTGTTGCCCGTCGAATTGCTGATATAGCTGAAGTTGTAGAGTGTCAGCTTTTGTCGAAGTTGCAAGACAAATTGTTTTCAATACAACTCGATGAGGCAACAGATAGTAATAAAGATGCTCATTTCATTGCCTATGTTAGATTTTGTGACGATTTGTCAGTAGTAGAAGAATTACTTTTCTGCAAACCAATAGAACTCAAAGCAACAGCACTCGCATTATTTGCTATCTTAAATGATTTTATGAACGAGGCAAACATAGAATGGAAAAATTGCGTCGGAATATGCACCGATGGTGCTCGTTCTATATCCGGAAGATTCCAAAGTATTCAAGCACTTGTGAAACAAAAATCGCCACAGTGCGTCTGGACACATTGCATGATCCACAGAGAAGATTTTGGGCAGGAGTGGATGATGAGTTTTCTGCACTAAAAACAAGGGCATTTCGCATTCTACTACCATTTTCAACATCTTACCTTTGTGAAACTGGATTTTCTGCGGTGGCTTCTTTGAAAACAAAATATAGATCTCAGCTAAATATAGAAAAAGAACTGAGAGTGTCTATTTCTAATATTAAACCCTCCTTCGAAAAACTTTGCTCTAAAAGACAGGCCCAAGGAAGTCACTAATAATTATTAAATTTGTTTTTAATTTAGTAAGTTGTTTTAATTTAATAAGTTAATTATTAAATATGTCGAAATGTATTTTGTTTTGTATGTGTGTGTGTGTTTTTTCCTTTCAGTCACTTAATCAATTTTTTAAATAACATTTTCTCTTGGATATGCTCGCGCCCCCCCCCATTAGTGTGCTCGTGCCCCCCTAGGGGGGCGCGCCCCACAGGTTGAGAATCACTGGTTTAGTGTAAGGTTTTATAATGATGCTTTGATATGTCAATGAATAAAGGAAATTAGATTGAAATTTCTAGTGTCTTGACTACATTCTCATCGTGAGGTTACAAGACTGAGAAGCGATGAAAACATTCCTTAATCATACTTCGTAATGAGGCAAAAAAAGCTTTATTACATACATATATATATTTAATGTAACTTACTGAGCTAGAGTAAGCCGGGTCGTTCAAAGATACAGGCTGAAACTCGATTTACTCTTGAGTTAATGCTTTATTCATGGGAATAATTATATACATTTATGTACAGGATTCATTAATTCACTTTCTGTGTGCTGTGATAAACGTTATAATAATACCATACGTTGGTACATTGAAGCTAGTATCACAAGATCAATTCGCTACAGGGTGCCGGTACTGGACTCGGACACCATAATCTATTGGTCTGATTATCCGAACAGTTGACTGAGGCTTGAAATGCTCAGAGTGCGTACAGCGGTAGAGTTCGTTGGGAGTCAAAGGATGCAGCATGATCTAAAATGAAAGCAAGTACCACTCTCAGCTACCTACTTCGAAGCACGAAGTAAAAATACTTATTACATGTAACGGGAATGCGATTCCTAAGTCGAAGGTCCACTTCTTTTTAGAAAGCAGAGACGCAGGTAGTCTCTGAAAGAAAGAAAGCTCCGGCAATTGGAGAGACAAGTGAATGCTGCTTGAGCTCCACCAAAACAAACAAACTCCTCCTAACGCACCTCTCTTGGCTCAGCTCATCTCTTTATTTAGATGTCCAGGTTGCCGCTCGCGAGTTTCTTCCGGAAATTTCCAGAACCCGGGGTGACCCAATCTTGCGGTCAACTGAAACGCCTGAATCAGCTTACTCGTTTCCAGATGTGGCCCTAGTCCTTTAAATTAACCCGACCAACCATCCTCAACCTATTAACGGTACCGTTAACTTGGGGACCCACCGTTACTCGATTTATAGAAGGCAATAGACATCTTAAAGGCGTAGGCATACTGGCTCCAGTGTACTGACAGTTTTTAATTTATCTCTACTTAAGGGGCTGCCTTTGATTTGTGTCTTAGACCTGGTACGCAAATGGGTATGTTCGGACCATGTGTGTCTACCTACCGCTAACTAATATTGTGTGCTGCGAGAGGTCACCTTCCGTTTTTCTTTCACTCCGGTCATGTGACGGATAGTTACAATACACATAAATGTATGTTTGTACATATATACTGTCACCAATAAGTATTTGAACACCTATGCAAATGACGATATCTGAGATCCTGAGGTACGTCACGGCCTCCTCCGGTATACATTGTGTAGACAACAGCATCGGCATTAGTCGCATGCAGTACACTGAGCAGTTCGGAGATCTCTGATTTCGAGAAAGCTATAATTATCGGGTATCAGAAATATGTACGATCTTTAAGGGTCATATTTAACTATCTGAATACCCAAAATCGACAGTGGCCTATGTGATTAAGATGTTCAAGGTGAGCGGTGATTGTCGGAATGTATCCCGTGTCGGCAGACCAACGAAACTGGGAGATAGAGACCGACGATTGCTGTTCAGAGAAATTCGGAAGAACCGCACCGGGAAGGCATACGGGAATATTGTTTCAATGAATACCATCCATAAGAAAACACATCTGCTTGATTTTCATGGTCGTGGAGCTGCCCATAAGCATTTGATAAAGTCCGCTCTGTTCGGTTAATATGGTACAAAGCCCATCGAAATTGGACCGTAGATCATTTGAAATGTGTTCTTTGGAGAGACGAATCAAGGTTCATCTTTTACAGTTCGGATGGCAATGTCTGGTTCTAACGTCTGCCTGGAGAACGTCTCCTGTCGGAATTCATTGTGCAAAAACAGTCAAGTTCGGCAGAGGTGGAATTATGGTCTGGGGATGTTTGCCCATCCAAAATCGGTGAAGGAACTTGTATGTCTACACCAAGCCAAGTTGAAGACAAAACCACTATCTGTAATACAAAGAATTTTGGAAAATATGCCCCGGGGGTTCACACTGTAATTGCCTCTCGTAGACGCTCTACCAACTATTGAATTTGAATAAAACTAGTTTTACATTCCTATCACAGGTGTACAAATATTTATTGGTAGACAGTATTATATATATATATATATATATATATATATATATATATATATATATATATATATAT
Organism: Pardosa pseudoannulata; assembly: GCA_032207245.1. Taxonomy (NCBI): domain Eukaryota; kingdom Metazoa; phylum Arthropoda; class Arachnida; order Araneae; family Lycosidae; genus Pardosa; species Pardosa pseudoannulata. Next base: position 98,218,995 of record CM063506.1, read on the forward strand.
TATCTGATGTAACTAATTTACTTATATTGAAATTGTTTGCCGTATTTTATTCTTTTAAAACTACTGGTGAATACTATTAATATGTATTAAAATATGTATGCAGTCTACTATCAGATATCAATTTCGAAATATTAAATTATCTATACATCTTAAAACATGTTTACTATTAATAGAAGCCGAACATTTCATATAAAACGTTTGTTATAAATTGTCTTAACAACAGAATATTACACAACTATATTAAATTATATTTTAAATAAATTTTAAGTTAACATGAATAAAAAATATTAAAGATTAATAGAATATATTAAAGAATTTATAAAAAAATTAACTATTTCAAAACGTATTTTTAACAATTTTGGATTGTTCTATAAACGAGAAACTTTTTTTATGTAATGTATATGTTTATGACGTTTTTTCATAACTTTATTTTCATGAGTTAATATTCTGCATAGTAGCTGAGTAACATACACCATTTTAAAATACAAAAAAAATAGTCGAAGACTATAATAGTAATTTTAATCACATAATCGCTTTAAATCAGCTTAAGTTTTTATGCGTATAATTATTGATGAAAATTTACTGTGTATCTCTAGGAGTTACAAATAAAAATTTATACTTGGGATGTTTATTTATGAAAAAAGAAATCTCAATAATACTTTTGAAAATTTAAGTACATATATCATTTTTTAAAAACGTCACACTGAATAAAAATACAAAATAACGTTATTCTTTACATTTCTATCGTGTTTTTTTAATAAATTTATAGCTTTGTAAAGTTATCAAATTTTTTAAATGTTAACTTTTTAAGTATTTTCTTATAAATATTTCAACATTAGATATTAGACATTAATATCTGTAAAATGCTCAAAGCCAAGTGGATTTTAATAGGTATTTTGTGATTACAGATTTCTGGCGTATTAAATAAATTCTCTAAAAACTTTCATTTGACAAAGTGTTTTTATCTTGATATGTGGTACTGAAAAAAATTCAGTGATACACTATATAATAAACATAACCTTTAATAATTTTACAAATTTTATGGTTAGAATTTTCATATAAATATATAATGTGCTTTTTAATATGTACCGTTAAAATGTTTTCTAAATTGTACAATTACCTAATAATTTATCCATATCAAAACCTCATTACCTTTTATATTAAAGATCGAAATTTATCATTTTGAAATATTTTCCCGGTTCAAAAGTACTCGATCAGATGTATTATATCTATAAATTAATTTATGAAAGAAAATAAATTGCATAAAATCTCACTTCTACTGTAATTTTGAATTTGAAATATTAATTTTAAAAATACCAAAAAATAATTTTAATTGTTTGTGTTTTAGATATTGACATTTTGCATATAGAAAACATTTATATGTAATATATTTCATATTTTATTATAAAAAAAGAAAAACCATTATATATATAGCTCTTTTTATATATAACATCGCAGTATTATGTATGAAACGAGTATTTTATGTATTAAAAGTGCGTGAAATATGTAATTGAAGCTTACATATTTAGCGCGCAAAACTTCACATATGTTTTCTATATTTTGTAAGTAGAAAATAATCCTCGTGTACTTCAAAGAGTTCACGGGTAAAGTCTAACCGATCGAGATCGTAGGATAGCAACGTCATAATCCCAATCCGAGAGGAAAGCTCGTTTAGCCATCCAAGTAAAAAACATGAGAAAATACTTGATGGGTGCAACCGATCTCGTACTGCGAATCGATGTCCTGTGTGATCTCACCAACCACAGACTACAGTATTTCAAGAGAGTGATCCTGTCGTAAGGCAACACGCAATACCCCATTGAACTACCTAATGACAGGGTGGGTGTATAGTGGATTGTACTTCTTGGACGAAAGAGCGCTTACCTAATCTCTGCACTCGATCAGGTGACAGAACACCAAGGACGGAGTTCTAACAACAGCCCGATCATTTTCCTGAGCCCCACATATACCATTGGAATCACTGCGAGTTCTCGAACATTTTGAGAGCGGAATAGTTAAGAACTGAACTGACAGAACTCACTGAAGCGTCCACAGAGGGAGACTGAATGGATAATGGTTCTTTGTTCGTCATCAAACGGGCAGAGTCCACTCTTTCCGATCATTTTAATGCATTCCCCGGGATGATCCCATGACCAGAAATTTGATTCAGATACAAATCTCTGTTAACTCTTCAATCACTCTTACTTGTTCCTAGACAACTACCATAAAACGCTAGAAATTTATTGTTATACATTCCACGGTACATGATTGGATTAGTACATTTCGTTAATGCTCATATTTCTCTATATATTACTGGAATCACATGATATCTAAAGATTTCTATTGTATTATAATTTGTGTTTGAGAAGGAAACTAATTTTGATTTAGTTTAGTTTGGAGTGATACGACATACTGTTTTGCTCAAGAGGGCTAAAAACTTTAATGGAATTTTAGTTTATTGCATAAATTTATGGTTTATGATTTTTTCAAAATAGTGTTACCAGCCAATATGTACATTGCAAATTCGAGTATTTAGATTCAACATATCTCTCAAACAAGCTTCTAATCTAAATGCTAAAGACTGGTACAAATAAGGATTCACAAATATAAATAAATCAATTTACATAATAAAGTTGTTTATTTATCAAGTAATTTACAAATATTTCTATGAAAATAATTATCCTCAATTATGGGGCATTTGCTTATATAGCATTAACCACTAACAATCGTAGATAGTTGTTGAACATTGTAATATGGAAATACTCTATATGCCGTTACCACTAGAGTAACTGCACATAGTCCTCATAATTTAAAAACAGAGATATCGTTACCTTTGACGACCAAGCTACCGCTGCTTCTTCTATTAAATTTAAAAACATGTATGGTTAGTTATTTGGGGGTAAGTTTATACATGTATCCTAATGGGTTTAAATGCGTAATTCAGAACTAAAATTATACAGACAATAGTGACGAAAAGTTTCACTCTAAGTGTTCGCCATTGTTTGGTGATAATAGAAATGTTTTTAAATAAATATCATTATTGCAATTTTTCTGTCACAAATTAAGTTAGCCCTTTTGCTCTGCAAAGATCTGAATGCATTTTCAGTATAATTAAAATATAAATCAACTAAAATTGAAAATCTAAATGAATATCTTTATACTCATTAAACATTTTTTTTATATTGCACTATTTAATTGAATTTACAAAGGAGTAGTACATACGTATGTTTTTAGATTCAAAATTTAAATTGTGAATCATAAAGGATGTAATTTATTTTAATTTAAAGAGAAAAATATTAATTTTCTCTGACTATAATAATACTCAAAGAATTAGATTGAATAAGCTCTATTGATCCTTTATAAAATAAAACGAACAACGAATTAAATCGACTTTTAGATTAACACACAAAACGTCTGAAATAGCCTTTTTATGCCTTCATTTGTCGATACGTAGCTAAATATTTGTACTTGTGGTCTGTTTTTTTTCTTTTTTTTTCATTGTTTGCAGTGTTGTATTTGCTTAGTCACTAAAATTTTAAAAGAACATTTTTAAACTCCCAAAAAATTGAAGCTTTTTACATGTAAAACACTTAAAGAATTAGATATTGAAAATCATTTAACAAAATTTAAAACTCTCATATGGTATTTTACGTAAAATAATGCTGTTTAATTAGTTTACAAAATTTTGCGGTTTTTTTATAGTTCGATAATATATATGTAATATATGAAAGTTATTTTCCATTAATATCTCTTTAAAAACCTCCTTCTCCCATTCTAATTGGTTAAAATCTATTTTCCCAGCCACAAAATGTCTTAATCAAAGGACTGGTATCGATTTAACATTCATGCAACACTTTCCAAAAGCTTTGTATGCAATATATGTTAATTGTCTCACGATTGAAAAAATTCTCCAGCTGTAGCATGTAAATGGCTCAGTTTTTTTTCTGATCTAACGGTTAAATTTGCTGACTAAATTTCCTGTCCCTTGAAAAATTATATTTGTTTCGCTCTTGGGTGGACCTCTGTTGATCAAAGTGTTTTTCGTATCATTCTCTTGTCTGCCGTTGACTGGCATTTTATCAGCTCCTCAATAAATATTTAGGTTGTTATCAAAATTGTGCATCTCTTCAAAGTGACCGGAATGCAACATTGTACTTTAGTCTATCTTCATAAACTTCTTCTTGACCAGTAGTCCAGGTAAGTAAAAACAATAGGGCAATAATCAAATGTAGTCTTAGAATCCCTCTCTTCTCCCCTTTATTCATCTCCCTGACATTTTATCAGCTCCTCAATAAAGATTTAGGTTGTTCTCAAAATTGTGTATATCTTCAATGTGACCCGACAGCAACATTGTACTTTAGTATAGCTGCATAAACTTCTTCTTGACCAGTAGTCCAGGTAAGTAAAAACAATAGGGCAATAATCAAATGTAGTCTTAGAATCCCTCTCTTCTCCCCTTTATTCATCTCCCTGACATTTTATCAGCTCCTCAATAATGATTTAGGTTGTTCCCAAAATTGTGTATATCTTCAATGTGACCCGACAGCAACATTGTACTTTAGTATAGCTGCATAAACTTCTTCTTGACCAGTAGTCCAGGTAAGTAAAAACAATAGGGCAATAATCAAATGTAGTCTTAGAATCCCTCTCTTCTCCCCTTTATTCATCTCCCTGACATTTTATCAGCTCCTCAATAAAGATTTAGGTTGTTCTCAAAATTGTGTATATCTTCAATGTGACGCGACTGCAACATTGTACTTTAGTATAGCTGCATAAACTTCTCCTTGACCAGTAGTCCAGGTAAGTAAAAACAATAGGGCAATAATCAAATGTAGTCTTAGAATCCCTCTCTTCTCCCCTTTATTCATCTCCCTGCACCTAGCTCCTCAATAAAGATTTAGGTTGTTCTCAAAATTGTGCATCTCTTCAATGTGACCCGACTGCAACATTGTACTTTAGTATAGCTGCATAAACTTCTCCTTGACCAGTAGTCCAGGTAAATAAAAACAATAGAGAAATAATCAAATGTAGTCTTAGAATCCCTCTCTTCTCCCCTTTATTCATCTCCCTGACATTTTATCAGCTCCTCAATAAAGATTTATGTCTAAACATTGTGATAATCATCTTTCAATGGTAAAGCAAAAATTATTGTATGATTGCATAATTCTGACAGTTATAGTATGTGAAATATGTGACATCTCTTCTTGTTATCTCCAGTAGAAAGTCCTCAATAAATCTTTATTTGCATTTTAATTAGAATTATAAAATGAATTTTTTTCAAGTGAATGTAAAATTTAACTGCATTACTTCAATAAATGAAGAGGAGTGGGGTAGAAAGGTTTAATGCGCAGTTAAATATCTGAACTCTTACAGGTTCCAGTCAGCACGGTTCGTAAAATTTTCTCTATAATACCACTATGCCAAATACACAATTTTACAGTAGCTTCTTACTGACATACTGAATTAAATATCTTTCTCTCCTAATTTCTTACTAATTTATGCGTTTTCAAAGAACACCTACCAATTAAAACTCCATAACAGGGACAAGAGAATATTCGTTTAAAATTAACGATTGATCTATCATTATCAAAGGTTACCAGATATTGGTATTGCCAAGGACCATGCGCTTTCGAGAAATTACGTCTTAAGGAAATTGTCTCCTGTCTACTATCTATGAAGAAAAGTACGAATATTTTGCAGAACCAGATAATCCAGCGCTACATGAAAGTGATAAGACAGACTGAATTCTCCTTGTCTGATATGGCCCCGATGTGATGGATGGGTTTTGAGCAAAGAATGATACATAGTATCTCTCATGGTTAATAAGCATTTTGTGACTACTTTAGTCCGATGTACTGATACAAATTTCAACAATTATTTATACGGAATACCCATTTTTTCATAAATAATAATAGTATCAAGATTAGGAGAATAATAGTTAACCCCTTCCGGTATAATTTAATAATGAAAAACTGTGCATGAAATAACCATTTAATATTTATTTAAAAAACTTGTTTCATTTTACAATTCTTACATATTCTTAATTAAAATCCACTTTTTACATAGTGTTAAATAATATCAGAAACATTAAAATTATGAAATTTTCAAAGCAAAACATTAATAAGATATACAGATAATAAGTCTTCAAGCTAGTGGTACTTTTCAAAACAAAGTGCAAAGGAATACTGGATTGTTTACACCGCTAGGGAGTCTCACTTCTAATTTGATTCTTGTAACACACATGCATTTCTTAGTAGGTTTTCTTTTATTCTGACTCATTAATTTGGCAATGACTTTTAAAGAAATTCTAAGTAAACAAAATTCAAAGACTTGTGATTTTCACAAGTGATAAAAGTGTTGCCAAATTCAGTACACTAGAAATTTTAAACTAAATTAATTATCATATTTAACAGTAACTTTAATCGCATGACGAGTGTAGCTCGTCATTGTGCGGTATGGAAGGAAAAACTAATGACGCGCTAGAGTCCTCATTTTACCGGAAGGGGTTAAAAAGGTAACTTATTTCCAATTCTAATGTTGATACAAAGTGGTTAAATTATAAAAACAAAAATGGGAAATTCATTTTTTAGATGATTTTTCATTTAAAATAATTATTTTAGTACATTATAAATGGTAAAATTATAATTATTTGTGAGTACTAAGAGTGAATAGTGCAATCTGTACCCTCACCATCGCATCGGTCCTAACAAGGTTTCCAAATATATATGCTCTCAAGAATACTTTTCCAGAATATATACTCTTGTGTATATATATATTTCCTATTGTTACATTAAGAAATGTGTATCCTACGCGATAATACTTACTGGATCGAAAAATTTCTTAATCAGTTTCCTAATAAAAAAAGCATATTTGTTGATATTTTAACGTTCATATATATTTTTTAAGATTTCTTTGTTAATTTGTTATATTCTGTTCTGTGTAAATTTCTTTCACTTTTAAGATCATAATTTGTATTATATGTAACATAACAAAGATTTTTGAAGTCAATGCAATTCTTAATGATACACACAGAACATGTAATACGAATTATAAATATAGAAATCATTTTACAGACACTTATTTAAGTTAAGATATCATCTCATCTTCTTCTATACTGTCTAACGTTTAGTTTCTATCCAGCGGACATAATTTTGAATCCTATACTATAATATTTTACAGACATTTCCTATAATATATTACATACCTTTATTTAAGTTTAGCAACTTTTCCTCTTATTCCATACGGTCTAACGTTTCTTTTTCGATGAAACAGACATAATTTGGAATCCTATAATATAGTATTTTACAGACATTTATTAAAATTAAGCTAGCAACTTTTCCTCTTATTCCATAATGTCTCACGTTTGTTTTCTATGGAGCAGACATAATTTCGAATCCTATATTATAATATTTTACAGACTATACAATTTTACAGATATTTCCTATAATATTTACAGTTATTTATTTAAGTTAAGCTAGCAACTTTTCCTCTTATTCAATACTGTCTAATGTTTGGCTTCTATGGAGAAGCCTTTTTTTCCTCTTATTCCATACTGTCTAAATTTTGTTTCTATAAAACAGACATAATTTCGAATCCTATACTATAGTATTTTACAGACATTTATTAAAATTAAGCTAGCAACATTTCCTCTTATTCCACAATGTCTCACGCTTGTTTTCTATGGAGCAGACATAATTTAGAATAATATATTATAATATTTTACAGACTATAAAATTTTACAGACATTTCCTATAATACTTTACAGACATTTATTTAAGTTAAGCTAGCAACTTTTCCTCTTATTCAATACTGTCTAATGTTTGGCTTCTATGGAGAAGACTTTTTTTTTCCCTCTTATTCCATACTGTCTAACTTTTGTTTCGATAAAACATACATAATTTCGAATCCTATACTATAGTATTTTACAGACATTTATTAAAATTAAGCTAGCAACATTTCCTCTTATTCCATAATGTCTCACGCTTGTTTTCTATGGAGCAGACATAATTTATAATCCTATATTATAATATTTTACAGACTATAAAATTTTACAGACATTTCCTATAATACTTTACAGACATTTATTTAAGTTAAGCTAGCAACTTTTCCTCTTATTCAATACTGTTTAATGTTTGGCTTCTATGGAGCACACTTAATTTCAGATTCTATGAAATTTTGGTGTATATTTGTGCTATCTCTTCGTATGAAGCAATATTAATATGGGTTTCGTGTATGGTTATAATAGCATCAACAGGTACATGAGTAAACGTTGATTTGGTTTGGAGTTCTATGGTCTACCTTTCTGCAACATGAGGGCTATTGACACCGGAACCTACTGCTTAAAGCCGATTCCCAATGGCTACGAGCATCCATGCCAGAGTAGAATTCGAACACATGAAATAAGGTGCCGAAGATCAGCACCTTAACCATTCGCCTATCATTCGGTGAATAAATGTTGGTAAACTCAATAGTTAGAATGACTTTTTGTGTTAGAATGAAAACGGTTATCCTCTTGTCTCAGTGGAAATGAATATGCATTAAAATCTTAAAATAATATTTAAAAAAACTATTTTTATAACATTAGAATTAAAATAAGTATTAAACGTTACAGATTTTATTTATGCCTGAAATAAGTTTCACATTTAGTAAAAACACATTTAAATATAACACAGAATAAAGCCAAGCATGAACACTGTAATAAATTAAAATGTACTTTTCTATAAATGCAATTTTCTATAAATATAAATTTATTATCTATGTACTATTCATATATCGAAAAGATTTTGTATACTGCTTGAGAAATAATGTATACTAGAACAATCTACTCTAGAACAGTCTGTAATAACGTAAGCAACGACTAACACAAGCTCATCTATACATTATAGAATTTTCCGACTCTGTTGTGATTAAACCATTTTAGTAGCCGGGAATATTGAGTAATATCCGCAAGATATTCTAATTGTACCACCTGCAGAGAATGATGCAATATTATGCAACAAGGGAGAATCCTCTCCGATTTCTCTGAAAATGTAAATATCTGTCTCAAACAGCATATTAAACACGATATTACTTCACTTAGATTGGCAACAATATTCAAATTACTTCAAGGTAGTAGTGTTTAATTCGACGTTTGCTCTTGTGCATTGTTAGCAATGTTGCCGTACATCTCATCTCATTTAGTCTGAAGTCTATTGTTTGAAATATTTAGGCAGATTTGAACAATGTCCTATATTTCAGTATATTACGAGTAAGCAATAAATGATGTGTGTTTTAATAACTGATGCATTGACTTCTTCACATGCCTTATTTAGTGAATGTTTTGTTTTCAGACGAACATATCTAGATAATTTAGATTTATATATATATATAGTTTATTTAGTGAGATTTATTTTAATAAAAATCAATAGATGCTTAACATTAAAACAATACTTTAAATAATTTTGTATAAAAACAAATTCCTTTTCTTTATAATAATTGTGAGTTCTTCACATGCCTTAAGTAGTGAATTTTTTGTTATCCGTACGAACTTATCTAAATAATTTTGATTATTTATATATATTTTATTTATTGTGATTTATTTTAATAAAAATCAACAGATGCTTAACATTAAAACAGTACTTTAAATAATTTTGTAAATAAAAACACAATTTCCTTTTCTTTATAATAATTGTAACTTCTTCACATGCCTTATGTAGTGAATGTTTTGTTATCCATACGAAATTATGTAAATAATTTAGATTTATATATATTTTATTTAGTGTGATTTATTTTATTCAGAATCAATCGATGCTTTACATGAAAACAGTTTTTAAATAATTTTGTACATAAACAATTTCATTTTCTTTATAATATTTGTGACTTCTTCATAACCTTATGTTGTGAATGTTTTGTTTTCCTTACGAACTAGTTTAAGCTTATGTAAATAATTATATATATATATATATATATATATATATATATATATTTATATATCTTTATATATATATATATATTATATTTAGTGTAATTTATTTAAATAAAAATCCATAGATGCTTAACATTAAAACAGTACTTCAAATAATTTAGTACATAAACAATTTCCTTTTCTTTATAATAATTGTAACTTCTTCATAAGCTTATGTTGTGAATGTTTTGTTATCCGTAGGAACTTATATAAATAATTTAGACTATTTATATATATTTTTTATTTAGTGTGAATTATTATAATAAAAAGAAATAGATGCTTAAAATTAAAATAGTACTTTAAATAATGTACATAAATATACAGATTCCTTCTTTTTATGTAATCTATAAAATTAAGGTTTAATAGATCTGGAACAGTTTATAAATTTAAGGGGGTACATCACCTTTAAATAATTTTAAAAGTAATTGTTTACTTATTTTCAACTATCAACTTTTTTTTTAATTTATCGTAAATGCATAAAATTTTTAGAATCTGTTCTATACTTTTATTTAAAAAGTTTTGCTAAATTTACTTAGGTTCTAAAATATAAAACTTTTTTCATAAAGCAAAAAGGGATCATGTTTCAAAAATTAAAAAAAAACATTCTGACACTGTCCGAAGACTTACACTACTCCCAAGTGATTTCATTAAATTTTTTTCTTTACTAAGTAATTTTTTTAAAAAAGTTTCAGAAATATATCAGAGTATTGAGTTTTAGAAAAAATAATGAATTTTAATTTTCTAAATGTCTAAAAGTTACATTTCAAATACTACAAATACTAATTTAAATAAACAACAACAAAAAAGAATATAGAATTTCATTCTAGTCTTAAAATATTATTATTGGTAAAATTTCAAATCAATCTGTGCAAAACATATATTTTTTATTTACAGTGTGTGAAATACAGTGTGTCCATTTTCATAAATTGAATTTAAACTTTTAAAATTTTCCACATCAACTATGATTTTAAACGCAGTGGTTTTACAGGTTATAAATTGAATTTTTTAATATGCTTGTTTTTAAACAAATTAAAAACATCCTGAGACTGTAATAATATAAAAATAAAACAATTGAATTTTTGAAGGTTTAAATTTAATGGCCTTTATCTATTTTTATTTTCTAAATTAACGTTTAATCGAGTATTTTCACCATCTGAAGATATCCGTTAAGCGACAGTAGTTAACAATATAAAGTATTTAAGTAGATCATTTTAATTAAAGTCTTTAAAAACACATTACAGATACCCCATTTTCTTGTTGGTTACAAAAATAAAATAAGGTGAAGTAGGTTATAGTGAAATTTTAGCTGGTATGTCAATTCGATATGGATAGTTCGAAGAATTGTGAAATATCACTAAGATTAAGAGAATAAAATTAAAAAGGACATTTTATTATTTATTTATTTTAATTCATAAAATTATAGTAAAATAGAGATCAGTTACTATTCATAACTGTATTAAACAGTCAATAAAAACTAATTTTAGATATCTCTATGCACTAACCACCTTATCTGTATTTTCAATCGTCATATATCTTGGATATTTACTGAAAATTTATGAAGTAGAATATAAAATGTAAGTTAAAATGAATATATTTGTAAGTGCCAAAGTTTCTATATTTGCATGTAGATTTTTATGTACAATAACTACTACAATTAAATACACATTAAAAAATATTCATAATAATTAGATTAAATAAAATTTTACGTAATGAATGTATTAATGTTCATTACTTTAATGACTATATTTTTATAAACATGCTTAAAATAATTAAAAGAAATTCTAAAAACATCTGCATTATGA
>CM063506.1:98235739-98278239 GCA_032207245.1 Pardosa pseudoannulata
TAAGGCTTACAGGGGGACAGTTTTACAGTTAAACTACTGCTAACATCATTAACTCCTGATCTACTTGTTTTCATTAATTCTCACATTTATAAGGTTCATGGGTAATATTATAAATGTGAAAATTCCAATTAAATGTCCAATAATTTCTAATTATGAACTTTAAAGGGTTAAAGTATTAAAATTAGTTCTAACTACATCACATCTGTGACAAAATTATTTATTTTAGGGTAATAAATCTTACTGGTTCTTTAAAATTCCGTTTTTTATCTTACAGAATATAAAATATAACTATGGTCCAATTTACAGTCAAATTTAGCTGAGATCTATTATGCTAAGTCAAAGCTATGATACTTTGCATACAGATAAAGTGAAGAATAAATATATACTATGGATAAAAAATTAAATCAGGTAACATTGTTGAAAAATTTATTTTTACGAAATATTTTATAATTTTCTTAAATACCTCTTGCATCATTTAGAACTGCTCTTTATATCAAAGTTCTTTCAAAAACATTGATAATAAGCCATACTCTTCTTACATTCCATCTTGAAATAAAAAGAAAAAAATACAGAATTTTATGACGAAAGGCTTAATAGAGAGACTGAGAAAAACGTAATACAGCAGAATCACATTAAATTTATCAACAAGGTATAAATATCCGTGTAAATATACTGTAATTTTGTGAGAATTGTGAATATTTTACAATCACTATGAAATTTAATAACATAATTTCAGGAAACTTTGCACACAGACACATAGAAAATAAAATGAATCCCATTAAAACATATCTTTAAATTCTACTTAAAAAATAATTATTTAAATGTATATTGCATTATATCGTTGATGAACTGAATTGTTAGTTTCCTTCCAGCGTTTTATGCCTGGGGTTTGAATTTTCTGAATTCAAATTCAGAGTTGGTATTGTTAACGAATGCAGAAGGGAGTGAAGATTTGATAAGTGATATTAAGTATTCTTTGTCTTATAGGTTGGTTAGTTGGATGGAGTTTGATGGCACTGAGTCCTCTTGGAACATATTGTGAAAAACAAATAGTTTAATTAATTATACAATGATCAAGTCAAAACATGTATAAAAGGAAGCTGAAGATAAAAACTAGACAAGTAAAAATGCAAAGACAGTGTAGAGTAGAGACATAAAACGAAAAGTAAAAAAACAGCGATGAGGCATAAAATTCAGATGTGAGGGTAAAAACCAATGCCTTTTAAAACCAGAAAAAGCTTAAGATGAGGTAGATTATTTAAAATATCTTTAATACTAATAGATGAAAAGTTAAAATAATGAATACGATGTTTTTTTAACAGTTGAGGGCATGCTTTACGGAGATAACTGTATTACAGGGATCGCAAACTAGAGTAGATTCTCCGAGTAAAAGATGGCGGTAGGTAAAATGCATATGACCATATACATATATACACATATGGATATAGATAGAGAGATAAATAGATAGTGAGAGATAGATAGAGATATAGATAGAGAGATAGAGAGAGAGATAGAGAGATATAGACATAGAGAGATAGAGATAGAGAGAGAGATAGATAGATATATAGAGAGATAGAGAGATATATAGAGAGATAGAGAGATAGAGAGATAGAGAGATAGATAGATAGATAGATAGATAGATAGATAGATAGATAGATAGAGAGAGAGATAGAGAGAGATATATAGAGAGATAGAGAGAGATATATAGAGAGATAGAGAGAGATATATAGAGAGATAGAGAGAGATATATAGAGAGATAGAGAGAGATATATAGAGAGATATAGATAGAGAGATAGAGATATAGAGAGAAGGAGAGAGATAGATGGAGAAATAGATAGAGAGAGATAGAGACAGAGAATGAATGTTAGAGATTCAGAGATAATGTGTGTATGTATGTATATGGAATATGGATATATGGATAATGGAATATGGACCAAATGCATATGGAATTTTATGGCACACTTGAGTCCTCTTGATCCATATTATGCCAAATAAATAGCTTAAATTAATTCAATGATCAAGTCAAAACAGCTATAAAAGGATAACTGATGATAAAAAGACAAACAAGTAAGAAATACAAAAACAATGTAAAGAAGAGACATGAAACCAAAAGTAAAGAACAGCGATGATGCATAAAATTCAAATGTGAAGGTAAGAACCAATGTCTTTTAAAACCAGAAAAAGCTTAGGATGAGGCGGATTATTTAAAATACCTTTAATACTAATAGATGAAGAGTAAAAATAATGAATAGGATGTGTTTTAAACCTGGGACAATCGTTGAGGACATACTTTACGGGGATTACTGTATTACAGTGATCGCAAACTAGAGTATATTCTCCGAGTAAAAGATGACGGTGGGGAAAACACGTATGACCAATACGGAGGCAAGTAACAATAACATCAAGTCTCCTAGATGCTAAATTGGTCCAATTTTCAATGTTCGGTTTAACGGTATGTAACTTGTTATCAGTACTTTCATTCCAAGTAGCCTTTGTCTTATAGGAATATATGGAAATGAAAGTAGTAAACAGTATCTCAATTAGTTAGATAAATTCCAAAACCTCAAATTATTTCTTATTTTAGGTAGAAATTTTAGTACTTAGATTAGTTATCGAAGATGTATGTATACACAGCTGCATACCTCTGAATTAATAGCATCCAAATTGCTTTTGGAATGTCAGATTCACTTTAAAATAAACATGCAAGACAATGATTTTTTAAATATTTTGATAATCTTGAGATGTTAACCCATATTGTACCACTCTAACTAAATATTTCTATAAGTTATTAAAACTTAATCCATATCATTAATATAGTGTAACTAAGTATATAAGACTAAAATTTTGAAAAAAAATATTTTTAATTTTTTATGTAATTGGCTGCTTTATAAATAGGACAACTGTTCAATACACTACTAAAACTTAACAAATACCACTTACATTGCATTAGGCTGATTCATAGATCAAATTTGGGGTAGTTAGTCAACATTACATTTTAAGCATACTGTAGGTTTTCCCTTGCAGTTATTGAACTGTCAGTAAGAGAGTAAGTTTATCTTGCAATCTCTAGTTTTTCTGAAGGGAATAGACATCCATTTACCCCTTGTTGTGTCGAGGTGTGTGAACAGGTGTTTGAACTGGTTTTTATTGAAAGATAAGAAATTAATGTACGCTATCAATGCAATATCGAATTCATGGAAAAATAATCGGGATTGGACCGTCTTCTTAATTTTAGGGCACTTTTTTATGCTTACAAAATATTTATAACTTTATTATTATATGGAATTTTATTTGCTGTCCTATTTATAGGACAGCGGTCCAATATGGGTTAAAGATTACCAGCTATTGCAGTTAACATACATGGGCAGAAATCATTTTTTTATTTGTTAAACTATATCATTTTGAAAATTGCCTGGCCTTCAAAAAGAAGCTAGCGTTATTAATCCCAAAGCAATTACACCTTAGGAGAAAAATAGGTTCATTTTTATCTTTTCTGGAATACATTTCGAGCGTGTCGTATGAAACATTGATCAAATTTCTTTCATATATATCAAACGATCATCTCGAAAGTCTCTTTATTACTTATATTGAACGAAACTTCATTTTTCTTCAAATGCGATAAGAAAATGAAGAACAGAAAGCTCTCCCCCTAGCTTAGTATTGGTGAACGATGAGATCTGTATTACAGAACTTAAGGGGGGGGAGGCGACTGCTAAAATGAGTTTCCCAACTTGATTATCATCTGCCTTAAAAGCTTTCTAAATTGACTTCGTGTTCCCTTCTTTATATTCACTCAATCGATGACTCACGTTAATTCAATTTTTAAGACATGATTTTTTTCCTGCATTACGAAGCAAATATACATAGTGATCCTTGCAGTAGGATATTCGTAGCATAGATGATCCTGTTAAATGAGAATTTTAAAGTGTAATTAATAGATTTTCTTCTCATACGTAATTAATGGAATTTCCTTGGGATTATCCATCAGATCGTCTATCCTTCAGATTTTCTATTTCTGATTGAATTAATTTGTAATTTAAAAGCAGCTGACCACGAAGATAAAAATAGCCATGTGTCTGTAAATTTTAAAATATTGTTGAACACATGTATGCATTGCTAAAATTGTAAATGCTAAAAATATTACTAATATTAGAATACATTTCTATTCTTGCTTTAAAGTTTTGTACATACTGTGATATCGCCCAAAATTGATTTGGTATCGTATAATGTAACTGAGAAAATATCTTATGCTTTTAACAAATTTCTTTTAAATTAATGTACATATTTAAAAAATGAAAATAAGAATTTTATTAAAATATTTTTGAATACATGCATGCATTGCTAAACTTGTGAATGCTAAAAATCATTACTAATATTAGAATACATTTATATTATTGCTTTAAAGTTTTGTACATACTGTGATATCGAACAAAAATGATTTGATATCATATAATGTAACTGAGAAAATATCTTATGCTTTTAATAAAGTACTTTTAAATTAATGTACAGATTAGAAAAATAAAAATAAGAATTTTGCCATGTAAAACATTCTTTTAAACATTATTTTTGAAGACATTATCTTTAATTAAAGAGGAATATAATGTAATTGATACCTCAAATTATATGCGCGTACAAGTGTTTGTTACTAAGTTTATAATTCATGTATGAATGTTATAACATACATATCTCCGGAAGTATGTTTCAATGCTTTATTTAAATGTTTTAAAGCAATCAAATTAAGCACTAGAACTGTGAAATCTTTATAAATGCATGTCTAAGTGTAGAATATTGTATTCTTATTTTCTGTGTTTTTAGTTAGTGATGTTTAACACAAACGTAAGTAAAAGATCGCATACATTCATCACTTAAAATATCTTATAGTTAAAGCACGGTTTTACAGGTTTCTAAATTATAATTAGGCATGAAAATAGAAAGAAAATATGTCTAATTTTCCTTAATGTTGTATTTTAAAAGAAAAATAACATTTTGCTGAATTGAAGAAAAATTTATTCATCTGTGTTTTAGTTTTCATTTAAAATACGTATATGCAAATATTTCAATATTTTATACAGGTTATTACTATGTTGAATCTCAAATATTGAATTCGAAATACATTTCGAAGTACTTGGAATCAGATGAGTCTCCAAAATTTCCCTATATAGAAATTTTTATGCGTATTTTGTGACATAAAATTTTTATGAGTGCATAAAATATTTCACATAATAAGGAATTTTAAAACTTACATGAAGTCAAATACTGAATACAATTAATGAAAAAAAAATGACTGGTTAGATAAATAGCTGTCTAAAGTTTAAAAGAATTAATGAATTACACAAATTTATTCACAGTAGGTTTGGTAAAAGTTACAAATATTTTATTTAAATTTAATAAATTAAATTATTTATATCTATTTATACTGCTTATCTTGATTCAATATTCAAATATATAATTTGAATTTCAAATTTTGTTATATAATCACTTGCACAGAGAGACAAACAGGTGAACATATAGTTAGAATTAGAGACTTTACTGGTTGTACCATATTACAAAATATTACCAAAATATAAATTATGAGTTATGAAACAAACTACATAAACAATAAACAATGAATCAATAACTCTAATGTGTCTAAAAAACTACCACACACAGATTATATAACAGTTCACAAAATTGTTGAAGCAAAACTCTCTAGGCTTAAGTATTGTCTTGAAGTCTGAACTTATGTACAATTATTAAGGAAAGAGAGGATAAAAACTTCAACAAAGGGATGTTTTGGCATTAAATAACTTTACAACATACTTGTACACATTGGGAAAGTTTATGAATCTTAAACGTATTTTTTTTTAATCTTTATGAATTTGTACGCCAAATTAAGATGAAAAATTGCTGCTAGAGTTTAAAAATTTATCTACTTAATTTTTTATCCTTTTTTCTGATTAAATTATTTTTATAATAAAATGTATTTAAAACATTTATTGTCAATCCCTAATATTTACACAATTGTTTAAAGACCGTAAAATGGTTCTAAAATGTTTACATTAAATGGCAAACAAAGTCATCGGAATTGCTTTATTTCCATATTTACACAAATATTTTGACTTATATTTTTAATTAAATGTTGCACATTTATGTACTTTGTAAGAATCTGCAAATTTTTTTCCTGGTTTGTATTTGTATTTAAAGACTAAAAAAATTTCACTTGTATGAATTCAAAAGTTTACAGCATAAAATTGTATTAAATACTATATGTAAGTAGACATTTATCTTTCAAGGTAGAAACCTAAATCAGTTTTACATACCCTATATTTCACTCATATTCGAAAGAAAAAAATTACTCTATCAATTAAACATATTTCTTTATAGATATGCATGCAGTAATTGAATAGTCGAATTATTTGTTTAGTTTTAGACACTGCAATCTATTTTCCCTAAGTGATGGATAATGAGACTGAAACTTACAATATAAAACTGTTTTTGAACTATTACGAAGAGACTTGCCCGCAATGTGATTGGAAACAAGAAATTCGGAAGCAAACACCAGTACCCATTTGATTCCTCTACTTCATCGGTTATGTAATGTTGGTTTGCAGTGTATGCAACGAATTAACATGCATAAATATGTTATATATATATATATATATATATATATATATTCTGTTCTACACTCAAGAGCCAATGAAGTGAAAAATGATCTTCAACTGCCCATAAGATGTTAAAGACCCAAATGGCATTCTGTTCGATTTTGAAGAAAGCCTACCTCGCAAATGCTTCCCTCTGTACGGTATCCGATGGTTAAAGTTGATGACATGACTGCAGTCTGCGTGGATACAGATCAATGATTCCATAAAGAACATTGAGTACCGAGGATGGTGGAAAGCTCAACCGTCTAGCAGCGTCAAGATCATTGCTCAATTCTGCAGCTGATTCAGACGCTATGGTTTCAATTTCGAATGCAACACGCGGCGAAAATGCCTCAATTAACCATGGTCGTCCGGTTCTTACACGATCCTCCAACGTTCCAGTTTCCTCAAACCGCTGAACAAGCTTTTTATAGACTGTCACTGTTAAAGTCCCTTTTACACTCGTGACTTTCTTCTCAATTCAGAACTAACGCAAGGCAGCTGTTGTTGATTCCTCAAGAGCACTGCTCGATCCTGCAGCTGATTCAGACGCTATGGTTTCAATTTCGGATGCAACACGCGGCGAAAGTGCCTCATTTAAACATGGTCGTCCGTTTCTTACACGATCCTCCAACGTTCCAGTTTCCTCAAACCGCTGAACAAAATTTATAAAGCCTGTCACTGTTAAAGGCCCTTTTACATTCCTGACTTTCTTCTGAATTCGGAACTAACGCAAGGCAGCTGTTGCTGATTCCTAGTTGTCGTAAAACAACTTCACCAACAAAGCTTTATTCTTTGCACTTTTTCGCTTTTTTTTTCGCATACATTTTTTACAGAGGTGAATTGGTTATGTATTTATAGGAGCGCAAATTCTTAAAACAGTCTCATTTGCATATTTCCACTGAAGTTGCTCGTACCAGTGCCATCTATCGGCTGTTTTTGAATTACTGTTTTTCTGTTTAAAAAAAACTCCCATGTCCTTGCGATACTAACTCTGTTTTTACTAAACCGTTTTTTAATTTTCTTTATTTTTCCGGTTATTATGAATTTTTAAAGTTTATACGGACTTTTTGATCACCCGGTACTATCAACAGCTTTTATAATACACTCTTTAGGAATTGGAATAGTTTTTTTGAATAATAACTTTACTTCCGGTCGAATTTATTTTATAACATACATACTGTTTTAAAATTACTGTCTTTGTTGGATTCTACATAAGAGAAACATTAAAACCTAAGCTAACAAAATGACAATGTTTAAAGTAACATTTCTGTATTTCATAAATTTATAAACGTTTGGTGATTTTGTTGGTTTTATTAAAGAACTTCCTTCAATTACCTGGCTACGCAACATTGAGCTGATTTAATTAAACCGTTGTGGGTCCAAAAATATGTGTGAAAATACGCAAATTATTTTGGATGACTCTAACTTATCACTGAAAATCAATGAGGTCCGAGAATACCTACTTAAAACTTAATTTCGGTGCGTTGTCATTATTTCACTCTTAAATCCCATTCATGATCGTTAACTACGGCTAACAAATGTTCTGTATAATTCAGACATAAACTTACAATACTATAATAAAACACCCTGCTTTAAACGGGCCTTGCGCTCCAAATATAAATTCCCCTTACTCTCAAATTGCATTAATCAGTTTTGATGACAATGGATATAATTATCACAAAATACTAAATTTTCTCTTAAAACACTACTTCATTTATTAAAAGCAATGCTTTAAACTAACAATTACTAAAAAGAAAAAAAAAGTTTAGGGAAACAACCCTTTTCTTTTCACTTGATTTCACCATGTACGTGTTTTTATAATATCCGGCTTTCAAAGCATGACCCGTTATTTCGTTTTAAATGCGACAAAAATGTTTCTCAAATATTAGATTTTTGATTTATTTTAAACATTTTACACGTATAATTTTTTTACATCTCTACAATTTTCCAAAGATGTATATTTAAAATTATGTAGACCCAAAACACGAAAATTGTATAAAGAAAAACTTAATTTAAATTTTTTGGAAAATTAAGTTATAAATTAATGTATTTATATTTAACTATTTAGTATTACCTATATTCTTTATTAACGAAAAATATAAGTAAAAGAGAAAAACGGTTCTTTGTTATTTTGAAATTAGAAGGTAAAAATATGTTACCCAAAATCAATACATTATTAATTGAACATTTTTACATAACATGGTTTTATAATATGTATACTTGTACAATATAAAAAGAATTGATAAATGCAATGTATGTCTTCAGTCAAAATTTTTAACATTTTAATTTACTAATATTCGATATAATAAAAATATAACACTATTTTCATACAGTATAAATACTATATAAAATATTAACATACTCAATTATATATATATATATATATATATATATATATATATATATATATATATATATATATATATATATATATATATATATATATATTATATATATATATATATATATATATATATATAATCTTTGAAATTATCATTTGATTTAAAAAAATTCTTAAATATTAAATATAATGATTTAACACAAAAGCACCATAAATGTTCTATATTAATAAGTGGATGATTACGAGTTAAATGCAAAACATTGACTTTAAACGAGTACCAAGTCTATTTCTTTACATTAGTAAAATACATTTACTTTAATGAATTATACTTAAATACAGAGAGTATTTTAATTGTAAGTGATACAATATTCCCAACAGACTTTCACAATCTATAGACATGCCGAAATATAAGAAAAATATTAAATTATAAAAAATGTATTAAAAATAAATTTTATAAATTATCCCCTATATAATAATAGTCTAAGTTGTCTGTCCGCGAATTTCTGAAGCGGTTGTACCTGGAATGGATACAGGCATCCATATTGGATTTTTCATGAGTTAGGGTTAGCAAAATTGAAAGCGAGTTCGAAATCCACCCCATCCCCCTTTTCGAGCGTTTAATGCTATTATTTCAAGCCTTATCCTTCCTCTTATTCTATACAAAATTCATTCTTGATAGGATGGCAAAGGCAGAGAATAATATTTAAATGTCTGAACTGTTTCTAATTGAACCTTCATATACTCTAATTAGTTCGCTGACAACGTGCAGGCATTGTACATTTGGTAGAATGTCCGCCCATTTGATTGTCGTACTTCTAGGGTTGACGGTTCTATCCCCGTCACAGCGATTTTTTTAATGTCTAATAAATTTAATATTTTCTGCCTTTTCTTTTAAATTTATTCCGAAAGCTGTTTCAATATTTTAAAAGTCGTTTTATTATATTTAAAACAAACTTTTACTATTTTTTCAACTTTTTATAATTATTATTTTTATTTTATTAAATTCACGAATTGCTGTACGGATGTCCCTGGCCACATAAACATTTTATGTTGTGTATCCTTAAACTTTCTTCTCGTAATGTAATAATAGCCTAAGTTATCTGTCCACCTGTCCTCGAAGTTATGAAGCTGTTGGACCTGGAATGGATAGAGCATCCATATTGAATTTTTGATGAGTTAGGGTTTGCAAAATTCAAAGCGAGTAAAGTTTATCTTTTCCTAAACTATAGATCCGATTCTGAAGTAAATTGGTATGAATAAGCTTCGTATCACAGCGAAAAATACTGTCCTCTTTAAAACGTTCGAAATCCACCCCGTCCCCTTTTCGAGCGTTTAATGCCATTATATCAAGCCCCATTTTAAGAGCAAGCGATTAAATTTATCAATTTATCACATAATAAATAGGTAAAAATAATAATTTTTTTCTACCATTATGACGTCATTCCTTTAACCATTTCTTATTTTAAATTATTTAAATATTTTCTGCAATATTTCCATACGTTTTATCACTAAACTTAGATATTACAAAAATAATTTTCTTTTTTATTTGACTTAAATAATAGATAATATATAATTTAAGTACATAGGTGATAATTTTAATCGATTATTTTTGTTGAATTCTCATCAAATATTTTTTTACTTTCCCCGTAGGATACTTTACTAATCTGGAAAATTAAAAACTTTACTGATCTCGTCATATGACGGGCTATATGCTAGTATATGTATTTTAACGATCCGTTACATGATCCTAAAGAACGAGGATCCCGAAGGTGACCTTTCGCCGTGGATACTTACGATTAGCGGCAAATAGAACCGGGTGGTCTAAAATAACTTAATTGAAAACTGTCCGTCTACTGGAGCCAGATCGTCTACGCTTTGTAAGTCTGTTGAATGGAAAGACTCTGTGAAAATATTGTAAATAATTACAGTGCACCTTGTCGCCCATTAGCTTTAGCGAAAAAGGCAATTAATTTGTTTGGGTCGGCTGAACTGAAAACGTCTTTTCGGAGACATATGGAAACGGAACAGCTCATCAAAGGCGGGAGGTGACCGCAAGATTGCATCACCCTGGTTCTGGAAGTTTCCCGAATAATCGAGGAAAGAAAAACAGTACCGCTATAAAAGAAGGGTGACAGTACAAAAAATAGGTTTTTTCTTCTTGAGGCTTCTTATTGATAGAGCCTTCGTAGCTCGAAAACAACTGCTCGTATTTCCGCTTCTGGAGTTTGCTTGTTTAGAGACCGCCAGCGTCTCTGTTGCTAGGAAGTCGACCTTCGACTGGGAATTCTTTTACCGTTATTGTGCTAAGTTTTATTTTTACTTCTGGCACAGAAGTAGGTAGCCGAGAGTGACTTTGCTCTCGAATTTGGATCGTCTTGCATCCTGAGATTTCCTTCACGAACCCCAGCGTGATACGCACTCTGAACTTTCGAACCTTGCTGTAAAAGCCGACTGTGCTAATCGTCAACCGGAGGTGATAGTGTCAGCGTTTATTACCGGCACTAAGTAGAGAACAATTACTGTGATTAGAAACCCTAGCCATACTGTATCCGGTATTCCACGCATCCTTATTGTGTGAATACCTCTGCACGAGATCCCCGAATATTTAACATCCTACTGAATCTGTACATAGCTGTACATAATTTATTCGATTGAATAAAATATTTAATCTAGATTACATAGTTTTCTAGCCTGTTTCATTGACGGCTTCGCCGACCATATCCCCAGTACGTTACAGTATATGCATACACATAATGTAATACATTTGAGAAAGTTAAATACATTCCGAATAAAAAATATTATTCTTGAAAATAATACTTTTATTTTATAGATAACAATCCTCCTATTTATTAAAAACTTAAAATTACTTTTAATAAAAAATGCAAGGAAAAAAATCCAATTGAAATAATAAAATACAAGTGTTTTCTTTTTTCAAACGGAACGATATTCTCAACAGACTTTTAAAAGACAGAGACATAGTTAAAGTTTGGAGACAAAAAAGAAAAACGTTATTGAATTAAAATAAACGAAGATTACTTTTATAAGATTTTTTTTTATACTTTAAGTTCGAAGGCTTCAATACATTACGCTGGGGAATTTTCCCCTAATCGTAAAACTTATTTATTTAAAATTTATTAGATTGAAACAAGGCAAAGTTTATGGCAAACTGTTGATGAATCCACAAAAAGTAAATCTCTTGAAAGAAACATTTCCAAACAGTTTGTGCGAACTGAGAAAAAACTGCAGTGCAATAAACTTGCAAACACGTTGTCAACGGTAGGGGGAAAAGCACAGTGAGACATTTCTTATTTTCCTTTATAAAGTTTTTTTTTTATTTATTTTATTTATTTTACCTCTAGAGAGAGTTTGAAAATTCGACTTTGCAGCTCTCAGAGGAATATTGCAGAAAAGAATTTGTTGTTGTTTCAGATTTTGAGTGAGGTTTTCTGATACAATTTATTTTAGACCCGGATTTATTGGTCACATAGAAACTCATATTGGAATCTGGGAGTTTTTTTCTCTTGATATTTTACTGCTTTCCGCAATTCAGAATATTGTGGTACGTTGGTAAGATTACATTCAAAAATAGATATATAAAACTTTTTCAGTAAATTAAAAAAAACTTCCCTCTTAGTAATAAAATGTATTATATTATATATATATATATATATATATATATATATATATATATATATATATATATGTATATATATATATATATATATATATATGTATATGTATATATATGTATATGTATATATATATGTATATGTATATGTATATATATATGTATATGTATATATATATATATATATATATATATAAATAAAATATACATATATATATATATAAATGTAAATATACATATATATATATATAAATAAATATACATATATATATATATAACATAAATTTTCATACACCTATATATATACTCCTCAAATAAATATACATATATATATATATAAATAAATATACATATAATATATACAAAGTGTCTGTGTAAATATACATATATATATATATAAATAAATATACATATATATATATATATAATAAATATACATATATATATATATAAATAAATATACATATATATATATTATATAAATAAATATACATATATATATATATATATATATATATACATATATATATATATATATATATATATATATATATATATAAATAAAATATTTCTAAATAGGTACATATATATATATATAAATAAATATACATATATATATATTTATATATAAATAAATATACATATATATATATATATATATGTATATACATATATATGTATATATATAAATAAAATATACATATATATATATATATAAATAAATATACATACATATATACATATATGTATATATACATACGTATATATATACATATATATGTATATACATATATATATATACATATATATATATATATATATATATATTATATATATATATATATATATATATATATATATATATATATATATATATATATATATATATATATATATGTGTGTTAATGAAATACATAATAGGAGATTTAAAATGTATATACGTTCTGATATCTTTTCTACACTTACAATATATTTATGAACATATGAGAATTTTCATACACCTATCAATCTACTCCTCACATACATATTGACAATGCATTAATAGAAATAATTTCAAAAATATACAAAGTGTCTGTGTATGTATATGTGTATATGTGTGTGTATATATATATATTGGATATCATGCAAATACATGTTTATATGTGCTTGATAAGTGTACATTATGTATGCTATTTTTATATATATACAAACTACGTATATATGGGCTGAGATAGGTATTCACTTAAAAAGGGTTCCCTATAAGCGTCTTAGGAGCTTATTGAATGAGACCCTATATTTATATTTCTGATGCATTGTAAATACATCAGTAATTTATGGTAAATTTCCCACTAATAATTATTGGAATTTACTAATTTGATAATTATTATTATTGAATATTTGATTATTATTTGGAATAGATCCCATACACTGCTTTCATAAATTTTATGTGTAAACATTTTAAATTTTTTTTCAAAATACAGAATTAAATTATTTTGTTGTCGAATGCCCATTCTGCCAGTCAAGTATTTGGACCAAAAGTTATACGAACTTAGACGAAGGTCTTTTGTTTGACGAGTATCATTAGGATGAAAAAATTGTTTCCTCAAGTGAATCTTAGATTTTAGAAGCAAAGCGAGAAAAGAAAGCCCCCCAGGTTTTATCTGCCACCCTCAGATGTATTGTTTGAGAATTTGGAGGTCATTGTAGTCACGAAATATATTATTCATGCTAGTCACCATTAACGAACACAGCCGATCTTACACCGTCAGGAGACCCGGAATAATCCATTCACTAAATAGTTGGCTTTGTTAGCTGAGCTACCGACACTTTATGTATTGATATATTAAAACCATGTCTTAAAAATCTTTTAATAGTTGCGGGCTTGTGTATTGATACACGACAGCTAATTAGTTCTGGACCTACTTTTTAAATCCAATTGAGAACAGATACGGCCATCCACGTCATCAATGGGGATCATACACGTGAACACCTTTGCCTACCATCATTTCGCATAAAATTTATTATAGTTCGGTATTCTAAAGCCTGTGGCTCTTCTGCTTGGTCCCTTCTTCTAACCTATGATCATCCAGTGGGTATAATGTCCGTAGAATATCTTCAGCTACACGTACTCATAGGGTGGTACTATATATGTAACAGCTTCAGAAGCTATCTATCTCTCTCTCTCTATATATATATATATATATATATATATATATATAAATATATATATATATATATATATATATATATATTTATATATATATATCTTATATATATATATATATATATATATATATATATATATATATAATATATATATCTATATATCTATATATATATATATATATATATATATATATATATATATATATATATATATATAATATATATATATATATATATATATATATATATATATATATATATATCTATATATATATATATATATATATATTATATATATACATATACATACATATACATATATATATATATATATACATATATATATATATATATATATATATATATATATATATATTATCTATATATCTATCTATCTATATCTATCTATCTATATATATATATATATATCTATCTATATCTATCTATCTATATCTATCTATATCTATCTATCTATATCTATCTATCTATATCTATCTATCTATCTATATATAAAATATATATATATATATTATATATATATATATATATTATATTATATATATATATATATATATATATATATATATATATATATATATATATATATATATGACTATATATATATATATATATTTATAATATATATATATATATATATTATATGACTATATATATCTATATATATATATATATATATATATATATATCACACACTATATATTTAGCTATTTGGCGTAAAGGCATACAGTGTCTGTATTGCCAGCTGCGTTAGGGATAAAAAAGATTATTATCTACATTTGTATTTAAGAAAAATGTGTTCCGAGGAAATGAAAAAAATACAAACTATTATTTAGCTATCCTTAGGATGGGACACTATTGATTAGTTAATTAAAATATACCTAGATCAAAGATTGGGTGAGAAATGTTTAATAATTAATATATGAGAGGCCTATTTTCTCTTCAAGAGCATATAAAGTTTAATAACAAGTTATCTCAGATATAGGCTTATGTACATGTGTTAGGCAGTTTTTGATTTTGATTTTGGAGCGCTACGGTCTACCTTATGCAACACAAGGGCTAATGAGACCGGGGCCTACTGCTTAAAGACGATTCCGATAGGCTACGAACATCCAAGCCATAGTGGGATTCGAAATCACGAATTCCGGTTCCGAAGGCCACCACCCTAACCATTCGGCCATCGTTCGGCATGTGTTCCCATTATATCCCATTATATCCCCCAAGACAATATCCCATTTATTATGCCTTATCTATAATTCAAATTTTCTGGAAGTAATTGATTAAATCATTTAAAGTCACCATTTCTGCATTTCTTCCAAATAAATTTAGTGCACTTTCATTGTGATGCGATCTTGTAGGTAATTAAAAATATTTAAGATACATCGAGTTTTCAATTAAAATCTATACACCAACTTCATGTGCATTTAAAAAAAAATATGCATGAAGTTGTCGTATAGATTCTAATTCTCTATAATTTTGAAACTAAAATATATTTTAATTCTCTGTAATTTGTGTAACTAAAATAGATTTATAAAATCATACCATGAATTTTACTTGGTATTTGTATAGTTTGTGAGTTATTTTTAAATATATTTACTAACATATTAAAAATAATTTCAAAAATTTATTCGTTGTTATATAGTAATAAAAATTCCAATTTCAGTACGCAAATTAAAAGTACTTTTATTATATTCAATTTAATTTAAACTGCATCACAGTATTAGTTTAAAAAATTTTAAATACACTGGAATTTTAGAAAAAGATTGTGTCTCCATTTATCTAAATTTTCTTTTTCATGATTTTCTAAAGTGTAGTTAACTGATTAATGTTAGAAGAAATAAAATATAACCTTTAATTCCATGTTACATTAACAAAATTTTTATAAACTAAACTTCAAAAATTAAAATGTTTTTACAACAGTTAAAGACTACATTTAAATTGCAACGTATATAATATACATTACTAATGTTTCTTGGCACTGACTAAAAATAATTCTTCGAAGACTATTATAATTTTAAAGGAATGTAGTGCTACTTAAAGCATCTAGATAACAATTTCATAGTTATCACTTTTTCGAATGAACGGCTTACATCATTTACGTATTAAAATCCATTAGTACATTATTCAAAACTTATTTTATATCGAGAAAATAGTTCATTTATAATAGTTTTGTATAAAATAGTAAAACTTTTATAATTATTAAAGCGATGAGAAATATTTAAATTTTTTTATGAATTTTATGTATTGCAGAAAGCTTTTCAATTATTTTAAAATTTAAATAGAGCATTTTTAAACAATTCCATTAATTAACACTAAACATACCATATAACGGGTCAAATGACCCATAAGGTTTATGTAAAAAATGCGATGGGAAATGAATTAAAAATTTTTATTCTTTGTGTTTGCAATACATAAAAATTGACAATATACACTTTTGTTAGATTATACTAAAGCTTATTTGTCTATTCCCTTCCAATTTTCATATTTCATACATTTATAATCAGAAAAATAAAGTCGGTCGTTTGACCCGCTATGGTAGAAATAGGTATGTATTAAGTGTTGGTATGTTTAGTGTTAAGATTAAGAGCTTTTAAAATCTTTATGTTGATTTCAAATACTCATATTTTGATTTTATTTTAAAGACCTACTAAAGGGTTCCTGAGAAGTCTATGCAAATCTTCATGTATTTTTAAAATTATTTTTCTAAATAAATAATATAGTTACAGAGATAGATCAATTATATTTGATAGTACCTTTCGTATGCATATATATATATATATATATATATATATATATATATATATATATATATATATATATATGCGAGAAAGCTAGAGAAAGAGAGAGAAATCGAGAGAAGAATAAACAAGAAAATATTACTATATACGATAATTCAGTTAACTCCGAAAAAACTGAAGTCGTAAATAATGGGTCTGGGAAAAAATATCAACTATTCGTACATATTGATAAGAATATTTAAACTTTCAATCTTTTTACTACTCATTAGAAATATATAGTTTAAAGGACTTTCAAGTGTCTTATTACATTCATCGGAAATTATTCCTCACCCGAGACACTTTCTCATTTAGATTCAATCATTCAAAAAATGTTTAAGCTTTTCTGCTCATATTCTACCCATTTATTATGCTGTACTTTATGACTAATCACTGATTTTTTGAATTGTAAACACATTTTACGTTGACAGTTCAATCTGGGCTGGAGAGTATGAATCATAAGTATGTTTATGAATCTGGAAATTGTTGATTATTATAGTTTGCTCGCTAAATATGATTTAAACTCCGATAAAAGTAACATTGTACCAGCCAAGTAGTTTTGTATTATATGTAGTTCATGACATTAAAATATTTGTAATTTGAAAAGGGTGTACGACTGCTTTTCTCAAATATATAACATCTTGTTAAGCTACATAAATATGCTACATAATTTTGCGATATTCTATTTACTGACGTTTTAAATAGTACAAATGAGTTAAATATTAAAAACAGAATGTAAAGTCATTAACATTTACTCATATGTTTCATAAAATCTAAATGTAAAATCTTAAATAACTCCACATAATATAAAATGAACTTACACCCATTTCATAAAATTAAGTGCAATGTAAAAATTTGATATGCAGACATCTTAAGAGCACCACGTCCCCTTATTCTAATTGAGTAATGGCCATAGGGAATTCATTTAGCTCTGTTTTAACCTAAGGGAAAAACTGTTCTACTTATAGGCAGTTTGCAACTGAAGTTTTTTATACGGAATAGAACATTATTTAGAGTAAAGTGTAACCCTATTTTTAGAATCTCTTTTGCAATGTATTTTTTCATTTAATAGATATTGACAAAAATGTATAATTATTTAAAATTTCAGCATAATTTTATTGCTGTACTTAAAGATTAGTTAGAATAATTCTGAAGAACTATTTGTTCTATCACATGGGAAAGATTTCTTAGGCAAATCTTTAAATGCAAAACACATAAAAATCAATTTGATGAGTAATTTTACTAAAATATTGGTACGAAGTTAGATAACAACAACATAGCCTATACCTAAATGAATTTACACTCAACATACTCTACCTTTAATAAAACATTTTAGTCGTATCTAATACT
Organism: Pardosa pseudoannulata; assembly: GCA_032207245.1. Taxonomy (NCBI): domain Eukaryota; kingdom Metazoa; phylum Arthropoda; class Arachnida; order Araneae; family Lycosidae; genus Pardosa; species Pardosa pseudoannulata. Next base: position 98,254,619 of record CM063506.1, read on the forward strand.
TGCCTCTCATTTCTTTAAACAAAATATTAAAATCTTAGCTTGCAGAAGTAAGTATAGTAACACCATTTGACAAAATCAGAATCTCTTTCTAGTATTAGTTTGGTTAGGTTTGGAGTGCTACGGTCTACTTTTTGCAACACGAGGGCTAATCAGACCGGGACCTACTGCTTAAAGTCGATTTCGAACGGCTACGGACATCCATACCACAATGGGATTCGAACCCATGAACTCCGGTACCAAAGGTCAGCTCCCTAACCGTTCGGCCATCGTTCGGCCCTTTTTAGTATTAAAAAATAACTTGTTTCTTAAAAAATTACACATTAAAGTTAAATTGTAGATATTCATTTGATTGAAATTGCACATATAAACTGACTAGACACAATTCTCAGGTGAACACGTTTATATTCCAATCAATTTATTTTATCACCTTTATCTTGTAGCACACATAGTAAATATCAATTATACAATTGATAAATACAATTTTTGAATCTCATTGTCACACTATAAAAATTATCAAACGAAGAATCAAATACACTTCGGAATAGCCGTCGATAAGACTTTGAATACCACAAAGAAAAAATTTAATATTAAAAATAGTGATAATAGAGAATCAGTGAGGGAAGTTAGTAAAGTATATTGAGTACCTAATTGTGAAATCAACGAAGCAGCTTCTTGTAATAATCTGTGTTCATTGTTATATAGGATAGCAAGTAAACTCGTGGAAAAATTAAGGTTTTTATAAAAGTAATCCCAAATTTCTCCAAGTGTTTTGCTTATAATTTTCAGACTCCTTAATATCAAATAAAGCCATTTTCAGAAAATATGACAAATGACATTGTACACAATACCCTGCAATTGAAATTAAAAAATATATATATAAATATTGGATGCAAAATGAGCAGGTTTACTAAATATTTCACTGCGCATGCTCGAATGCAATCAAAATATAATGTAATATAGTATTTTGTATAAATACAAAATATACATACAGTATATTGTGAACAGCAATATCAATGTTTCTTCTGCAGCTAGAACAAACATTCCTTTCTATGAGAGCCTCACCTTTAAAAAATCATGCAGTGAAAGAATGTTACATATTTACACATTTACTCGCCCCTGAGAGCTTTAATAACATAAAAATTTGGATACGTTATGCAATATATATGCAATTATTATTGGCATTATAGTTTATTATATTCATAACAAGATTGTTTACTTTTCAGGATTTCGTTGCAAATCGATGTTACCATTTCAATTTCAAGATAATAAGAACCAAAAAGTACACTTGACGCTTATATTACTTCACATGCATGGACTAATTTTAAAAACATGAGAAATTTTGGATACGTTTTGCAATATATATCCAATTCATATTGGCACTATAGTTTATTATATTGATAACAAGATTGCAATATATATGTAATTATTATTGGAATTATAGTTTATTATATTGATAACAAGATTATTTATTCTTCAAGATTTCGTTGCAAATGAATATTATCATTTCAATTTCAAGATAAAACGAACAAAAAAGTACACTTGATTTTTAATCCTTTTGTGGGCCATTTATTTCTGACACAGCTTTTTTCAAACTTTCAAAACAGAAGTTCAAATGATATTTAATTGATCAGACAATAGATGGCAGCTCAAAACTAAAGCAGGAATCCGTCTTTCCATCGTTATAATAGCAAGGGCAAAACAGGATGTTTCATATTGAATGAGACAAAAAGAATAATGCAGTAGGACTGCCGTAATGGATTTGTTCAGCTGAAACGAATTTATTCGGCAACTACAATTATATAAGTTTTATTTGTCAACTTTATTATCGAATGACGAACTCGCCGCTAGATGCGCTGTTAAACAAAATGTCGTCCATGCAGGAGAAAGCATACTACATTTTTAAATATGCCAAAACCTCCTCGGTAACAATTCTGCAAAGACATTTTGGAACAAAATTTCGTAAAAAAAAACCACCGCATCTGCATAACATAAGCAGGTGGGTTCAAGGATACCGGCTGCTTATGCAGGAACAAAAGCCCAGGACAAAAAGAAACAAAACCCTCTATGCTATCATGAGTGTGACAGGAGCTTGATTACCGTGTAGACATTTGTCATGTCACCGGAGCGGTACATATTGAACACCTGTAAAATGTAGTTTTGAGGGACAAATTTGAATTTCCTAAATATATTAATTACAACGTTCACAATCCTGTTTTCTTTTTGACCTATTCAATATGAAACACCCTGTATAATAGAATGAGTTTTTAGCTTCCAACAGTTGTATTTTGTCAGATCACGTAGGTGGGAAGTAATATTCCCACGGACTTCGAAAGGTTTATATTGTAGGAATGTCCCGCCATGAAACCACTTGACTTGTGGAATGTATCTGAAGAGCACCACTTCAGATGTACCCTGCCGCCTGACGGCAGACCATCACTTCGCCGGCCAGCCGATAAGACGTATAACCCGTTTGCCCGTATTCTTTAATTGTTTTATGTCTAACTATTTGTACTTGTCCTGTTAATCGTAATAAATGTTGTGTAGTTAACGACGGTCGTTGTTTTTTTCCACAATATTATTTCACATGTATGCCTTAACATTTTACAGTCCATTGTTCCCAAAAGGGTACATAATATTAATAAAATTATTTAAAATTAAATTTCAAATAATTTTAATACAAAATATATACAAATAAATATTTATTTATACAAATATATACAAATATATACAAATATATACAAATATATACAAATACAACAATATTAATATATACAAATAAATATATATTTAAATATAATACAAAAAAAATTAGCAAATGTAGTAAAAGGACTACTCGATTTGTTTAAACAAAAGCTTTATTTCTGTGATTAATTGAATAATGTATAAGAAATCATAAAAATGACCCTTTTTATCCTTTTCTACAGAGCATATATTAAAAATTCACATAAATGTAAAAAAAAAATCTAATGCTTCTAAACTCCGATTGGTAGCCTTAAAAAACCTTTATTTAAAAATATGAAATTTGACATTAATAATCATACGCGTACCTGGAATAATTTATTAATTATTGATGTTCCCAATTGGGAACAGTGGACTGTTGCCCCTATACTCAACGATATAATTTCTTCAAAGAAGAGCATTTCTTGAAAGGGATAGGAAATGAAGGGGAATTCCCTAATTTTATGAAAGGGCATTTCAATTCTATAAGCAGTCAAGTGCGTTCGCTTCTCACATATTATTTTGAAAGGTGTTACATGTATTTTGTCTGTGAACTACAAGTACAACCGCTCTTCTAAAAATTGCAGCAAGGATAGTTAGGCCTCAATCTGGACCCAAAGTTTACAGCCCTGTATCACAGAGAAAATGTGATGGCCATTTTCTTGTATAAACCACACAAGATAGATGCACACGTGCACATTAAATGCAAGATTAGCTTGCAATGAGTGAAAAAAATGCATCTCCATTTATTTCCAATATATCATGGCATAAAGGTATAAACTCATGTTTTTGGTATTTTTTTAAGAAAATGTTGTTTTAATTTAAATTTCTAATTTTTAAACTTATTGTTATCTATCCTTAAATTTAAAATTAATTCTAATTATTTTTTTATTATTTAATTTATACATCATTCTACTCAATTTGTTAATCTAGTGTATATTCAGAAGTGGCCAATGTTCCCAACTGGGAACATCATAATAATAGTAAAAGAAAATTTTTTCACAATTAAATGACTAACATACCTTAACTGAAGGATTAGAAGGCAAGATATGCAAAAAATAATTTAAAATATATCTGGATGGATTCGGCTCTGATCTGGATCGAATTTGGATCTGAATTCGAAAAAGGTTAATTAAAATGAACTAATTTTAAAAACACTAATGACATTTAATAGCTGAGAAATAAAGAAACTTTAAATTTTATATGTCTACAATATTCAAAGCAACAAAAAATTGAGAAAAATCTTAAAACCTTTAAGTAAATAAAATAAACCAAATTTTATGTTTTTTTCACCTCATAAGTAAGTAGTTATTGATAGTTTAACCCCTTCCGGTAAAATGACGAGTCGAACTCGTCTTTAGTTTTTCATTCCATACCGCAAAATGACGAGCTACACTCGTCATGCGATTAAAGTTACTGTTAAATATGATAATTAATTTAGTTTAAAATTTCTAGTGTACTGAATTTGGCAACACTTTTATTACTTGTGAAAATCACAAGTCACTATTGCATATTGTTTACTTAGAATTTCTTGGTACAAGTCATTGCCAAATTAATGAGTCAGAATAAAAGAGAACCTACTAAGAAATGCCGTGTGTGTTACAAGAATCAAATTAGAAGTGAGACTCCCTAGCGGTGTAAACAATTCAGTATTCATTTGCACTTTGTTTTGAAAAGTACCACTAGCTTGAAGACTATTATCTGTATATCTTATTAATGCTTTGATTTGATATTTTCTTAATTTTACTGTTTCTGATATTATTTAACACTATGTAAAAAGTGGATTTTAATTAAGAATATGTAAGAATTGTATAATGAAACAAGTTTTTTAAATAAAAATTAAATGGTTATTTCATGCACAGTTTTTCATTATTAAATCATACCGGAAGGGGTTAATGTAGTACAATGACTACCTTTCAAAATAAAATAAATTTGGATATCATCTGTAACAATTTGTTTCTTTTTAAAGATTTAATTACAAATGGATCTTAACATTTAAATTTAAAGATAACACCGGCAAAAAAGAAAATGTTTATCTTACTCCACATACGTGTCTTAGTTAAAACCAGCTAATGTTAACAACAACAAAAAAACTAATGCCATTTCACGGCTGCAAAAGAACACGGACGGAATTTAGCTTTTTATTTGTCTACACGCTTCAGAGCAACTAAAATGGGGGGAAAATCGTAAAAAAAAATCCCGAAGTCAATAAAGGAAACCTCTATAGCCATCGTTCTTGCAAGTCCCGTCGCAATAATATTACAGCCGTATCTTCATTGGGGGGAAAGTTTCGTAAGATTTCTTTCCCTTTCGTGCTTTGTATTTTCTTTTCTTATTTATTATCCCTAAGAGAGTATTTGAAAATTCAGTGTGAAAGTTCTCTAGATGTTTCTAAAAACGGGAGTTGTTTTTTCTTGAGGGTTCATTGATGGGAAAGTAAAATTTAAAACGTTGGTTTCTAGGGTGTTTTTCTCTCTATTTGTTCTTTCGAATTCAATGTGCTTTACCTTCCACAACACTAGTAAGACAGAATAAAAGAAATAGGTTTATGTGTATATATTCGTTCTTCTCTTTTGCAATTATGCGATTACTGTGGTAAGTGTACTATAAAAACTACATCCCACTTTCAGAAAATCAAATTTGAAAAACCAAATGAACTATATTGATGAAACTGGTAATTTTGAGGCAAATAAAATATTACTACAATTATTATTACTGCTACATATTCTTCACATAATGCTTATGTTTCTATTCAAATATATTTATTTCAACCTCGTTATCGTGAACTCGGAAGGGCACAAAAATATTTCAATTAATGGTTTTCATACTTCTTTGGCCGATAAAACAGTAAAATGCATATAACACTTATAGGATGACTTAACACTTAATGCGTGTAGGATTAATACTTAAATCAGAGTCAAGAAATGTATGGAAAATGTATATTTCTAACACTATACAAAAACATACATTCACGTATACTTACACAACAATACCATACTTGTACATACCACTATGGCATTGTTGACATAGCCGATAAAACAGCAAAATGCGTATAACACTTACAGGATGACTTAACACTTAATGCGTATAAGATTAACAGCTAAAACAGTTCAGTAAGGCAGCAACAAAGCAAAATGTATATTTCTAACACTATACAAAAACACATATTCACGTATTCTTCAACAACAATGCCGCAGTGGTGCATGCCAATTTCATAGAAAATAAATGTTCTATAATGTATAAAGAATATTTTATAAGGGAAAGAGACATCAGTATGTAGTCTACTCTTTCTGTCATACGACGTGATATTTTCTTCATATTAAACAGGAAAATTTTTTATTTATGTTTGTATTAGTTCAAAAACTCCCAGACATTAATATTTAAATCGTATTATAATGACATAGCGTAACTAACCGTTACATGACCAGAGCTAAAAAAAATGTTAAGGTGATCTTTCGCAGAGGACTGTTATGGTTAGCGGTAAGTACACACGTGGTCCGGACAAAGCCGTTTTTGTCGTAACTTCTCAGGACAATACCGAGGCAGTTGCTTAGGTCGTACATTAAAGAACTGTCAGTACGCCGGAGCCAGTGTGTCCGCGCTTTATTATGTCTGCACTGTCAAAGGACCTGATAATAATTATTAATCGAGCGATTGTAGTATACACCTGGACACGCGTTACCGGTGCCGCAAAGGAATTTTAAGTTTTATGTGGTCAGTTGAGTTAAAGACGACTTTTCGGCTACATCTGGAAACAGATCAGCTGATCCAGGAGGGGAGTTGACCGCAACATTGCATCACTCTGTGTATGGAAGGTTTCTGGAAGAATCACGTGAGGAGACCGAGGTTCCCTATAAAGGAAGATTGGTTGAGCCAAGAAGAGGCTATTTTTTGAGAGTTGCTTTAAAGTGGTTTTGTGGAGTAAGGAGTCCAATCCTCTCTCCGATTGCCAGAGTTTGTTTTGCATTAGAGACCGCCAACGTCTCTGCTTTTCTAAGAAGTCTACTTTTATTTGGTATATCATTCTCATTATCTTTATATTTTTTTCTACATCTTATAGAAAGTATGTCGCTGCGAATGACCCTTACTCTCATTTTGGATCGTATTGCGATGAGTTTCCTCAACGAACTCCAGCGTGATAATCTGAGGGTTTTGAACCTCAGTGTGGAAGAAGACTGTAATGATTAGTGAGCCCGGATATTAGTATGTCAGCGTTTCGTCCGGCACTAATTAGCGAACTGTTCCAGTATTCGAGACGAACTAGCTTCAATGTACCCATGCATTGTAATTGTGTTAACGTTATCAGCACGAGATCAGAAGATTTAGAATCTACTGAAACCTGTACATAGCTGTACACAATTATTCACTTGAATAAGTGTTTAATCCAGAGTAAACGGTTGTCCAGGCTGTATAATTCACGGCATCTCCTATAATTCAGGATGTCACAATAGGTAGACTGATATAAAATTGAAACAGCTTTTGATATTTAACCTATTTCATTAGTAATCATCCCCATTTTAAATTTTATAGTATGTTTTTTTTTAAATAGGAAAAACAATATGTGACAAAGTTTACTTAGTATTACATTGAAAAAGTACTATAAATTTGAGCTTTGTAATAAATCAGGTATGATGCCGTCTATATATCTGATGGAAAGGCTTTCTGGTCTAAATAGTTTGAAGTTTGATTTTTGGATTGATTTATTTTTGTACACAAATATGATGAGACTTACTGTTTCAAGCCGATTATGAAAGGTTATATGCCATACTAATAGTGGGATTTCAAGCTAACTACGATACCAAAAACAAGTTCCCTTCCAATTTTTCTACTTATTTCCAGATTTATTTACAAAGGTTTGCTTAGGAAACGGTACTTACAAATTTACGCGTTATTAAATATAGCGTATTACCATATCAGCATTATTTTAATAAAAGAAAATTTCCGGCATAAAGAGTTGTATATTGATACTTTCAGGTATAGATTTAATAACACTATATTTTACTCATTTAAAATTACACTGTATTTTATTGGTTTGAAACGCTATGGTCTATATTTGCTCTTGAGTTATAATGAGACAGAGAACTGCTGAAAACTGTTGAAAGACGGCTACGAACATACATGCAAGTAACGGGTTTCGAACCTACAAACTCCAGTTTTGAAACTCAGTGCCATAATATTCTTAAATAAGGTTTTGAATTTCAATGCAGCTCACAAGACTGGTTTAATGCCACAATTTTCCTTCCGAAATATCTATCCCCCCATGATATTCATCGGTACACATAGGGGATACCATAACTATTCGGAAAATATCCTTTAAAAGCTGAAAAATCCTAAAAGCATTTTAAGATTTCTGGCAAACTTTGCCAGACCTTAATGGGTTCACCTTTAAGCAATTTCAAAATGAGGAATTTTTGTTTATTTTTCGATTTGCCATAACTTTTTTTCTTATTTTGGAAATTACATGAAAATTACTTTGTTGCTGGTAAATAAGAACTTTTTTTATATAAAAAAATAAAAGGGCTTGTTTTGAAAATTTAAAAATTTTGCTGTCACCATGCGCGCAGACTTACAGCAACACAAACTATATTTCAGCGATAATTTTTGCATTTTTATAAACAAGAAACATTAGGTATTATTCTCCGCTTATTTAAAATTTAAAAGTTATCAGAAATTTTACACCAGGAGAATGAATTTTCAAAAAAACCTAAAATAACGTTGAAAAATTAAATTTCAAATTCAATAAATACCACATAAAATAAAAAAAACTTTCAAAAAAGTAGGTGGAGTTTCATTGTAGTACTATAATGTACTTACCTTGAAAATTATAGATCCATACAATTTTTTTTTTTAGTGTGCGGGCAAGTTTGAAAAACATCATTTTGAGTAAAATACATTTAAAGTTAAAACTTTAGATATTTTTTATGATATTTTCACTAAATCATTTTTTAAATGGTTTAAAATTGCCTATATGTATACATTGTTCCTTCTGTTTCTAATATTTTTACTTTTATATTAATTTTATATCTTTTTCTTCCTTTACAAGTCACTAACATAAGCATCTCAGCAGTGATTTCAGCCGTGGTTTAAATTTACAGGAAGTTTAAATTTATAAAATAATAGTCTCGTCTCATTGAGAAAATTGTTAAATATCAAGAGTTGCTAGAGGGCATTGGAGAACAGTAGACGTTAAGCAATAAGAAATTTTAAGAAGACTTTTGCAATGATAAATCTAATAAAACGTAAAATAATATTCAATATACAGTAACATATACACACACCCGCACATTTTATATATGTCTATTTGAAGCACTGATGGAATTTAATAATCTCGATATTGCAGATTACACCTTTTATTTTCTTCAATGTTCTACATAGCACATGATACAGTGTCAAATCACTAGACAAAGAATGACACTTTCAAGAGGAGACATCAGCCATTCTATATGTTCTACAACTAATTCGAACGCGCTCTAAAAATGGTTTATTTCGCAGCAATGATTCTTGCGACTCAAGAAAGAGTTCACTAAATATTTAATTATACCTTTAATTTTAAACCCATTTACATTTCACTACATTATATGTACACATTATATACAAACACATAAATGTATATATATATATATATATATATATATATATATATATATATATATATATATATTTATATATATATATATATACATTATATATATACACATATACATTATACACCATAGATATGTACACATATATATATGTATATATATTTATATATATATATATATATATATATATATATATTTGCACAGACATACGTATATACACATATATTTTATACATAATACCTTACATTCACGAACAAACCGACAGACAGATAATTATACACACACACACAAAACGTATAATGAATATATAGATATATAGCAGCAGAGATTTAGAGTTCTTCAAAAATAAAACCCGCGAGTTGATATACGTGGAAAGAATTTGTAATTGAAGCGAGATCTACTTTATGTAGTGTAGAGATAATGCTATGAAACCTTATCTTATTTATATTCGAAGCGTTAAAGGTAATTGCTCTCCAAGCTCCACGGAGTCATTTAAAAAGGGATTTTCTTGCAACGCAGCATATATGTGTTTTTATTTAAATTCCGGCCTTATTTTTTTCGCATTTGGCAAGATGCACAGATTTCAATTAATTTTCCCATACTGAAAAATGCTGTTTTAGCACAGAACCCTGAATGTGCTATTTGCGACTTTGCATGGAAGCATCTAACAATTTTATATTTAGTTTATCTGCAACATTTTATTAAACGGCTGAGATTATAAGAGCAATAAAAGTTGACGCTCTGTAAAAGGCTCATAATTTATAAAATTTGCACATACTAATCAAGGCTGAACATTAAGCAAACTTATTATTTTAATAGTTATTAAAATATTATAGGTCATTATATAATATTTTAATAACTAGATAATTAGTCGTTTTTTAATTATATAACTAAACAAACTAGCAAACTAAATTAACAAAAAAGACAAGCAAATTAAATAAAGAAAATTAAGAAAACTCATGATTTAATAGTTATTAAAATATTGTATAGGTAATTATATAATATTTTAATGACTAGTTAGACATTTTTAATTATATAACTTTCTTATGTTCATTAAATTTTCAAATCTGTCATCCATCTGTCAAGAATTTACTATTTGTTTTGATTTGGAACACTGTAATCTACATTTTTGCAGCACGAAGGTGAATGAGGCCGGGACGTAATGTTAATGCAGTTCCCGAACGGCTACGAACATACACACGAAAGTTGGATTTTGATAGGTTTGGTTTAGAGTGATACGGTCTACTTTTTGCAACACGAGGGCTAATGAGACCGGGACCTAAAGCTTAAAGCCGATTCCGAACGGCTACGAACATCCATGCCATAGTGGGATTTGAACCCACGAACTCTGCTACAGAAGCCCAGCACCCTAACCAATCGGCCATCATTCGGCATACTGACTTGGATGAAGTATTTTAAAATATATAAATGCAATACGATATTTACACGACCACTTTGTTTTCTTAACAATCCTTACTTCAAAATCAAACTTCTCCTAATTCAACTTGACTATATAATATTATTTTATTAGAATTACTACAAACCGGCATATTGTGTTCAATTTTACAAATTTAAAAAACCTGTTTCCTATTCATGAACTTTTAATATACTGACTTGGATGAAGTATTTTAAAATATATAAAAAGAATTCGATATGTAATCTACCACAATTTTTTCTTAGCAATCGTTAATTAAAAATCAAATGTCTCCTACTTCAACGTGACTATACATTTTATTAGAAATACTAAAAACTGGTAAATTGTTTACAATTGAACAAATTTGAGAATCCTGTTTCCTGTTACTGACCACTTTTCCTATACTGACTTGGATGAGGTGTTTTAAAATATATAAAACTATACGATATTTACGGTACCATATTGTCAACTTAACAATCCTTCCTTCATAATCAAATGTTTCCTACTTTAACGTGACTACACAATATTATTTTATTAGAATTACTACAATATCTTGAAATTGTATTGAATTAAACAAATTTAAAAGTCCCGCTTCCTATTCCTGACCTATTTTCCAACACTGACTTGGATGACGTGTTTATATAAATGCAATAGAATATTTACACGACCACATTGTTCTCTTAACAATCCTTACTTCAAAATCAAATTTCTCCTAATTCAACGTGACTATACAATATTATTTTATTAGAATTACTACAAACCGGCATATTGTGTTCAATTGAACAAATTTAAAAACCTGTTTCCTATTCATGACCTCTTATTAGAATTACTACAAAACGGTAAATTGTGTACAATTGAACAAATTTAAAAATCTCGTTTCATATTCCTGCCCTCTTTTCCTATACTGACTTGGATGATGTGTTTTAAAATATATAAAAAGAATTCGATATTTACACGACCACATTGTTGTGTTAACAATCCTTGCTTCACAATCAAATGTCTCCTACTTCAACGTGACAATACAATATTATTTTATTAGAATTACTACAAAACGGTAAATTGTGTACAATTGAACAAATTTAAAAATCTCGTTTCATATTCCTGCCCTCTTTTCCTGTACTGACTTGGATGATGTGTTTTAAAATATATAAAAAAATACGATATTTACACAACCACATTATTTTCTTAACAATCCTTGCTTCAATATCAAATGGCTCCTAATTCAGAGTCACTATACAATATTATTTTATTAGAATTACTACATTCCTGTAAATTGTGTACAATTGGTCGAAATTAAAACCACCGTTTACTATTCCTGACCCATTTTATTATACTGACTTGGATGAAGTATTTTAAAATATATAAATGCAATACGATATTTACACCACCACTTTGTTTTCTTAACAATCCTTACTTCAAAATCAAACTTCTCCTAATTCAACGTGACTATACAATATTATTTTATTAGAATTACTACAAACCGGCATATTGTGTTCAATTGAACAAATTTAAAAACCTGTTTCCTATTCATGACCTTTTCCTATACTGACTTGGATGACGTGTTTTAAAATATATAAAAACAGTATGATGTGTAAGCTACCACATTGTATTCTTAACAATCCTCACTTTAGAATTAAATGGTTCCTATTTCAACGTGACTATACAATATTATTTTATTAAAATTACTACATTCCTGTAAATTGTGTACAATTGATCGAAATTAAAACCACCATTTACTATTCCTGACCCATTTTCTTATACTGACTTGGATGAAGTATTTTAAAATATATAAATGCAATACGATATTTACACCACCACTTTGTTTTCTTAACAATCCTTACTTCAAAATCAAATTTCTTCTAATTCAACGTGACTATACAATATTATTTTATTAGAATTACTACAAACCGGCATATTGTGTTCAATTGAACAAATTTAAAAACCTGTTTCCTATTCATGACCTTTTCCTATACTGACTTGGATGAAGTATTTTAAAATATATAAAAAGAATTCGATATGTAATCTACCACAGTGTTTTCTTAGCAATCGTTAATTCAAAATCAAACATCTGCTAATTCAACGTGACTATACAATATTATTTTATTAAAATTACTACAAACCGGCATACTTGTGTTAATCTGAACAAATTTTAAAAACATGTTTAATTCTTGACCTTTTCCTATACTGACTTGAATGAAGTGTTTTAAAATATAAAAAGCAATACCATATGTAATCTACCATATTGTGTTCTTAACAATCCTTAATTCAAAAATGAAATGTCTCCTACTTCAACGTAATTATACATTTTATTAGAGTTACTAAAAACAGGTAAATTGTGTTAATTTGAAAAAATTTAAAAATACATGTTCCTATTCCTGTCCTTTTTACATATACTGACTTGGATGAGGTGTTTTAATTTATATAATCACAGTACGATATTACGTTACCACATTGTGTCAACTTAACAATCCTTAACTTCATAATCAACTATTCTCCTAATTTAACGTGAGTACACAATATTATTTTATTAGAATTACTACATATCTTCAAATTGTATTGAATTAAAAAATTTAAAAAGTCCCGTTTCCTATTCCTGACCTTTTTTCCACATACTGACTTGAATGACGGTGTTTATATAAATACAATATGATATTTACACAACCACATTATTTTCTTAACAATCCTTGCTTCAATATCAAATGGCTCCTAATTCAAAGTAACTTTACAATATTATTTTATTAGAATTACTACAATCCTGTAAATTGTGTACAATTGATCGAATTTAAAACCCCCGTTTACTATTCCTGACCCATTTTCTTATACTGACTTGGATGAAGTATTTTAAAATATATAAATGCAATACGATATTTACACCACCACTTTGTTTTCTTAACAATCCTTACTTCAAAATCAAACTTCTCCTAATTCAACGTGACTATACAATATTATTTTATTAGAATTACTACAAAACGGTAAATTGTGTACAATTGAACCAATTTAAAAATCTCGTTTCATATTCCTGCCCTCTTTTCCTATACTGACTTGGATGATGTGTTTTAAAATATATAAAAAGAATTCGATATTACGCTACCACATTGTTAACTTAACAATCCTTATTTCAAAATCAAATGTATCCTACTTCAACGTGGCTATATAATATTTTCTCGAAATTACTACGAACTGGTAAAACAATTATACAAATTAAAAAAACACCATTTTCTTATTACTGACCTCTTTCTCTATGCTGACTTTTATGAGGTGTTTAAGATAAAATAAAAATAAAACACTACGATATTTACGCTACCACATTGTTTTCTTAACAATACTTACTTAAAAATTCAATGTCTCATGCTTCAACTTGGCTAAACAATATTATTTTATTGAAATTACAACAAACCAGTAAATTATGTACATATATACAAATTGCAAAACAAAAATCTTTTTCTATTCTTGACCTCATTTGCTATACAGATATGGGTGAGGTGTTTTAAAATATATTAAAACAATACGATATTTACTCAACCACATTGTTTTCTTAACAATCCTTACTTCAAAATCAAATGTCTCCTAATTCAACCTGACTATACATTATTTTATTATAATCACTAGAAACAGGCAAATTGTGTATAATTGTACAAATTTAAAAATCTATTTATATTCCTAATACACTTTTAACTATCAAGATATACAAAATTGTGGAAAGTATAAATTTCAGTATATATACAGAAAATACCAAATAGAAATGCTTGAGAACCGTAGTTATTTAATACAGTTATTTTGAATTCCACTTAGATAGTACAATTCCTCAATTTCTTATTGCTTTACAATTACATTTCATTTAGTTTTTTTGTCCAACAAACCTGGTCAACTTAAATAAAAAGACTAATTCTGCAATGAAACTGCTGTTAGATATTTTAATGTTTATATATATATATATATATATATATATATATATATATATATATATATATATATATATATATGGTGAGTGGGTACTCAATGTAAAACACGCAATGAAGTATTTATAAAGCAATAGTATATTTAATGCTAAGTTTTATATTTTAGTATAATACGCATTAGAAAAGTTTTAGTTAATTATATATAAAAACATTGAAAATCTTTCTTGCTTTGTGTTTCAACTTTCACTCATATTTTAATACATATATTTAGCTATGATTAAACTAAAATAGAAACACATCAAATTTAGTGCAAAATATTATTTTACATTAAATTATCAAACAAGAAACATTTTTAAATTAGATTAATTACTAAATTTTGAACTTATTAATAATTTTATATCAAGTAGTATTATTAAACATGTATATTTCTATACCAGGAATACTCACCTAAACAGCAATATCTTTAACTATATCCATTTTAGAATACATCCGACTGCGTTGTAATCCCATGTACACTATTAATTGATTAGTTATATTTCCATCTTCAAAACGTCATAAGTACTATATCAGTTCAGATGCTGTAGCCTATATTTGCGTTGAGGAAATGCCAGTGATTCATTAAAATCGTATCACAAACTTTGAGTTAACTTAAAGTAAATAAAGCTAAATTAATTTAATCCCCACGCTATATTTACCCCATATTAGGGTCTATATTGTGACATAGAAATACATTAATACTATTCTTGCCATCGAAATCCATATTACTTAAATTGCACTTAGCCCTAATTGTTTACAATGATATAATTGACAACTGTATAACTCATTCGTTTTTTCCCAAACATTTAAGAGTTTAGATGTGCTTGAGTAGTTTAATCTTAATTAACTGTAACTCTAATTTATTTATTATCTATTTAAGCGTCTATTGCCATGCTAATAATCAAATTGTTTTCGGAACTTGGTAATCTTAACTGACTAGAATATAGCCAGTGATATAACGTTAGCAGTGAAATTTTTAATTTTCCAGAATTGTAAAGTACTTTATAAGTCAGGTTAGTTCCTTTTTGGTTGAGAATTATCTTGCAACAAAAAATAATCGATGATTAAATTTAAAATTATCACATATGTACCTAATCTATTATTTAAGCCAAATATAAAAGAAAATTATTTAAGTAATATCTAGGTTCAGTGATAAAACGTATGTAAATAATGCAGATGATATTTAAATAATATAAAATACGAAATGATTAAATGAGATGGTTAGAGGAATGAGGTCATAATGCTAGAAAAAATGTTTTTAATACCTATTTATTATGTGATAAATTGATAAATTTAATCACTTGCTCTTAACAGAAGAAAATAGCACTCGAAATAATGGTATAAAACACTCGAAAAGGAGGGAAGGGGTGGAATTCGAACATTTTAAATACGACATTATTTTTTGTTGTGATATGAAGCATATTTATTCCAATTTATTTTAGAATAGGATCGATAGTTTAGGAGAAGATAAACTTTACTCGGTTTGAATTTTGCTAACCCTAACTCATCAAGAATCTAATATGGATACCTCTATAAATTTCAATTCCAACCACTTCATAAATTCGAGGACAGATGGAGAGAAAACTTAGACTATGATTATATAGGGGATTACAACTACAGTTTGACAACATGTACGAATTAAAAAAACACAATTAAGGACATCTAGAAAATTCATTCCTATGTATAACTTTAGCAAATATAATTCTATATTTATAATATAATATAAATATAGCCTATATCCTTTAAATATTTTCAATAATATATCACCAGTAAATGCTAGAATAATATAATATTAATAACCACGTTATACTGGCTAGACATTACGTCGACATAAATAAGCCAGTACAATTCCTGAAATATTTGAGTTGTTCGCCCACCTTACTATTTATTTATAAATAAGGATATTATTAATCTAATTGAAGAAACTAATATTTTATTCTACAATTTAAATTTTAATGTATGTAATGTAATAGAATGGATGTAACACATGTAAGCATGTTGAATGTTTTAAACATTAATTAATAATTATTATTGCAATATATTATAAATTATAACGTTTCTTATCGGTTTAACCTTTTCACTTCATATGGCAAAATTAATTATGTGCATTTAATGTACGAATTCTATGTGTCCTAAATATATGAATATAAGGTTAACGAAACATTTGGCAAAGGTAATAACTCAGAATAGTTGAATTACACATTACTAGTAAGTGTTGGCTCATTCATGGTTTACTATGTATAACCAATACTTAGTGAAAGCTGAAAAATATATCAATCAGTGTTTACACTTATATGATTGGATTTTCTTAGGACATTTATCCTCACGGAAAAATTTTTCAGTATAGTAGGATAAAATATTTTTAGCATTTATTTAAATTTATAAGTGTAACTTATTAAATCATTTAACAAGCTTACATAAATTATCAGTAATAAATGTAAGAGAATATTTATGATTAAAGGCCGGTGTCACCAAAGTCGTTTAACAGCTAACCACGATTAATCTCTGTTTAAACAGAGAATTACGTATCACCACTGGTTGACGCCATGGGTTAATCACGGTTATCCGTTAAACGACTTTGATGAGACAGGCCCTATTCCTAACGATTGACACTGTAAGGGCCGGTCTCACAAAAGTCATTTAACGGCTAGCCGGGATTAATCTATTTAAACCGAGAATTGAGTTTCACTATTGGTTGGCGCCATGGGTTAATCGCGGTTATCCGTTAAACGACTTTGATGAGACAGGCCCTATTCCTAACGATTGACACTGTAAGGGCCGGTCTCACAAAAGTCATTTAACGGCTAGCCGGGATTAATCTATTTAAACCGAGAATTGAGTTTCACTATTGGTTGGCGCCATGGGTTAATCGCGGTTATCCGTTAAACGACTTTGATGAGACAGGCCCTATTCCTAACGATTGACACTGTAAGGGCCGGTCTCACAAAAGTCATTTAACGGCTAGCCGGGATTAATCTATTTAAACCGAGAATTGAGTTTCACTATTGGTTGGCGCCATGGGTTAATCACGGTTATCCGTTAAACGACTTTGATGAGACAGGCCCTATTCCTAACGATTGACACTGTAAGGGCCGGTCTCACAAAAGTCATTTAACGGCTAGCCGGGATTAATCTATTTAAACCGAGAATTGAGTTTCACTATTGGTTGGCGCCATGGGTTAATCACGGTTATCCGTTAAACGACTTTGATGAGACAGGCCCTATTCCTAACGATTGACACTGTAAGGGCCGGTCTCACAAAAGTCATTTAACGGCTAGCCGTGATTAATCTATTTAAACCGAGAATTGAGTTTTACTATTGGTTGGCGCCATGGGTTAATCGCGGTTATCCGTTAAACGACTTTGATGAGACAGGCCCTATTCCTAACGATTGACACTGTAAGGGCCGGTCTCACAAAAGTCATTTAACGGCTAGCCGGGATTAATCTATTTAAACCGAGAATTGAGTTTCACTATTGGTTGGCGCCATGGGTTAATCACGGTTATCCGTTAAACGACTTTGATGAGACAGGCCCTATTCCTAACGATTGACACTGTAAGGGCCGGTCTCACAAAAGTCATTTAACGGCTAGCCGGGATTAATCTATTTAAACCGAGAATTGAGTTTCACTATTGGTTGGCGCCATGGGTTAATCACGGTTAGCCGTTAAACGACTGTAGTGAGACCGGCCGTAAATCTGAACACCTCTAAATTAACTAGTTAATGACATTCAATTATTGGCATTTCTAGTGTATTAATAATGACATTAGATAATCAACTGTTATAAAAAAAGATACTTCATCATCCTCCTTTTTTTTCCAGTGCACATTCCAAAACAAGTCTGAATATATTATACAGATTAACCTGTTAGTTCTAATTTTATCCTGTACAGGGTGGATATTTTCTGTTTGTATTCAAAACACATTTGACGTGATATAAATGCATGGTTTGTAAATCTGCGATTAACTGGATTTCAGAAAGTGGGATTTCCCTAAAGTAACTGAAACCTAAGTTTTCACTGAAATTGATAATAAAGCTAATAGAGGCTCTTCAAATTGCCTTATTGGTGATTATGGTATTGCCCTTTTACATAATGGGCTTGGATCCATGTAAAAAAATTTGTATTATTGGTGAAATGTAAAATAAAAGTAAATACTATACATAACCGATTGAAGTTATGGGAGGGCATATCCCACTTTAAGTAACATCTGATTGTTCTTCCTCCTCTTGGATAGACAATCATGAGACACGATACTAAGCCTTCAATAAAGCTTGTTTTTGCTTGATTCAATATAGTATGCATTGTATTCCTTTTTCAGCGCCAATGTTTTCATTATCCTTTAAGACCATACTACTCTCAGTCTTTTTTGATGATTTCTTGGGAAGTTTTTGCATAAAACCCCACCTGTTGTTTAAGTTTTACTCACCAGTGTACACAAAATCTCGAAATAGAAAGAAACTTCCCAAAATTTCAGTAGATGTCTTATAGGTCTTTAAACGGCCTATAACATGCATTTCATCAATTTTCTTTAATTTTTTTCTCAGAAAGAGATGCATTTAATTTGTTTAGACTAGAGACCCCTATTCATTGTACATATAATTTTTCATTTTTATATAGAGTTTAGGTGGAGGGGTGGAGATGCTATCAAAAATACATCGTTATTTGAGTAAAGTGAAGAAATATAATGATGGGGTTTAACTTTTGAACGTGTGTGTCCATATGTTTGTGGTTTCGAAATCCTAATAAGAAAGATCTACAGTCCAAATTACTTTTAAAAATTAGTATTTAACCCCTTAATGCATTTGCCCGTGTCTGACACGGGAGAAATTCAAATTAAGCATGTAATACAATCGTTTACACTTTGTTTGTATAACAATTTTTTATATACTTTTTACTCTTTCCAAGCTCCCTAGTCACCCACAAAATTGAAATTGCAAAAATTAACTTACATTGTACCTATATATCCCTTTTCTGTGCAGAAAATATGTGATATTTTATAATTTTTTCTAAACTAAACTCGTGCTTTAAGGGGTTAAAATAATGTACAATATATTTTAAATTTTGTATTTTTGGTAATACAAATTTTCGTCTTATCAACAAAAGCAGTTTTGTCAGTATTTCACTCAGATGTAACACACATGTTCTCGTGTAACTCCGGGTAGCTGTGGTCCACGCAGATTAAATTGCTAAACGTCAGTTAGGTCTCATGCTGTATGGTCTGGAGGAATGCGGTCTACACGTCAGGGTGGTCTGGAAGAACGTGCTACACGATGGCTATCGCTTAGGCTAATATTATAGGGAACGTAATAATCTTTATTTATTTTTTCTCAATTTTTATTTATTTAAAATTTTAAAAATAATGAAAATTAAATTTCATATTAAATATGACCTTACTAAATTCGAATTTATTTTCACACATTTGAAAGGAAACATATGAAAGTTAATATTAACCCTCTAAGCGGTTCATACGTACAATTCCGCCAAACCGATGAAGTCTTAACGTACAATTTTCGACCTCCAAAAACGCTCCAAAAAGGGATGTAATGTGCATTTTTCTTTAGTGCTTTCCCCCAAGGAGTTTTGCGGTAGGAGGGTCAGGTCGATTGTTTATGAACTGCACCCTTCTGTGACTGACATTTATTAAGGGATGCATCCCTACCTCCTGAGGCACAAAAACGCTGATAGCTTTTCATGGCTCTGTAAATCTCTATTTCGAAGTGTTTTGTTCGTGGTAACAAATGTATCTATAATTGCACCACTTAAATATCTTGGATGACTTTCGTAAAAAATATAAACAAGTCTGTCAAAGAATATTTTTATTTGTACTTTTAGAATCCATTATTTCTTATGGGATGATCTTCGAGACTCGACAAGCTTTATGTGTATTAAAAATTAGCAATCGATAATATCTATTTATATATCAATTTATAACCGGAAGTAAAGGGACAATAACGAGGGTGGGTTTCCCGTATTCCATTCTAGTCGACAAAGGGTGAAGAAAAAATCATAGAGTGCTTTGGCCACTGACACAGTTAACCTTTACCGTATATTTTGGATACTTTTTTTTTCTCGATGTGTTCCTCCACTCAGAGGGTTAAGAAATATAATACATAAGATTGAAAGTTAATATTAGAATTATTACATTGCCGACTCTTTGATGGCTTCCATACTTTTAAGAAAAGAATAAGTAGTTAATTTGTTTAGCAAATGTTAATTCAATTATAGATTATAGTTCAAATGTCCGACCTAGCTCCTGCATATATTCAAGTCTTGAAAGTAAAACAGACTTCAAAGATAATTTAAAGATAAAGTAATTTCAAAATATTAAATATATACATAAAAATATTAAAAAACAAAAATGCATTTTTTTAAAGTTTTCAAATAATATACTGCAAAGGTAATAAAACTTAATATTGTTACTTTCTATCTAAAATGTTGTTTTTCTTAGAGAATTACATCACATATTACACATAATTCAATTTTCTCTAATATTACGTGTGCTCCATGCTAGATTTTTAAAATTAATTTTATAAATTCAAGTGTTTATTCAATTAGACGATAAAACAATTTTAAAATATTCTAGCAATCTATCAGATATGTATTTTACTGAAGTTTACCCAAGGCAGAATCTAATAAACGAAAAATTAAATGAAGCATATGTGTCAAAATTTAATTATCTCAATATATGTATAGCTAAATTTTTTTGCCGAAAGCAGTTAATACTTTTTATTCTTTTCTATGAAATACTTTATTACCGTTTATTCAGTTACTGTATGTCAGTAACTATTATAATGTATTTTAATGCTTACTTTATTCATTTTCTAGGGAAATTTAAATGCACAGCGAGTTTTGTTACATAATGTTAAAAAGAAAAAATAATTAACTAGTTAAAACGAAATGACCTATTAAAAAAAGTTTACGAGAGAAAAAATTGAAATTGTTTTATTACTCTCTCTTTTTTAAATCAAATGCTTAGAAATGTAAAAAAAAACTCCATTTTAATTTTGTATGACAATTAGTAGGAAGTTTTAATTAATTATGTAAAACCAAACTGGTTATAAAAAACTTGCTGTTAAATGTTTAAAAGGCGGTGTTTCATTTCTTCTTTGTGTTAAAATGAGTTATATATTTTCAAAATCTTGATACATGTAACGAACATGGTAACAAATAATCACAACAATGTAGTAGCGATAATTTTTATTCTGTTAGTCATGTTTAAAATTATTAAATACTCTAATTTTCAAATCAATTTTACATTAATACGCTGTCATTTTCTGCCGTATGGATAGATTTCTCTTCAGTGGTACCAGAGTTTGGAGTTCAAAATCATTAGTTGGCAGGGGAGTATTTAACATTTCGGAATCTGCTTTAGCAATAGGCCATGCTGTCACTAAGTCTTCTAATCAAAAAAAAAATCCAGACTGCATTGCTATAATAAGCCACACACTGATAATTTTACTAATTTCTATCTAACATTCTTTATCTAATATACTTTACCAATTTCTATCTAACATTCAAAGTTGAAATATTGATATTTAATAAGTATTGTAGCGAAAATTACTCCTTTTTACCAATGACGTAGTGGCTTAGTCGGTAAAGCATCGGACTCGTAACGGGAGTTTTCGCGTTCGAAAGCAAGCGATGCAAGTTGGCTCTAAAAATCGATTTTAATTTGAATTTACTTTATGTTAATTTAATTTGATCATGAAAATTTATGTTAATTATAATTCCTAATTTTCTGCGGGCCTTCAAAGTCTGTAAGGTTCTAAAACTGTATATAAGAAAATATTTCTACAATTGCGGGGAAATAAAATCTTGAGTTGGCCTTGAGCGTTTAATTGAATTCACCATGCTCACCTCATCTATCTTTTGGTAGATGCGCCGGATAATTACAACTACAACGGAAGAGTTACGGCAAAGTTGACGTATTCGAGGTCTCGCACCTGAATTTGGTCTCCTACCGGATTCGACAAGACAATCAAGGAAAATGGTTGAAAAAGGGGAAAAAGATAAGCTCTCACCTGGGACTAGCTCTGATCGGAGTAACATTGCACCAATTCCAATTGTGACCTACCAACTACCCTTGTATATTCTCTGGAGACAAAGAAGAAGATGCTAACCGGTGGCTTAAGGATTTCGTACGAACAGCAAATTATAATCGCTGGGACGACCAACTGTGTCTAGCAAATGTCATCTTTTTTCTCGCTGGTACAGCTCGTCAATGGTTCGATAACAATGAAGACACCTTCACTGACTGAACTGTTTTTCGGAATTCTCTGAAAAACACTTTTTCCGTGCGCCTAATATAAAGCGCCAAGCTGAAAGACTGCTACTCACCCGTGCACATCAAATTGGTGAGACGTCTGAATCTTACATTCAAGATGTACTTTCCCTGTGCCGAAAAGTTAATCCCTCTATGCCTGAAGACGAGAAAGTGGCTCATCTCATGAAGGGTATTGCAGAGGACTTGTACCAGATCCTGTCGTCTCAGGAATATGAGACCAATGACACTTTCGTAAAACTATGCCGTCGCATAGAGAGCCTTCGACGGAGTCGTATCGTTCGACCACGATTTCACAGGCTACCTAATGTCTTTGCGGTGTCGGCCGAAGCAGATCCTGATTATCTCAGGTCATTGGTACGTACAATTGTCAGGGAAGAGCTTCAAAAGATCATACCTGGAGTACAGGGCTACACAGCCAGCGAAACTGAGCCAGCACGTGACATTACATCTGTCTTGCAGCAAGGGGTTATGGAGGTTCTAGCACCACTTACAAATGCAAGGAGAGACAAAACCACTACTCGACTTTCAGTTCCAACCAGGCAGCGGTTAAGGAACGAAATCAGCAACAGACCCACTCCTCAACGCAGAACAGTCTTTAGGAACACTAACAATAATGTGCACCTCTCCTACCATTGCATGCTACCTGGACATGTGCTAAGCTATTGTCGGGAGAGACGTCGAATA